>CM028384.1:6358513-6366013 GCA_013146195.2 Codonopsis lanceolata | reverse complement strand
TTAATTTTAATTTTAATTTTAATTTTAATTATTTATTAATATTAATATTAATATTAATTTTCTATTATTTTATTAATATTAATAGTTATTTAATTATTATTATCATTATCATTATTATTGCTTATTATTATTATTAACATTAATATTATTATTATTATTATTACTTATTATTAGTATTTATTTTTATTATATTAATATTAATATTAATTTTATTTATATTATTATTATTCTTATGGATTTTATAATTATTAATATTACCATTATTATTATTATTTTATTAATATTAATATTAATTTATTATTACTATTAATCTTATTATTACCCTATTTCAATTAAAACAAGTGTAATTTTGGAATTTAAAAAATTCATTAAAGTTTACCCTCATCCGTGTTTTTTGAAACAAAAGTCATCAGCACCAAACAGCACCAAAGTTTGTGCTTATGACTTATAGGCTAAAGTGTGCTTTAATGAGGTTGTACTTTGCTTATAACTTATTGTAACGAAAATGAAATCAAACACTTCCAAAGTGACTTATGAAAAGTCATACGTCATAAACACCTCAGCATAAAATACATCAAACATGGCCTTAAACTATTAACAACATGCCAACATACCTAGCTATTGCGAAAATTTTCAAAATTATGGTAATGAAAGGAAGATCAAAGAAGAGTCTTGGCGAGTTCATCCAGGAGGGCCTTCCGGTTGGGAAGATGCAGATTAAAGGCCAAGAAGAAAAGGAGGTAAATTACAAATAACCTCCTCAATCATGGGTTGGGTGTGGATTACCCCCTCAACTACTAATTGAAGAAATGTACCCCTTAATCATAACATTTTTTTAAGTTGTACCTTATGTATAGACGCTGACTTTTGAATTGACGAAAATTTCTCACCTTAAGATTTACATGATCATCTTTACATATTATTTTTACCATAATATTTAATATAAAGATAAACAACTATTTTTTGGACCATCTTTAGGTGAAAAGAGGATCATAGAGAAAAAATGTGAAATCACTAATTAAAAACATCAAAAGGGCATTATGGAAAAAAAAAAACCTAAATATGTTAACATGAGTCTCAAATCTCAATAGGTATTTTACGTCAACTCTAATGAGAAGCTGTGATTAAAGAAAATGTTGTAGTTGAGGAGTGTACCTCGCTTCAATTGGTAATTGAGGGGGCGATTCAAACCCAACGAATAGTTAAGTTTTTTTTTTTTTTTGTTATTTACCCAAAGAAGAAAAAAAGTACTTCATCCGTACCGGGTAAAGAGTCAACTATTTCATTTTGAAATATTTCATTTAAAAAGTCCATTTTAAAAGATTAAGGTACGTATAAAAATGTCATTTTATCATTAATGAACTGCGAAAAGTGTTAGTATTTCTTAAAAAGTTTAACTTTCAAATGGTAACATTTTGTTCGAAACGAAGGGAATATATTATTACATGGTTGAATGACAAAACAAATTTCATTAGCATCGAGTTGTTAGTATAAAGTATAAACTATAGTTAAATAGAATATTTTTTTTATAAAAAAAGTACTCCCTCCGTCCCTAAATTATCGTCCTCCTTTCCTTTTTCGTCCGTCCCAAAATAATTGTCCACTTTGAAACTTACCTTTTTAGAACATCACTTTTACCACTTTATCCTTACTTTTTCACCCTACTTTAATTATGGGCCACATATACATGGGCTTTAAAGGAAACTACACATTAAACCAATATTAATAATCCAGTCAAATAGATTTTCTTAAACGGTGCGCCAAATGAACCAGGACAATAAATTAGGGACGGATGGAGTAATTAGCAGCTTTTGAAATGAATTGCGGAAATTGTGCAGACAGTTTGTTGGGGCAGTGTTCCACCACTTAAGTCTAAAGATAATTTCTTGTTGGCAAATCGCAAAACCATAACAGATCAAAGTCAACCTAAGATTCTGTTTCTCTTCATGATGCAAAAGGTAGCTTTGACTTTTTCAGTTTTCTTGTTTTTTTTAGTCAAAGTGATCAGTGTAAGATACATTTTGTCGACTTTGCTCGTTGGTTCATTGAAATAAAAATGATCGGAAAAAATGGACAACAAAATCACATGATATAATTTGGATGGAATTGGAAAGTAAATTTGCTGATCAAACACACGCGTTTATTTGCATTTTGCACTTGTCAATGTCAATTCACTTTGAACATTTTATGTTTGATATGAAAAAAAAAACGTTTGATGTGGCAAAATCCTCAGCTTGGGCCGCCGCTTTGGGTAGATATCCGGGCTTCAGAAGTGCTTCCTTGAACTCGGCCGGAGCACGTAAAACCTGAGTGGAAGCAGCGGCCTCGCGAAACCCTCCCGTGAGAGTAAGTACGGGTATGAGAACGTAATACCGTAACTCAAGGAAGAGGCGAGTGTATGTGAGCATGTACCTTTGTGGTGTATGGCGGAGAGTATTTATTGGCCCTCGTGTAGTTGAATCCGGTAGATTTGGTTTCTCGTAGTCACCTTGTTCCACAAGGAGTGAAACTCTAGATTTCCTCGGTGATATACGATCGTCTGCGTGATATCGTGAATGGATAAGGCAAGTGTCCCGCCTACATATGATAACTTGTGGTTTGTCTTGGCGGCAAGCTACTTGGTGTCATTTGCTCGATGAGGAGTGAGCGGGCAAGGCCCTGCTCGTCTGTATGGTAGATGAGGTATATGAGTTGATCACGCTTCCGGCAAGGCCTCGACGACAGTCGGGCCTGTGGTCCGACCAGCCGGGTCGTGAACGCCATGCTCGCTGTATGGGGTTGCTTCTTATGCTCGGCTGGGCCTCGTGGGCCCTCAAGGCCCATGCTCGTGATCGGCCCGTGATGGCAACTCGTGCTCGCCGTGACCGCATTTGGGCCGGGTATATCAAGGCCCCTAGCTTCGCGCCCGGCGAGTATTTATGCTCGAGGCGAGGAGCGTATCGTATCGGTTGCCCGAAACCCTGCTTGTACACTTATGAAATCGGGCGATGCCAATGATCGGGCCGAACTGGCCGAAGGTTCCGTAACTTTACAACCGCCCGAGGCGTGCCAAAGAAGCCTTTCACCGAGTGGTTCCCGCAGAGGGGGACGAGGCGCGCGTGAGCCGCCGAGAGGTGACTGAAAAGACGGGCGCTTAGTCCCGGACGGCGCATTTAATGCACGCGTGGGTTTGACGGCGAGTATCGCCTTTTCGCTTCCAAAGACGATCTCCGAGGTTTCCTTTCCTATTTAAACCGGCGCCCGCCCATTTGAAGCTTTATGTCGAGATTTTTAGAGAGAGAAAAGAATAGAGAGAAGCCTCTCGCAACTTTTGGCGCCGATTTTCCGAAGTCGCCCCGCCGCCGTTGCATACTTTGACTCCACGGCGATTTCCTCCGTAACTTTAACAAGAAGTTGCTTCTTCTCACCTTTATTTTCCCGCTTGTTTGTTTCAAGCTTTTCAATTTTTCTCCCTCTCTGCTTTTCAATGTTTCTTGGATTGCCTTGAATAGATTAGGCGAGTCCCTAGGCCGAGATCGAGGAGAGACCCAATTGTGTCTTGTTCGCTAGGCGGCAAGGCCCCTCGATTGACCTAGACTTAGGGTTTTTCCTCTTTCTTAGTGATCGGCTCCTTTCTCGGATAGGATCTCGACCATGCTTTTCCTCGATTCTCAGATGTCCGACGGAGATTTCTCCGAAAACGACGGGAGGAGTTCAAATGGCGGCGTAATGACCCCATGAGCAATGAGAAGTCCCCGCTCTATTGACGTAGTATTCGAAAGTAGGTGATGAATCTGCGGGTGAAGTAGTGGTCGCGCCGACCTCAGTGTGTCCGTGGATCCCAGAGGCCCATGTGCCCGTGATTGCTTTATCTGCTTCCAGCTTATCCGAGGGGGAAGTGGAACAAGGTCGCTTGGCCAACCGAGGAGATTCTCTGCCCGGAATGAGGGTAGGCGATGTTGTGTTGCCCGAGGCAAGGGAGCGCCTGGCGGTCAATGATGCCCGCCCATCAGCCGAGGAGGATTCTCGAGTAATATCCCTATCGCAAGGCGGCGACGATGCACTCGCATCACACAGAGTGAGTGGCTACCACATCTACCCTCGCCCCGCATGGGCATCCGATGCCGATGACGCCAGACGCGGCCACTGGGCCTCGCTGACACCCCAAGCCAAACCGACCGCCCTGGTTTACTTTCAATGGGTATGAGCCTCGAAGACTATCGAAGTGAGAAAGCCAAGCCGGTAGATGGTGAGTATCCCCGCCAACGTAACGGAAGCCGCCGTTTTTGCCGATTTCTTCCGCGTGGCCGCGCGCCGCCTCAGATCCTTTCATCCTCTTGTTCCTCCATGAGTTCTCGCCTCGATGCCCCTAAGTGATCCGATGCTAAACACTGAGGGACTTGATGGCATATATTGTGGCATGCCGCTTATTGCGAATAGAGCCCACGAGCAAGCTTTTCCGACGCCTTTTTATTCTGAGTGTGGATGCCTATGGTCGGGTGAATGCTCGGTCCAATTCTAGCTTTCTTAGGATCCTGTCCGATGTTCCGGGGAAAGTAGAAGCTGGGATGAGGTCGGCTTCCGATTGAAGTCTCGAATCAACTGGGCCTATAATGCCCATGAGCCAGATGTTATAAACGCTCCCAAACTCCTCGTGGCGCTTACCACGGTGACACTCGCCGCCTCGACCGCTATCCCGATGCGCAAGGCCGTCGCGGATGGATGGGAAAGGAGAGTTAGTCAAGAGCCTGCTCGATTGGAAGGAATTGGTTTGCAATCTCTCGCAAACTTACGCCCGGCCGGTGCTCCGGCCGCTGCCCCTGGGCGGAGCCCTTTGTGCTCCTTCGACGACGAAGAGGCCCACGAGTACCGTCGGGCGATTATCACGAGCGCACTTCCACAAGCGTAATTCTCGCCGATAGTGTCGATGTGTCGCTGCATTGGGCATGATTGTACTGTTTATACCGGGATCCCGGTTGGTTTGAACTTTTACTCTTTCCTCACCCTCTTATAATCGCTTTCCTGTGATTGTAACTTGTACCGCTATATTGATTTATCTTTTCTTTTCGCAGCCTATGCTATCCCCCGAGGCGCATTCAAAGGCCGAGGCCGAGAGAAGGCCGGTGGTGGCCGCCTCGGCAAGCCCAACCCCCACAAGACATCCCTATCTCGCCCTTCATTCCAATGCAAGCAGGCGCCCATGGCTAAAGGCTGAAGTACCGCCTCCTCCACCTCAGTCATTGCTGTTCCCCGACGTTACCGGCCGGCCGCTGGCCGCCGCAAAGGCGGGGCGGCAAAGAAGAAGACACCCTCCCCCGCTACCGACGCTTTCTCGCCATAAGCATGATCCGAGCAGCGCCTGCGATTCCTCCAAACCCCCGTTGCTTCCCCGATTTCAGATGCCAACAATCGTCCCAAATGCCCGGCAATTGTTGCTGGATTGTCCGAGGCCCCAACGCCGGCCATATCGATGAAACTCCGCCTCGGGGCCCCGCTGGCTGGCGGGAAGGAATAAGTGAAGCTGCCGCTTCAAGAGTGTTACCAATGACCGGAGACGGCCGGCCATGTTTTGCTCCTGACTATTATCTGCTTAGACCGAGCGAGGTATGCCCCTATTCTTTTTGAACTTGATACTCTCGCCGGATTGTTCGACCTTGCTCGTGCTTGTCAAGCCAGATCGCCTCCCCGCACTGAACATCTACAATCGATATACGCAGGGAGATCGATACCCGCAAAGAAGATTGAGTCCGAGAGGGATGAAGCCGGCCGGCCGGGTGAAGAACAAGAACCATGTGTGGCGCCTTTGACCTGTCGTCAAGGAGAGCATTGCCATGCAAAGCAGGCCGAGGCCGACACAAAAGCTCGGCCGAGGAGAAGACGCCACCCCTGCCGCTCACAGAAGAGGTCCCAGCCGGTTGGCCCCGAGCGAAGCAATGGATCACCGCAGCCGAAGTGGCTGGGCGAGCAGTGGCCGAGATGCCAGCCGCCATAGAATCTATTCCCGATCACCGCAAATGCCCGAACTCAAGCCGCTAAGGATTTCGAGGCTTCCTCCGCTCACGCCTCTCGCGCCGGCTATATTGCCTTACTACGCCGCTGGTACTAATCATATCCTCGCGAATGCTCGCGTACGGGATCGGTGGACATGAGCACGATGGCCGATTGGCGCCGCCGATCCGCCGAGAGGCCCTAAGTCGCATCACTGGTGCCCTACACTCGTGTCGAATTGGATGCCCTAGCCCGATGATGATAATGATGATGGATCGGAGCTACGGGACCCCCACTCGTAGCCGTCAATGTTCGTAGCTCGATTGATGCCCGTAAGGCCGAGGAAGCGAGGGCGGGTTGCAGGTACCGCCTCGCCTTTCAAGCACTAAGTGCCGCCACTATCGAGGAAGCAAATGCCGCAGCCTCCACACAACCCCGATGTAATTTAAAGACTTAATATCTTGTTTTGGCCGATGTCTTTTTGAAATACTTTGATCTCTAAACAATTTCTACTTATTTACCTCTTATTTATCATCATTTTGCTCAGTTAATGCTCAGAGTTTTTTTTTTCTCGTCTCGATAATATTTACTTGTGTTTTTCCCCGCATTTAATTAGTACCAACACAATTGTATGCGGGTAGTTCCTCGTAAATATATCGGCAAATAGTATCAGTAAAGAACATTAACCCGTAAAACATAAAGTAAATAATGCGAATATCTTAGGTTAATGTCTTACTACTATGAGTTTGCCTCGGCATCTGTTCGCCTTGCTTTTCCCCGCATACAAAGTGGTATTGTTTGAGTGCTTGGCATGGGCCAAGGCTTCTAAGTGGGCAGGCCCCTATCGCCCGGGCGAAGCCGATGATTGCTTAGGCGGCAAGGCCCAAATTGGATTATCAATCGCACGGGTTGCTGTGGGTAACCCGACTGGTTGAAGTATATCGGTGTGGGGATATACGACCAAGCAAAGGTTACTGGCCACTAGAGAAACCCGAGGTAGCTTAGCTCTATCCGAGGGCCCCTATGGCGCATCCTAAGTACGTGAACCGGCAGGCCGCATCTCACCCACTCGAGAAATTAAGTTCACTAGTACTTGGGTATTCTCGACGTTGATCGGCTTGGCCCCGTCGCTTGTAGATAGTAGATGCTAATAGAATCTTAAGTAAAACATTATGTGAGAAAACTTGCCTTTATTGAATAAATTTGTGACCCTCAACAGGCCAGGGTCTCGCCTGCCTATGTATGGAAGATCGATCTACTTCATGGATAGTATTTTTCTGATGATTAGCATGCCATGGGTGTTTTAGCTCTTTTCCTTCCCGAGTTCTGAGCATGAGTGCTTCTCCGATAATACCAAAGACTTGGAAGGGTCCTTCCCGCTTGGCGATAGCTTCCCCATTCTCGCTGTCTCCGTCACTTCAATTTTTTTCGAGCACCCGCCTCACCAAGGCTGCTCTCTAACCTTTTGTCATGATGGGCCTTTGCCCGCTGCTTGTAGTTGACCATTCCGAAGTCGAGCATCCAGTTTCTTTC
>CM028384.1:6284098-6358413 GCA_013146195.2 Codonopsis lanceolata | reverse complement strand
CCATAAACATAATAATAATAATAATAATAATAATAATAATAAACATAATAATAATAATAATAATAATAATAATACTAATAATAATTAATAATAATACAATACCAATAATAATACAATAATAATAATAATAATAATATAATAATAATAATATAATAATAATAATAATAATAATAATAATAATTACTTAATAATAATAATAATAATAATAATTAATAATAATAATAATAATAATAATAATAATAATAATAATAATAATAATAATAATAATAATAATAATAATAATAATAATAATAATAATAATACTAATAATATCAATATCAATAATAATAATAATAATAATAATAATAATAATAATAATAATAATACATAATAATAATAATAATAATAATAATAATAATAATAATACAATAATAATAATAATAATAATAATAATAACAATAATAATAATAATAATAATAAAATAATAATAATAATAATAATAATAATAATAATAATAATAATAATAATAATAATAACAATAATAATAATAATAATAATAAAAAATAATAATAATAACAATAATTGTGAGAACCCAAACCCATTACTTGTTTTATACCTTAATAACATGTTTGTATTATGCCTTAACATGTTAGATACTTCTATTTGTCCATGTCATGCCTCATTAGAGTATTACGTGCTAGTTGCTTGAATACCTTCTTGCGCATTGCTTGCCTTGCCGTTGTATTTGAGTGTTTGCTTTAGCATGTTTAGCACTCAACCAAGACTTGTTAGAGTTCTATTGTCTTTCATAGATGACCTAGAACGCTCACCTTGATCATAGTAAGCTTTTAAGTTTATAAACTTTCTTGCTTTGTTTTGGCCTTAGCGATTTCCCTGCCTCGTATTGCTTGTATTTCTCGTCAAAAGATGTGTTCATTGAGTTCCCGGCCTTGTATTCAAGTCATAACCATGTTTAAACAAGCCTTTTCCATGCCCAAGTTATCTTAGTTTTATTGATGTTTGATTCGTCAACCAATCGTCGCATGATTCGAGCCTTGTCCTACCTTGTTCCGGTTGTTGTTCGGGTGTTTCTTCGACTTGTTTTGAGTTGTTAGACCCCTAGAATGGTTGCCCATAAGTTTGGGACCATTTAGACATGTTTAGGTCAAGTTTTGGAGGTCCAAGCCCAGCGCCCGCCTCGGCATCGAGTGAGGCGCCCGCCCAAGTGCCGAGAGCAATTGCAATTTGGAGACGCCCCGCAGGCTGGAGGCGCCCGCCGAGGCGCCCGCCTCAACATAAAGTCAAGTACGGGATTTTCCCTGTTCGCTATGTCCGACTTTTGGCACTTAAAACCCCATCCTAATTGACTTTAATCCTACCTATTAGACCCTAATCAAGTTAGATTAACACTAACCTTTATCCCTCTCCTCTTGACAAGTGGATTTGGCCACCCTTCTCCTAGTGACAAGTGGAATTCCACCCACTTCATGCAAAATATAAAAGCCTCCCATTGTTTTAATCAAACTTAAAACTCCATTTTCAGATCATCTTCTTCTCTCTCTTCCCCAAGCCTTGTGTGTGTAGAGAAAGGTGAGACTAGTGTGTGTTTCTTCCATAGATTGAGCTCCCGACCTTTGTTTGCCAAACCGAGACCACCGAAGTGAAGCTATCGTCGAGGAGCACGTTTCCATCCGAATAGTTTGTGCTCATTCCATCTTGGGTGTAAGGTAAGCTATTGATTCCCCAGATGTATGCTAGAAATGCCATGTCCCCTCTTCTCATGTTTCCCATGCTCCTACCATGTCCATGCCATGCTTCTTGATGAATTGAGCTTGTAAGGATTTTTAATGATATGTTCATCTTGATCTTTTGGTCATATGCATAGAAGTAACTATGTTCTATGCCTCCTTAGGAACAACTAATGTTCTTGGACTAATGGATTTTGACAACTTTTAGAGACTATGATTTCTAGGGTTTCACATGCTACAAATTGTTCATCCTATTGATTGAGTCCTATGCCTAGAATTAACTATGTTCTATGCCTCCTTAGGAACAACTAATGTTCTTGGACTAATGGATTTTGACAACTTTTAGAGACTATGATTTCTAGGGTTTCACATGCTACAAATTGTTCATCCTATTGATTGAGTCCTATGCCTAGAATTAACTATGTTCTATGCCTCCTTAGGAACAACTAATGTTCTTGGACTAATGGATTTTGACAACTTTTAGAGACTATGATTTCTAGGGTTTCACATGCTATGGATTGTTCATCCTATTGATTGGGTCCTATGCTTAGAATCAAATGTGATCTATGTCTTCCTAGGAGTAACTAATGTTCTTGGACTATTGGCTTTTGATAACTTTTGAAATAATGATTCTAAAGTTCCCTTGAATTATGAAATGTTGAACTTATGATAATTTTTGACTATGGTTGTTAAGTGGATTAACGGCCTAGTTACTCGATACGAGAACTTAGAAAAGGGTTTTGGATGCATGTAGCATCTTAACTCTCTTGGATGAATTGTTAGAGACGACTCATCGGAGTCAAACTTAAGTGAGCCATTGAACAATACCGGCTCAATGATCAATCCCTACGACGTTCTAAACACGTTTCTCTAAGAATGATAATGCTAGACTCTTGAGATTTGGATTGATTACCTTGCTTGATTCTTGATGTCATGTAATAGAATACCTATTTGACATGTTGAGTTCGCTCTTGTCGAACTCATTCCTGCTTGACTATTGATGATAATTCTAGACTCTTGAGAATTGGAGTGATTACCGTGCTTGATTTTTGAATGTCATATAATAGAATGCCTATTTGACATGTTGAGTTCGCTCTTGTCGAACTCAATCCTACTTGATTATTGATGAGAATAATTTACATGTCATGAACGAGATCGCTCTTGTCGACCTCGTTCACTACTTGATAATTTGTTAAGTAAACACTACTTGGCATTTGCATGAGTCCAAATGGCAATTGCCTTGTTCACACACGCCTCCACCGTGGGCCACAGTGGGGAAGTAGCCCCTTTGGTAACCATTAGAGCATCATTGGTGTGTCTATCCCTGCATCTCCTCTAAGATCGATGTACTTACACACATTCGATACCCGCACATTCCGTATAACGCTTGTATGCAGAACTACGTGAGCCCCGCCTCCATATATCCTTATCCTATGTGATCTAATTATGCGCACCTATGTGAAACAATGTGAATCTTGGATATATGACCTCTATGCTTATGTGACGATATCTTGCCTTGTATGTTGCATATTGCCATGACATGCATGATTGATAGCTTACAAGTCTTTATGACTTACCCTTTCCCCTTTATCGCTTTTAGATCCTAGCAAGACAGTCCCGCCGTTGAGATTTGCTGTGTTCGTGCTTTGTGCCCCTTTTTGGTCCGCCGTTGATATTTGAAGAGGTGGTTTAGATGTCCTCTTCCTCTTGTTTTATATTTTGTAAGGACGACGGGTTAAAGCAAGTCAATTAGACTATGCTTGGGTATTTGTATGAAACTTGATCTTTAAACTTTTGTTAGCTACTGTAGTTATATCACTTGTAGTACTTGTAATCCCTTTTGTGCCGGCATTGTGTAAGTCGAGCTTTGGTTACCTTGTTAATATTCCACTACGTATTAGTCTTCCGCTGAGCATGCTATTAGCTCTTATTTAATTCTTGTCCATGAACTGTTAGCTTGGGTTCCGGCATGTAGTGTCGCCGATGACTTGGTTTTATTGCTTAACTGTTTTATCAGGTTTGAAAGGTTTTTAAAATATCGGCCTTTGGTGCCGAGGCGTGCTACGCCTCTAATGTTTGGCCACGTCTTTCTTAAATTAAGTCCTTGCTTGTTAATTGTCCACTTGTTTCCTCCTTATTTGTGTCCACCCACACAATAACACACACAATAATAATAATAATAATAATAATAATAATAATAATAATAATAATAATAATAATAATCATAATCATAATCATAATCATAATAATAATAATCATAATAATAATAATAATAATAATAATAATAATAATAATAATAATAATAATAATAATAAAAATAATCATAATCATAATCATAATCATAATCATAATCATAATCATAATCATAATCATAATCATAATCATAATCATAATCATAATCATAATAATAATCATAATAATAATAATAATAATAATAATAATAATAATAATAATAATAATAATAATAATAATAATAATCATAAAAATAATAATAATAATAATAATAGTAATAATCATAATAATAATAATAATAATAATAATAATAATAATAATAATAATAATTATAATTATAATTATAATTATAATAATTATTATTATACAGATTCATTTTCCGTAAGTCATTTTCCAAATGTTCAAGCACCCTCCGCCCCCTTTCAAAATTACACATATTTACTTACACACACAATATTTCACTAACAAATAAATTGTTTAGAAATATAAATGAAGTTTGTGCACACTATTTATAAATTATAATTTTAATAAATAATCACTACGTCCTAAAATTAGTGTCAACTAATAATATTTGTAATTGTGAGATTGAAAAAACATAGACCTTGATTTGATACCACTAATAATAAATTAATGGTTATCAAAGAAAAATTACTTAAAGTTCAATACTATCTTATATTCAATATGTGTTAATACTAGAATATATTTCCATTACCATTACCCAAGTCTTGGAGAAAGATATTTCCATGATAATGATGTTTGTGGCTGTAAGTTTTTCTCTCTGGATATTTAATGTAAACAAGTCCATGAGCCCCCAAGGGGGTAGCCCAGTGGTAGACATGGAGCTTCACAAAGTGTGAGGTCTCAAGTTCAATCAATTCCCATGTCCCCTTAGGAGAAAAAAAATAAAATAAATAAACAAGTCCATGAAGGCTGGAAAAAGAAAATAAATAATCAGCCTTAGAAGATAATGAAAAAGGGATAAGTGTACCATTAGTCCCTGAACTTTGGCCAAGCACATTATTTGTCCCCAAACATTCAAAAGTTTCACCACTGACCAAAGTAGGCCTTTTTGGCTCATCGGTGGTCCCTAGCCCCTCACGTCGTTTATTGTCTCCGTTAATGAACAAATGTGTAATTCACGTGAGGGCATTTCTGTCTTTTCCAAAGGCTGCAAACATCAGGGACTAAAGGTACACTTATCCCATTAACGGACAATCGATATTGAGAAAATTTACAGTTTATTGTTATTTCAATCATATTAGGGCTTAGGTTTCACAGTGCGATTGTGTGAGAAATTGAGCAAATTAGGGTTCAGAAGGTGAATTGAAGAACAACTGAAGGATTGGAATCAAGTTTCGCTGTAAGATGGCTACTGTATGGGATATTCGACAGTCACACTGGCCTATGGATCGCGATGGCTCATATTGTAAGTATCTCTTTATCCCCTTTTTGAAATAGTTTGAAAACTATAATCCTTCTGCCAACAGTGATTTCAATATGTGATATGAAATATTGTTTTGTGTATTTATGGGAATTTGTCCCCCACTCCCTTCGTTTTTATTGCAAAAGCCTAGTTTGAATTTGTAATTTTGGAATGTGCAACATTTTTTAGTAAGGAAATGTTTGATGTTGTCCCCTGGCCTATAATCCATCCGTCAATAGTTGGGTAGTTGTTTATAAGGAGTCCAGATCTCCTGTACCACTTGTGTGTACCACTGATGTACCATTTTTTATCTCCACCATTGTATCCTAATCATTGCATCTCAATCAATGATTGAGATGGAAAGTGGTACATCAGTGGCATACACAAGTGGTACAGGAGATCTGGACTCGTTTATAAGAGTTGTGGTCCTTTTCTGTTTGTTTACATTTGTTAAGTTTTGTGCTTTGTGGACCATGTTGCTTTATGTTTGTATGTATGTCTTTATTTATGTCTTTATGTATGTATGTATGTATGTATGTATGCATGTATATTTTTATGTACTTATGTATATATGTATGTAGTTATATATGTATGTCTTTTGTCTTTATGCAGTCAAACATGATCTGTTTTTTACCTTGAAAGTCCATCATGGGGGTCACTTTTCATGTAATCCTGTGGTAAACACTGGAGGGAAAATTGATTATGTTGATTATCTGATGAATGAAGACTTAAGGATGAGTGTGATTCATAAGATTTTAGAGAAATTAGGAATTGTGGGTGAGACTAGGTTTTATTACTTTTTAGAGCCATGGTTTAGCTTGGAGAGAGGGTTAAAACTATTTGCAGATGATGAGTCTTTAAAAACTATAGATGGTTGGGTGAAGGTTGAAAAAGAAATTAAGTTATTTGTTGAGATTGATTTTTCTGGTTATGTGGCTTTGGAAGAGGTTAGTGAGGAACCAATTATGGATGTTACTAAGCAGAGAGTGGGGAATACGATGAAAAAGAGGACATTGTCTTCATATATTGTTAGTGATGATGTTAACATCACTGATGAACTTGAGCATGAGGTTGCAAATGATCCAGTAGGTGGGGGTGAGTCACTAAGTGAGGTTGAGTCACTGTTTGAATCTAACTGTAGCCTTCAGGCTGAGGTAGAAGATGATTTAGAGAGTGAGAATGACATCTCAGATAATGATGAGGTGAATGATTTACTTGGAAGTGGATTTCAACAGAGAGTGGACAAGGGTAAAGGTAAATTAGGTTATGATGATGAGAGTGATGATGTTAGTTCAGAATGTGCAGATACAGATGAGTTGGGGAGTTTAGGCACAATAGATGAGGAAGAGAGTTCACTAGATGGGAAAATGCAAAATCCAAACGTCCACAGTTTAATATGGACACTGATTTGAAGGACCCAAAGTTTGAAGTAGGGATGACATATATATCAGCTAAGGATGTTAGGACTGCCATATACTCATATGCAATTACAAATAGGAGGGATGTGATATTAAAAAAGAATGACAAGCGTAGAATCAGGGCAATATGTAGAGGGAATAGTGCATGCCCATGGGCAATACATGTGAGTTATAGTGAAATCAACGATGATTGGGAAATCAAAACCTATAAGGATGAACATATGTGCAATCTGACTCGTCAAATTAGATATGCAACAGCTTCTTGGCTTGCAAATGAATATATGGAGGCTATTAGATCAACTCCTCAGTGGCCTACAGAGTCTTTTAGATTACATGTGAGGACAGAAAAATCACTTGATATATCTAAGAGTCAAACATACAGAGCTAAGAAGATTGTAGAGGATTTGATATATGGAAATCATGCAGAACAATATGAGCTTCTTAGGGACTATGTAGGTGAGGTTGTAAGAACAAATCCTGGGTCAACAATAAAAATTGAATTTGAGGATTATAATGAAGAAGACACCGCGAGCTTCAAGAGATTATATTGTTGTCTTGGGGCTTTAAAGGAAGGTTTCATGACCGGGTGTAGCAAAGTGTTAGGATTTGATGGATCCTTTCTCAAAGGTCCATTTCCAGGACAATTACTTTCAGCAGTTGGCATTGATGCTGACAATGGGATGTATCCAGTGGCTTATGCTTTGGTTGAGACAGAGAATAAAGATTCTTGGAAATGGTTTCTTGAACTGATAGTTGATGAATTTCAAATCACCAACCAGCAGCATTAGGTTTTTATTTCTTATGAACAGAAGGTAAATATACTGTTGATTCTTATGTTAAATTTATATCTGATCAGTACATTACATTAGTTTTATACTTCAGTGGCTAATCGGGCTGCGTATCGATTAGCGTGGCAACTGTGTATGGAACTTTGCCTTGTATAGTTTTTGTAGGACTCTTTTTAGGTTCAATGAAGACCCTTTCTCGCCTTCACCGAAGACTCGCTCAAAGCTTAAGATCGGTAGACCTCGTGTCCACTGACCGCTTCTACGTGTCCTCTTCAAGATAGCTAGTGGATTAATTCAAACTTATTTCCATATATTATTTGAATTAATCCAAGTCATTCCCGACATGTCAAGCCGCCGAAAGCAACTTTCCGAAAAGCAGAAGACTTTTCGTCCTGAGCGATAAAAGCGCATCGCATCTCCTACTTTCTTTTCGCTTCATCTCTCGAGATCCGACACCAAATCGCCCACCTTTTTGAAGATCTCGTAAATGATTATCTCGCTCTCGATATCTGTGAAGACGAAATTCCTTGATCGACAATGCATTTAATGCATTTATGAATAGAGCTGTTGAAGCCTTCGTCCTCTCCAACGGATTCTTTTGAAATGCACCTGGTATAAATACTTTCATTGAAGACTGGAACAAAAAAACAACTACATAGAATCAATCGAACACTTAAAGAATTGCTCTGAATCTACACAACTCCAAGTCTTTCAGCTCAGTGCATTCAATAGATCCTCAACAGATCTAGAAGTCCTCGTCAACAACAAGAAGCTGCTCTTCAACATTTATTGTTTTATTCTTCTTGTTGTTAACTTCCATTAAACTATATTGCATCTAATTAAATATCTTGTATTTACAGATATTTAATTCCATAGACCCAAACACAAGTCAATATTTTGTACACGATCCATTAGGGATATTCTTTGTAATTGATCTAAGTGGAAAACATAGTGCACAATTTAAATCCAAGGTTGACTGCCTTGGTGGTGGACGTAGCACTATTTACAGTGTGAACCATCTCAAAATACTTGTGTTATTTCCTTCTGTTTGTCTATTACTTGAACTGCCTAGTTTCCTTGTTCATTATATCCATTTCAGCAGAACTTAAGTAATCTGTAAAAGGTCTACCGGTAGTCCTTATCGGCAGACCTGGAACAATTTTCTTGAAGGTCTTCCGCTACTTGAATCTTTTCATAGATTGCAAGTAACTTTCAAGGAACTTACTTAAAAGTTTTAAAGTGTTAATAAGCTATTCAACCCCCCCTTCTAGCTTATTATTGTGCTCATTGGGACCCACAATTGGTATCAGAGCCATACTCTTTGAAAACAAGTTTTTCCTAGATTAAACTCTTGAGAGATACGACATAATGGCACAAACACACTATATCTTTGCCTACATCTAATGCTAACCACGTCCCAATATTGGACGAAGGTCATTTTGATGTATGGAAGGATAAAGTAATGAGATTCATGAACTCTATTGACAACAGATTATGGAAATGTGTCACTGCAGGTCAACATATACCAATGAAGGCAAATCTTCTAGCCTCCATCGCTGGGAACCCTGCAGAAGTTCCTAAAGAAGAATCAGAATGGACAGAGGACGATAGAAAGCTGGTTGAACTTGACAGTAAAGCAATCAACATAATCACCAGCTCTCTAGACACAAGCACATACCAAAGTGATTCGATGTACAAGCTGCTAAAGAGATGTGGGAAGCTCTTGTAGAATACTTGGAGGAGACCAAGACACAAGAGACAACAGAAAATATACATACATCCAGCAGTTTGATTCTTTCAAAAAGGATCCTAAGGAAACCTTGAGACAAGCATACGATCGATTCAGTGAGGTAATAAATAGTTGCTTTTCTCTTGGTAAAACATATGACAAAAAGGAAATGAACATGAGGTTTCTAGGCTCTCTAGGTAGCTTATGGCATGTGAAGACCACGGCTATGAAAGAATCTAAGAACTTAAACGAGATGACTCTTCGTAGTCTCTACGCAAGTTTAAAGGTTTATGAACTTGAAGTTAATCAAGCTCTAGAGCAAGACAAGCAGTTCGAAGCGTGTCTTTGCCGACCATGGTCCAAGAAGAAATCATTGTTGAAAACAAACCCTCTACTTCTTCCTGTGAAAATGATTTTTTATCTGATGAACAATTTGCTATGTTTGTTAAACGATTTCAAAAATTTGCAAAATATGGAAGAAAGAACACCCACCAACAACCTTTCAGGAAGATTGGTGAAAGCTCATCCAAGGAAGAGCTTGTGTGTTATAGCGTAGAAAACACAGGTCATTTTGCCTCAAAGTGTCCTAAGCCAAAATTTGAAGCATACCGAAAACCCCGTTTAGAAAATTTCAAAAACAAAAAGGTATGTTGGTGAAGACATAGAAGATAAACAGGTTGCTACATGGTTTGAAGCCGATTCGAAGAGGAGGAAGAGGATTGTGAGCAAGCTAACATATGCTTAATAGCTCATGATTCATGTCCTACCTATGACTCGAAAATGAAGTTGTAGTTTCACCAAGTCCTTTGGACAAAAATGAAACCAGCGGTGATAGCTTCGATGAAGGAAGAACTTCTCAAGGATAATCGGGATATGCTTGAAGAATTTAATTCCTTTAGAGTAGCCTATGTTAAAGCGGCCAAGAAGCGAGAAACTTACAGTGAGAAATCTTTGATGGCGGTGAGATTCAAACTCTCAATAGGCTGTCAACAAGAGAGTATCAAGCGAAGGAAGAAAACAAATTTCTTCATGACAAAATTGGTTGTCATTGAGCACATCAAAGGACTAGACCTAGAGAAAATTGCCTTGCAAAAGACAATTGACTCTGGAATAGCTCAAGGATGCATTCGAAGAAATCCTTTCAAGCCAAAAATCTAGCTATGATAAAGCGGCATAGGATATTCGGATGTGTCTCTTCAGACAATCTCTTACGTCAAAGAGAAAGGTGAATCCTCGAAGCTAATAATATATCTTTCTCTAAACAAACATTTGGAAATATAGGGAAACAAGGCCTTGGTTACTCAAGTGTTCCTTATGTTTACCCTAAAGTTCACAAAGGAAAAGCCAAAATGACTGACTCAAATGAGAAACCTGAGAAGGTAACGGTAGTGAAAATAAAGTCTACCGACAACGACTCTGCCAAAGCAAAGTCTACTGACGGTAGACCTACCAAACCTCTACCGGTAACTATCAAGTTTGTCAATGAAACAGACAAGGCTCCTTTACCTGTTGAAGGTAAACTTAAAGGTATTCTACCGAATCCTCCTGGAAAAGTTCTCAACAGAAAAGCTAAAGCTAAGTCTGTTAATAACCTACCTAGGAAGATTCGAAAGAAACCAATTAAGTCTACCGTCAACAAACAAACTGAACCAAAAATGGATGCTAAGAAAAGGAATGATCATAAGCACTCTTCAGATGAAGAATCTAACAGTTCTCTATGGACTTTTCATTTATGTCATTCTTGCCATTGCTTAGGCCATCGGCACCGGAATGCTGCTAAGGTTCACCCAAGATCCGAGAGACCTAGTTCTCTCAAGGTCAAGCGGTATGGGTTGCAAAAGGTTGCTAATCCTTAGGACCCAAATAAAGGGTACCTTGTTTTGCTTTAACTCTTTTACAGAGAATGCTTCATGGCTATAGAATCGAAATCAAAGACATCCGGTACCTAGGCAGGTGGTGCATTCAAGGCACATGGGGAGCAAGTCTTCTTCTGATATAGCCGAAGCAAAAGGACCCACAGTTATCTTCGGAGACAATGCAAGAGGAAAGACAATTGGATATGGCTCAATTACTAGAGGAAGTCTCTCCATCAACAAAGTTTCTCTAGTAAGCGGTTTAAAGCACAATCTTACGAGCATATCACAGTGCGACAAAGGACTTCTATGCCAATTCAATTCCAACGGTGCTTCATCAAAGGCAGGTGAATCGGTGCTCTACAATCTTGACCGGCAATAGACAAGGAAGCGTCTATGTCGTGGACTTAAATCTTCTAGGGAGATTCTCAAACTGTGTCTAGTAGCCAACAATGTTCGTGACAACGGTGGCTATGGCAAGCGTCTCGATCACCTCAACTTCAAGTACCTCTCCAAGCTCTCCAAAAATGGGCTTGTCAAAGGTCTACCTACGGTGTCTGCCGATCATGACAGAAGTTGTAAAGCTTGTCAACTAGGAAAACTTTCCAAGTCTTCCTTCAAAAGAAAGTCTGTTTTATCAACAAACACCTCTTCAACTTCTTCATATGGATCTCTTTGGACCTATTACAACAGTATTTCAGACAAGTACACACTTGTAGTAGTTGATGACTACTCTAGATTCACTTGGATTGAAACTATGACATCTAAAGATGAAGCATTATGATCTAGTCACCGCACTTTTTAAGACTTCAAACTCAAAAGCTTGAAGACATTTGTGACATAAGATCGGACAACGACAGAATTCAAAAACAATGGTGTAGAAAACTTGCGATGACCATGGGATCGGCCACAACTTCTCTGCCGGTGCTCCTCATGACCATGGGAAGCGGCTAACAATCTTTGGCTATTCTCAAGCTATTTACAGAAATATGCTTTACCCAAAATAGAGTAAACAAGTTTCATAATAAAACTCCATATGAAATATGGAGAGGAAGATCCCCAAACATTGGATTTCTTAAAATCTTCGGCTGTAAATGTTTTATTCTTTATAATGGAAAAGAATACAGAGGAAAATTTGATGCAAAATCAGACGAAGGAATTTTTAAGGATATTCCAAACATTCAAAAGCATTTCGCATTTTCGGTAAATCTAATTTAAAAATCTTAGAATCAGTGCATGTTTCTTTTGATGAATATGACTTGTTAGAGCCTAGAAAGGCTCGAACGTTGCTAATGATTACGATAATGATGAGGCAGTACAAATACAAAACATCTACTTCTTATCGAGAAAGCGGCAAGCTGAGAACCCATGTATACGATAACCCTTCACCGGTAGAAGCGATACCTCTACCGATACCGATAACAACTCATCTGTTGACCACGAACCCATCTCTTGTTTTACCCCAAGCACCTTTACAGATCTCTCATCCTTCTTGTTCACGAGAAAATGAAAGTTTTGAAGACTCTATTTCTTGAACGATTTTGGTGAATCTCCTTCTCAACCAACTCCGAATTCTTAAGGGAAGAATCCACGGAAGTGATCTTCCTCCAACTATTATTGAAGCAAAGATCATCCCATTTCTCAAATAATTGGTGATCTTAACTCAGGAGTTCGTACAAGAAATAAGGTTCGAGAAGAAACTTTGTTTGCTTATGCATTTGTATCGGAACTCGAACCAAAGAAGATTGATGAAGCTATCGAAGATCATAACTGGATTGAAGCTATGCAAGAAGAGCTGAACCAGTTTGAAAGATGTAAGGTGTGGAGCTTAGTTCAAAGACCAGCGATCATCCGGTCATCGGCACCAAGTGGGTATTCGAGAAATAAAAGAGATGAAGATGGAAATGTCACCGAGAAACAAAGCTAGATTGGTTGCTCGGGGCTACCGACAGGAAGAAGGAATTGACTTTGATGAAACATTTGCTCTGTTGCTAGACTAGAAGCAATCGAGAATCTTTCTAGCTTATGCCTCGTTCATGGACTTCAAAGTGTATCGAGATGGATGTTAAGAGTGCCTTTACGAATGGTGATCTTCAAGAAACGTATACGTGGAACAACCTCCGAGGATTTGTCATCTCGACAAAGCGGACCACGTCTACCGACTCAAGAAAGCTCTCTACGGCTGAAGCAAGCTCCTAGAGCTTGGTATGAAACTCTATCCAAGTTCTTAATTGAACAAGGATTCGTGAGAGGAAGAATAGACACTACCTTTATTCATCCTCAAGCACAAAGGCCATTCTCTTACGGTACAAATCTATGTGGGCGACATTATCTTTGGATCAACTAACCAAAGCCTGTGCAAAAGATTCGAGAAGGCGATGCAAAGCAAGTTCGAGATGAGCATGATGGGTGAACTTACCTATTTTCTAGGCGAGATACAACGGACTTGAGACGGAATCTTCATCGGCCAAACCAAATATGCAAAGGAACTAATCAAGAAGTTTGGTCTTGATTCAGCCAAAGGATTTGAAACTCCAATGTCTACCGACCATCTTGACAAAGATGAAAAGGGAAAGCAAGAGAACATGACCAAGTGAGGAATCATAGGTTCACTTCTTTACCTTCTTGCTAGTAGACGACATTATGTTTCTTTGTTTGTGTTTGTGCTAGATTTCGAGCGAGATCCAAAGAGTCACATTTGCTTCTTTGCCAAAGCGTATCATCGAGATATGTTTCAAAAACAACAAATCTAGGCATCGGTATTCAAAATCCAACAACTTCAATCTAGTTGGATACTCGGATCAGATTATGCGGCTTGTAAAGTGGCGAAGAAGCACCGATGGGACTTGTCAATTTCTTGAAGCAGACTCGTCTCATGGTCTTGCAAGAAACAAGGATCGGTGGCAAACTCAACCACGAAGCGAGAATATATTCTTTGCAATTCTTTGCTCTCAAGCTGCTATGGATGAAGCAACAACTAGTGGACTACAACATAAAAGGCGCGCCCAATCATGTGTGATAACACATCGGCTATCTCGATCTCCAAAAATCGATGATGCATTCAAAGACAAAGCACATTGATATTCGTTATCATTTTCTCAAAGATCATGTGGAAAAAGGTAACATCGGTTTGGAATATGTTCCAAGCGAGCATTAGCGGACATTCTCACAAAACCACTGGATGCCACCAGGTTTGCTTATTTAAGGAGAAATCTTGGTATGATTGATCCTACTGCTTAAAAGTTAATATTTTGTTAAATATTTCTTTCATACCGGTAGACCCAGTATTAGACTAATCGGTAGACGTAAGTTCTCCTTTACCGGAAGACTTAAAGGTTAGTACTCTTACACAGTCTATTTTCTTTAAAGAGGTTTCTAAAGCAATAAAGGGGGTCAAGGACAAAATTCAGTACTTAAGAAAATATCTTAAGTTCCCGCTTTTTCAAACCAGATATTTTCTCGCCTTTAAATAGCCCTTGAACCGTCATTTCCAAACTTTACGAAACCCTCTGAACAGAAAACTTCTCTCTCTCTTTCTCTAAGTATCTACTTTCTGCAAATTTCAAGTTCTTCTTCTTGTTTCTTCTTCTCATCCTCAAACAATGGTACGTTTATCTCTACTCTACTCGTAATTTTCTGGATCGTTCGCATTTCAATATCATATTAAAATCCTTTTGGAATTCAAACCGTCATTTTCGAGTTTGAACAGTGATTCGCCATTGTTGTTCTTACATACTTGAATACTAACAGTCGTTTTTGTTTATTCATTGTTCATTCTTATGAAAACTTCTGTTATGCATTTCTCGAGTGTGGTTACTCTAAACATTCTAGGGTTTCAAGTTTTGCTTAAAAATTTCAATTATTTTAGAAAACTTTGAAATTCCTACTTGTTTAGATATCTAGATGAAAAGCCCTAAATTTTATTTTGTTTTTCTTTCAGGCAAGAACTTCAAAAACTAAGAGCGACAGTGGGAAGACTTTTGACCCTGAGAAAGTCATTCCTCCCAGTGCAAATATAAATCTTCCAGGATATCCAACCTATCCTGCCGCTCACGACATCATTGTCGCCCTGGACCCCAAGCTATACATTCCGGGCATGTGTATTGACCTTCTGTCAATCAACTCCATTGCTGCCGGTGTAAAAGCTTGCGAGGATATGGACGCCTCCGGGATTCTACCCCTCTTCTGCCTCAACGACAAAAGCTACAGTATCTTCCTGGCAGAAGAATTTTATCAACGAATGGAGCTCATGAGCCAGTCTGCTCTTCGTGGGTGGATTCGAGGCCGTCCCATTTCTATCACCGCCAAATCTATTTCCACCATCATTGGCGTGCACTACGGTGGAGCTGTTTCTGCAACAACGGTGAGGCTTTACATGCAGGAAGCCATGAGGGAGGTGACTGACACACCCCGGGAGCCACAAGGGAAAATGCTCCGAAATCTGTTCCCTCTTGACGTCTACTGCACTAGCCACCTTCTTGACAAGGGGCTCCTTTTCAAGAGTGGAGCACATGATATGTTTACTGGCCAACAGATAAATCTGACCAGTGCTGTATTTCTACAGCTTCGTCTGAATTGGGGGCTCATCATCTTCGACGAGCTGAAGCAGTGGGTGGAGAAAGCTAAGAACAGCCCCACTTGCAAGCGCCCCTTCGTCAGGCTTATCAATGCCCTGTTGAGGGATGATGCAGACATCAACTCTTCTTTGAAAGAAGATGAGTTGTTTGCAGTAGCCAAGGACAAGCAACTCACAGCCTCGTTTTTCAGTAAGTACACTGAATACGAGAACAAGCGCCGCTACAAAAAGGTCTCCGGTCTCTCTTGACAAAGTGGCCAAACCTACACCGATCTTGGTCACCTTCAACATGGAAGCACATCTAGGAGCAGGACCTTCAAAAGGTCTCGAAAAATTTGACGATCGGGTGGCCACGGCCCTCCATCTTAAGGCCAAGGCTGGCAGACGAGGCGGGTGCTATTGGCCAAAATAGCGACCGGCAAAGCCAGGACAAGGCGGTGGCACCTCCAACTGAAGAGGAGCAGGCCAAATGGATAAGGAAGGAGATGAAGGAAGGCCAGAAGAAGAAGGCACAAGGCCAATCTAGCCATTCCTCCCATCCATCCACCCAAGCCAAGCCATCCTCTCGGCCACACCACCCGCCCAACCCTCCCATCTCCGCCTCCACACCCAAACCAAAGCGAAGGAGACTTCGTAAAACCTTTGAAGACCAGCCATCGGCGATCCCGCCAACCTCTACCGATGAAGCGGTGAGTCTCCTATTCGATTCGGCCGAGGAAGAGGAGAGCTCAGAACCTCGAACCCTGCCAACCTACTATACCCTCTACCGACGCCCAACCAACTACCAACGACCAACCCTTACCTATCAACCCTTCATCTATACCAACTACCGAACCCCTACCAATTACCGTCGCCCAAACCCAACCTGTCAACGCTTCATCTAAACCTGTCAACCCTTCAACTACCCCTTCACCACCTCCGGAGGAGTCTATCCCTCAGGAGGAGCCTCAAAATGAGGAGGAGCCAGCCAGAGCCCCTCCTCCTCCTCCCTCACCTTTTAACTACTCACCTGACCCATCCACACCCTCCTCACCACCCCAATCCCAACCAACTTCTTCAACCACACCACAGCCCCTAGATCCTGCTGCTGCCAAGTTCCTCTTTGAACTCTCGTCAGTAACAGATCTATTCACCACTCATCAACCTCTTCAACCTTCTCAACCTCCTCAACCTTCTCAACCTTCCCTTCAAAAACCCAAATCCCTCTTCTACCCAGCCCCTTCTTTCTGGTTCTCTACCGAACCCATTCCCCAATCCTCCCATATCAGTGACAATTCTGACACTGATATGGAATTGGATTCCCCACCAACCCCGCCTCCACCTTCCCCTATACCGATATCCTCTTCCACCAAAACCATCCCCACCCAAGACTCATCTTCTTCTGTCTCCAGAACTCCCCCTCCCCAAACGCCCTTCAGGCCTGCAGACTCTGCCTCTGCCGGCACCATTCACATTGGCCAAGCATCTACTTCCAATCAGCCAATCTTTGAAATTTTGTCCCGCTAGACGCCATCTACCGGCGGTTAGGCGAGCTTTCAAGCATATCTACCGCTACCGAAGTAGCCACGCGGCCAAGGCCAACCCGCTAAATCTTCGGCGGTTTCAAGAGGATGTCTGGACTCGCTTTGGACAGATGCGGCACGACTTCACCGATGTCAAGATCAACATCGCAGCTCAACGTGATGAAGGTTGCCGTATCATTGGGTCCATCTTCTACGAGTTATTCCACGCCATCACTCTCCATCTCGGCCACGGTCGTCCTCCAGTTTTGGAACTGAACAACCTCGCTCGCAACTCTGCCCATGATATAATGAATGCCAACAGGGATCGTGATCTGGCCATCACGGAGGAGAAGCAAATGAGATCTATCAACAGAATGCTGATGGAAGAGAACAGCCGTCTTCGTGAAGAACTCGACTACCGTTCTCGTTCCACCAGACCTCCGACTGATGCAGATGACGAATACCAACGAAGAGTGGAAGAGCTAGAGCGAGAAAGAAGAGAAAAGGAGGCTGCAGACAAAGGCAAAGGGAAAAGACCTTGGTAGCTTTTTGTATCTTTTCTTCCCTTTCCTTTGTATTTATTTTGTCTTATTTTTTGAAAACTCTGTTGTATGTAAACATCTTGTTTATAAATACAGATGATTACCTGTCTTTTTCAAAAATTATGGTGTTTAAATTCTTGCTACTTTATTGATTACTTATATCAGAATTTAAACTGCTGCTAATCTTTGTGCTGCTCTTTGTCTCTCTTATCCTGTATGCACTTAGTTTAGTCCCTTGCATCTGAGGTGTTATTCTGTTTAATAGAGGCATGTCTACCGACTACTTAATATATAAAATCTCTCAGGCATGTTATTATCTATTAAATAGTTTGTTTTAAAAACCCTCATTTGTAGTAATGATGACCAGATATAAATAGGAGGAGATTGTTGATTCTTATGTTAAATTTATATCGATCAAGATACATTACATTAGTTTTATACTTGATGGCTAATCGGGCGTATCGATTAGCGTGGCAACTGTGTATAGAACTTTGCCTTGTATAGTTTTTGTAGGACTCTTTTCAGGTTCAGCGGAAGACCCTTTCTCAGCTTCACCGGAAGACCTGCTCAAAGCTTAAGATCGGTAGACCTCGTGTCCGGTGATCGCTTCTACGTGTCCTCTTGACATAAAGCTAGTGGATTAATTCAAACTTATTTCCATATATTATTTGAATTAATCCAAGTCATTCTCGACATGTCAAGCCGCGAAAGCAACTTTCAGCGAGGAAGACTTTTCGTCTGAGCGATGAAAGCAAAGCGGTGTCTCCTACTTTCGCCTCATCTCTCGATCGACACTAAATCGCCCACCTTTTTGAAGATCTCGAAATGATTATACGCTGCGGATATCTGTGAAGACGAAATTCCTTGACTGACAGCCCCATGCATTTAAAGCATTTATGAATAGAGCTGTTGAAGCCTTAGTCCTCTCCAACGGATTCTTTTGAAATGCACCTGGTATAAATACTTTCATTGAAGACTGGAACAAAGACAACTATACAGAATCAATCGAACACTTAAAGAATTGCTCTGAATCTACACAACTCCAAGTCTTTCAGCTCAGTGCATTCAATAGATCCTCAACAGATCTAGAAGTCCTCGTCAACAACAAGAAGCTGCTCTTCAACATTTATTGTTTTATTCTTCTTGTTGTTAACTTCCATTAAACTATACTTCTGCACGAATTAAATATCTCGTATTTACAGATATTTAATTCCATAGACCCAAACACAAGTCAATATTTTGTACACGATCCATTAGGGATATTCTTTGTAATTGATCTAAGTGGAAAACATAGTGCACAATTTAAATCCAAGGTTGACTGCCTTGGTGGTGGACGTAGCACTATATACAGTGTGAACCATCTCAAAATACTTGTGTTATTTCCTTCTGTTTGTCTATTACTTGAACTGCCTAGTTTCCTTGTTCATTATATCCATTTCAGCAGAACTTAAGTAATCTGTAAAAGGTCTACCGGTAGTCCTTATCGGCAGACCTGGAACAATTTTCTTGAAGGTCTTCCGCTACTTGAATCTTTTCATAGATTGCAAGTAACTTTCAAGGAACTTACTTAAAAGTTTTAAAGTGTTAATAAGCTATTCAACCCCCCCCCCTTCTAGCTTATTATTGTGCTCCTTGGGACCCACAGTTTCTGTCACAGTGAGAGAGGCGAGAGAGGTGAGAGAGATGAGAGAATCAATGATACCATTTTTAGTTTTTATTTGTAAGGTTTAGTTTTTATTTTTTAGTTTGAACCCTCAATTTTTAACATTGAGAGTAAAACCCTTCAACTTAATAAGGGTATTTTGGTCTTTTCAATGATTTCCATCCAACATAACAGACAAAAATTACTCAAGTGACCTTATTGAATGACGAAGCCAAGTAAAGTGATTAAATTGGGGAAAAAAGTAGAGTGAACTTAATGACTTTTTGCCGAAAGTAGGGTGACCAAATTGAGATTCAAACCAATAAAAAACCCCGAAATGTGTTCCTATTCAAACTCAATTTACTTTTGACTTTTTTTTTTCTCTCTATTTGAATCCAACCTTTAAAAAACACAGAGCATGATCTGGTCGCGTTTCGGATGCCTTCCGCTCGCGTTGTTGCTTGCACAAACTTTAGAAACTTCATATTTTATGACCCGAGACAAAGTGGTTGCCTTTGTTTGGACAAGGCGGCCAAATTCCAACAATGGCGTTCCTTTTTTATTTTACCTATCTACCCTTAATGACACCTTCTTGATAAGCCTATAAGACCCTTATTAATAGACCCTAATTGACCTAGCTAGTGTTAATCATGTTTTATTACACCTAAACCTAGTTTGATTAGCCGAAGCTTGATCAACATAAACCACCACAAGCTTTGACACTTGCCCCACTCATTTTGGGCTGCCTTTGTGACCACATAGAATGCTAGAACTTCCCACTCCCAGCCATTATTCAGCCATTTGAGTTCAAGAACTTGAGATAGAGAGAGAGAGAGAGTGTGTGTGTGTGTGTGTGTGTGTGAGAGAGAGAGAGAGAGAGATTGAGAGTGAGACTGGTGTGTAAAACTAGCGTTCTTGAAGATACGACCACTCGATCGTTGATCCAAGACCACCAACGCGAAGCCCTCGATGAGTGGAATACTTTCAACCACTCCGATTGTGTTTTCTCCGACTCAAATTCGAGCTTAGGTAAGTTACTATCTCCCTTCTTTCGTTAAACTAGCTTGAATACTGGCTAGGATGAGTTTTATGTGTTTAACATGCTTTTATGGAACATCCTATCGCTACATAATGAAATTTGGTAAATTATGATATATAATTACGTTAGCTTGAAATAAATTGGGTTAATTGTATTCATTGGGGTGTTTAGACTCTAAAACATTAGCTAAAGGGTTTAAGAACCCGAATCGTTGGTAAGTCCCAAGATTAATCTTGTGACCTAATTTAAAAAACTTAGCATTTCGACTCAATGAAGTCAATTAAGGATTGAACGAGTTAATATAAGCCTTAATACGAAATCCTACAACTTTTGGAGTTCGTTGGGTCGCAATTGCGTGATCCCGAGTATTTGACGTATGAGACCAATTATGTGTTTTATGAAACACATGACACTTTAGGACTTCGAGGGAGATCCCAAGATTGTGTTAGCAAGGCCTAACCATTATGTATTGAGCCCTACAGAGTTAGAGCATTTATGAAATTGAAAAGGTAGACTAGTTGAGTTGCCGTGTGTGCACGGTAGTGACCGACTCATTAAGGGTTAGTATACGGTCCTTGTGAGATTTATAGTGATTGGGTGATCGTCCCCTGTGATTTCAATGAGTGTACCCATTGGCACTTAACGAATAGAGGCCAATTAGGTGGTCTCGAGGTACAATTGAATTAGTATCAATGATACACTTGCATTGAATTGGACTCGATAAGGATTGGTATACGAACATCGTATGAATTGTGACATTTTTGGGAATGTAAATGGATTGCCATTCCAAAGAGAGCATGACGAGTGTGCTCAAGGCACGCGATGGTTATAGACCATTGAGATGGTTGTGGTGTATTATATGATTAATTTGCATGCTAGCTACCATTTTGGCTTAAAATACATGCTAGAAGTGTTGGTTGTATGTTGAATTGATGATATGACTTATGTAAGTATATTGTGTGATAATTGCTAGGGGTTTGATTTGGTATTGAAATGCTTTAGGGTTTCAATGGAATTGGAATTGTGGATTGTATTAAACTAGGGTTTCATAAAGAACCTAGCTATGTCACGAATCGAGAACATAGACGGGGTTACCTTGCATATATCAATTGTACCATAATTTGGTGAACTTGTAGTAAAGACTCAACAAAGTCGATATTATGGAAGAATTGAATGTAATGAACACCGTGTTCAATCCCAACGAAGTTTGGAGCTCATTTGATTAGGTTTACTAATTTCAGGTTTTGATTGATTAAGTGTACAAACATGACACTTGTGATTAGAGATTCTTTATGTAGCTTTAATGTGATTTGTTGGTTGATATCAACTATATGCTTCATCATGATTTTTGTGGTAGAGTTAAAACCTACTTGACACCGGATTAGTTCACTACTTTCGAACTTGATCCCTATTTGAAAATGACGAGTAAATACCTACTTGTGCATTGTATTAAGTCCAACTGTCATGATTTGGTCGATTCGATGGTGGGACGAAGTATCGCCTTTATGAATCGTGAGATTCATGATCGCTATGTATCGTCGTACTGGATTTTTTTGCACACACCCCTCTCTGTTGCCCGCAGTTGAGAAGTAGTCCCTTTGAGGTAAGTAATACGCGTGCCATTGGTTTGCTATTAGCTGAGTAGATTCTCGGTATGTCAATGTATCTCACACGAGCATCGATGGCACGAAATGGATTGACACTGTATATTGCCGGAGCAACGCAGCGACACAAGTTCTATAACTTATCCTACTATTATGTGGTTTATTACGAGCACTTATGTGACATCAACGTTGCGTCGTGAAACATGCGAACTATGTGGCTATGTTTATGATGATTGTATATAACTTGTTATATACTTGATATCTTGTCTGCTTATATGATTGAGCATTTTGTCATGTCATATTGCTGCATTTAGTAACTTACTGGGTCTTTATGACTCACCCCACGCCTTTGTTTTCCTTAGTTTGCAGCTTACTAGTTAGCTGTTGTGAGTTCGGGTAGTTTGTGTTCATCTCTGTTGATCCTTCAGGACAGTTTCTCATTCAGGTCGTGCTCTTAGTAATGAGATTCTGCAAGAATGGTTCTTGTAGGGTTATATAAACCCTATAGTATTGGGTTGTGTTATATTAGACATTAGATATGGATACTTGTTATATTCTTTAAGCCGACATGTGTCGTGCTGTTTATAGATGTATATTTGTTTCGTACCTTGGTTGGTTTTATGGTTATTGTCCTTGTTCTTATTCAGTTAGTTTCATGAGCATGTTTTTGTTACGCCCCAAATCTAGCCCTTACCCGAGGCCCAAACTAGGATATGAACTACCGGTTGTTAAACACGCTAACCAACTGTTATTAAAAATACCAATTCTTGCTATTAAGGTAAATGACGAATCTCGAAGTGAGACTACTAGTAATCTGTAGAGATAACACAACCCTCATAAAGTAGTGTGAAACCTTCGCTATGACCGTAACGAAGGGGTAGGGCAAGAATAAGACTCTGCTGCTAATTAACCTTGCATCTCCGCCCTAGGAAGTCAGAGGATCGTCCTAAACCCCCTAAGTCTTGTTGTTATACACATGCTTTCACACACTTACCAAGTAACACTACTTGGTGTTCTAGCCATGTTATTATCATTACTCATACTTGCTTTTCACTAGTTTGTGCTACACACATAAGGATTCAATGAGTTATGAAGTAAACTAATTGATACCTCCAATTACTCATGATTCAACTTGTTTAAGTACTCAACACATATACACACTTGATGAGTTGTGAAGTGAACTCATGACTACCACATAATACTCACAGTTCCATAATCATGTTATTAGCACATACACAAGAATAGGTAAGTTGCATCCCCACAACTTAGCATTTTACATGTAGTTCTTATAACACTAGTTAATGTTTTACACTTCCAAGTATTCCCTTAAGCAACTTAAGAGTTCACAATGCCATATAACTGGTTGCAAGCTACACAAATAACAAATATATCACGTTAGGACTTGGGCCATTCTTGAGGTGACAACACACCTTCACAACCATCTCCCTTATTATTATCATGATATAAAACTCTTGATATTACACTTACCAACTTCATAAGCTAATAAACACAATCCACCTTACTTGTGAAACTTTCACATTCAAAGGATTTAACAAAACCATTAATTACTTGATAAGGTTCAACAAATACTACTTATTAACCTCTGTGAGACAATTTTGTAAAATCTACCAAATATTCATCAAAATTTGAAATATCACCAATCCTATATATTCGGAAACTAGACTCTTTGAACTACAATTTACCACTTTGAATCACTCAATTCAGATCTATATTCATCAAGTTTTGATCATTCTAAGTTACAATACAATCCAGATTTCCTGTAGCAAAATACTTTGCACAACGTTATTTCCTAACTCTATTGAGGTACTTCCCCACCTCGAAATTAAATGAAGTTTTATAGACGATTACCTTACATACACAAGTAAAACATATCCGGCTCATTCCAGTGGACGGATTTTCTACAGTAGTTTCTACAAAACACCTCAAAACAGAGACGGTGCTGGACTAATTCTTACCTTTCTAGCTTACCATCTTGCTCAACCACTTCCTAATCACCAACCAACCTATTCTTACATCTTAGCCTACCAAAGGCTACAAAAACCCCATCACTTAGTCATGCAAAATCATGCACACAAAGTATTTAATCTCAAGCATAAATATGCTTACACTTAAACACATGTTAAAGCACACAATTTCACCTTCATATCATCATTTTCACACACAACACAAACACCATGAACATACATAAGAGCGCATCCCCGTACCCCTTGAAGATCAAAACCACCAATAGAAGTTGATGATTCCAAGCTCAAAATGACCACCTTGGTGAGTTCCACAAGTTCTATGAAGGTTGTACTAGGAAAGGATGAAGTCCCCACCATTCCAACCTAAGACATCTCCTCTTCCGACTTCGTCACTCCACCTCTCCAACAGCCCTTCCGGCCCTTATCCCCTGGAGCTACCTCCTCTGCCGGTACCGCTCACATTCACATTGGCCAGGAACCATCTTCCTCTCAGCTGGCCAATGCTGAAATTTTGTCAAGGCTGGACGTTATCTATGAAAGGCTAGGCGAACTAACAGGCATTACTACCGCTATCGCTGAAATCACCACTGCCGCGTCCAAGGCCAACGACCGGACTGCTGCTCTTCTTCGCCAATTCCAAGAAGATGTATGGACCCGTTTTGGACAGATGAGAAATGAGTTTACAGACGTCAAAATCAACGTTGAAGCTCAACGCGACGAATGTGTCCGGCTCTGCTCATCCCTCTTCTACGAGTTGTTCCATGCTATCACACTGCATCTCAGCAACGGCCGCCCACCTGTCCTCGAGCTCAACAACTTAACTCGCGATTCAGCTCATGACATAATGAATGCTCGGCGTGATCGTGATCTGGCCATCACGGAGGAGAAGCAAATGAAGTCTATCAACCGTATGCTCATGGAAGAGAACAACCGTCTTCGTGAAGAACTCGACTACCGTTCTCGTTCCACAAGACTTCCCACAGATGCCGATGATGAATACGTTCGAAGAACTGAAGAGCTAGAAAGACAGCGTAGGGAGAAAGAAGCAGCAGACAAAGGAAAAGGGAAACGACCTTGGTAAAATGTGTATCTGTTCTTCCCTTAACCTTTGTATTTATCCTATCTTTTGAAAACTCTGTAAACATTAAACTTCTCATTTATAATACAGAAGATTATCTGCCTTTCAAAAATTGTATTTTGTTTAAGTTCTTGTTATTTCATTTCCTATATCTGCTTAGAATTTAAACACTCAGTTTAAATTTATTTAAACTGATTGCTACTAATCTGTGTGCTATTCTATGATTTCCTTACATTTTGTGCACTTAGATTAGTCCTTACACTTGAGGTGCTTTACTGTTTGATAGAGGCATGTCTTCTGTTATAAAATTAAGAATTCTCTTAGACATGTTATTTTCTATCACATAGTCGATTATAGCCCTCATTTGTAGTAATGATGATAAGATATAAATAGGAGGAGATTGTTGATACTTATTGTAATTAGATTTATATCTGCTCAAATATTACACTAGTTTTATACATCAGTGGCTAATTGGGCTGCGTATCGATTAGCGTGGCAACTGTATATAGAACTTTGCCAAGTATAGCTTTTATAGGACTTCAACAGGTTCAGCGGAAGACCCCTTCAAAGCTTCACCGGAAGACCTGCTTTAACATACAACGGCAGACCTTGTCTACACTCGGTTAATCATGACGTGTCCAGTCAAGCAATTTTCAATGGATCAATTTAAGTTTATCTTTATCAAGTTTGAATTTATATGAGACATTCCCTGACATCTCAGACCCGCCGAAAGCAGCTTTCCGAAAAACAGGAAGACTTTCGCAGACTGAACATTAAAAGCAGGAAAAGAGACTGTCACCTACTGTCTGTAACAACTCTCACAGATCTGACATCCAGATTGCCCAACTTCTAGTCTCTGCAAAAGATCTCTGTACTCATTCCCTGCTCGATATCTGTGAAGACGAAATTCTTGATTGACAGCTCCATGCATTTAATGCATTCAACCTAATAGAGCTGTTAAGTCTTCGTCTTCTCCAACGGATCTCCAGAATACAACTGCTATAAATGTTGTCATTAAAGACTGAAGAAACACACTTGATGAATTGCTCTGAAAATCTACAACAACTCTAAAGTCTTAATACCCAGTGCATTCAAGAGATCCTAAACAGATCAAGAAGTCTTCGTCAACAACAAGAAGCTGTGTATCAACATTTATTTTTATACTTCTTGTTGTTTTCATTTAAAAGCTATTCTTCTGCACGAATTAAATATCTTGCTGTAGACACCCCAATTTCGTACCCCTGATATGTGACATGACATAAAATATCAAGAACTGTTAAAACATTAACAAATGTCAAGTTACAGGGTCAGAAATGCAAAAGAACAAAGCAGGATGCGCAAAAGGACAAATTGCAGGGACTAAAGTGTCAAAAAGGAGCATAGTTTGAAGATTGGGCACAGCCACCCATAGGTTTGGGCATGGCGCCCAAACCTCTATAGGTTGGAGCCCAAACTTCATTCCAGCCACTGTTCATGCAACGATCTGCCGCAAAATGCAAATTTTCAAACGCAATGTACAACTGATTGAAGCACAGAAAAAGATTTAGGCGTGGCTACCTAAAGATTTGGGCACAGCGCCCAAACCTCTATGAAGTGGCACCCAAACCCACTTCCCAGTGCACTGTTCATCCATTCATTTGCCGTAAAATGCAACAAACACTACACGGCGTACACCCGATTGATGCGTTTGAGAAATTTCAAAATTCCACCGATGTCCCTATTTCCTCCTATAAATAGAGGCATCCGGCTCTTCATTCAGCACTCCTTCTTCGCGTAAAGCTTCTCCGCGTTAACGTTACGCTGGAGAATTAGAGAGCGGTGTGAGATAGTGAGAGATTACCTCCAAAGCCTCGAAACCCTGCCAAACCTCCGCCAAACACAAATCCAACCGGTAGAAGTGTACCTTAGCCCCCCAGCTAGGTATCCACCCCTTTTCCCCGGTTCAAAAATCGTGGATAGAGCAGTTGCTCTGCCCGATTTAAAAGGCCAAATCAGCCCAAGTAAGCGTTACTACGCCCGATTTCACCTACTTCGATCAAACAAACAACCGAAACAAGCAGCTTACCTGCCCGATCCCGAGGCCGAAAAGTAACTTTCAGAGCAGTTACGCTGCCCAAATTCACACAACACACAACACACAACTTCAACTTCAAACTAGAAAAAAAAAGACTCTCTCTCCCCGAGGGACAGAGCGAGCACACCCCTACGCTGTCTGTAAGTTTTGATTTTTAAGTCTTTAATTTATATGTAATAGTATTATTTCCAGTCCGGCCCAATGTAGCCATATAAGCAGTTATGCTTCCCGGATTTAATTAGGAAATAATACTAAATGTAGCCGTTATTATGACAAAATGTTTTTAGATAAGTTTGTATTTATGTGTTTCATTTATTCAATAAAGTCTTTATTTGTAATAGTATTATTTCCAGTCCGGTTCAATATCAATATATAAGCAGTTATGCTGCCCGGATTTTGTTAGGAAATAATACTAAATATAGCCGTTACTATGGCCGAATATTTCCAAGTATATTTATAATTGTTTGTAAAAAAGTCTGTTGCAAGTCCGTAAATAATATAGATGTAATGGATGTATCTGTAGACAGTTAATGCTTTATTTATCTGTTTAATAAATATAACAAAAAACATACTTTAGCCAAAAACTGTTTTGAGACCGAAAGGGCGAGTTGGGTGCCTAACACCTTCCCAACTCGTAACTTAGCCTCCGAACCCGTTTTCTTCATCTATGGTTTTCTTTTTCTGTTTTTGCTTTATTTTTGCCTTAAAATAAAGATGGCGACTCTAAAAACATTTTGGATCCAGTGGGGCCTCGCAACATCTTTCTTTGCACTTTCACGTTCTCCCCTAAACAAGGGAGAATGAGAATGGAAAGGTGATGCATTCCTATGTCCTGGTATCCCCTAAACAAGGGATAACTTGACGTATAAAACCCAAAGCACTCATAGTGATCCAAAATAGGCCATAAGGCTATTTTCATAAAATCCATAGTGGGGCCGCTGCAACATCTTTCTTTGCACTTTCACGTTCTCCCCTAAACAAGGGAGGATGAGAATGGAAATGTGCTGTTTTCCTATATCCTGGTATCCCCTAAAAAAGGGATAACTTGACATAGAAAATCCAAAGCTCCCATATTGGATCAAAAATCCACTAAAGGCAACCGAGGCGCATTCCAACGCTATTCGACAAAGACTCCTCCCGCACTTTTGATTTCGATCTCCCCTAAACAAGGGAGGCTGGAATGGGAGCAGTGGATGTCACCGCATCCGCACGGACGCGCACCCCTATCCAAGGGCGCGCGGGGCGCGGGAGCACGTTTCCCGGGAACCCACACCTGCTTACACAGATATTTAATTCCTTAACCCCCAAACACAGGTCAATATTTTGTACACGATCCATTAGGAATATTCTTTGTAATAGATCTAGTGAAAAACATAGTGCACTATTTAAATCCAAGGTTGACTGCCTTGGTGGTGGACGTAGCACTCTTTATAGTGTGAACCATCCCAAAATACTTGTGTTAATTCCTTTACTGTTTGTCAACTTATTGAACTGCTTATTACTTTATTTATCTTTACCCTTTACAGCAAACTTAAGTAACCTGTTAAGGTCTACCGGTAGTCCTTATCGGCAGACTTAAACCATCTTCCTAGAAAGACTTCCACTACTTCAATCTTTTCAATAGATTGTAAGTACTCTTCAAAGAACTTACTTAAAAGTTATAAAGTGTATAATAAGCTATTCAACCCCCCGCCTTCTAGCTTATTATTGTGCCCGTTGTGACCCACACTAAGTTACAATTACAATCCAGATTTCCTGTAGCAGAATACTCTGCACAATGTTATTTCCTAACTCAACTGAGGTACTTCCCCACCTTGAAATTAAATGAACTTTTATAGAGGATTACCTTACATACACAAGTAAGACATATTCGACTCATTCCAGTGGACGAATTTTCTACATTAGTTTATACAAAACACCTCAAAACAGTGACGTTGCTAGACTAATTCTTACCTTTCTAGCTTAGCATCTTGCTCAATCGCTTCCTAATCACTAACCAACCTATTCTTACATGTTAGCTTACCAAAGGCTACAAAAACCCTATCACTTAGTCATGCAAAATCATACACACAAAGTATTTAATCTCAAGCATAAATATGCTTACACTTAAAACACATGTTAAACCACACAATTTCACCTTCATATCATCATCTTCACACACACACAAACATCGTGAACATACATAAGAGCGCATCCCCGTACCTCTTGAAGATCAAAACCACCAATAGAAGTTGATGATTCCAAGCTCAAAATGACCACCTTGGTGAGTTCCACAAGTTCTATGAAGGTTGACTAGGAAAGGATGAAGTCTATGCAAAAATTCCAAGAATTTCCTTCCAAAACCCTATCTTTTTGGAAAACCACCAGCTCTAGGCAATTTTTCATGGAAAAGGACGGCTACTTCCAACGACCTAGTCTTTAAAAAAATAATTGACAGTTCTTTTTGGAGAGTCGCCAGTCCCAGACGGCTTTGCTTGGAGAACACCGGCTTCCTTCGACAGTTCTACCTTTTTCTTAAGAAAACAAATATCATAATAAAATATTCATTAATTTCCGATTCATCAATTTTAAAATCAACATGATTATGAGCATCATTATGATTAAGATCCATTTCATACCATCACACAAATAGATGAATTTTGTTTTAAACATGCGCAAAGGTAGAACTGTAATAGTAGTGGGCGTGACATTTAGTGTTTTATAATTAATAAACAATTGAATGATCCATATGGTTTAATGGTTCGAACCTGGTTTGAACAAGTCTATTCGACTATAATTTAAGCTAAACCAAATCATATAATTCATGAATCTCATACAAACCACCCATTTCGATTTAGTTTAGTTCAGAATCTTAGTTCAACGGTTCATATTAACACCCCATACGTATTAGTCGATTTGACTATAATTCAAGCCGAACCGAGTCACATAATTCATGAATCCCAGTATAAACCTGCCCAATTCGATGTAGTTTAATTCGAAATCTTAGTTCAACTTTTTGGATCAACACCCATGTACTTACTTCATAAACCACCCCCAGAAAATAAAAAATAAAAATTAAAAATTCCAACCTAAGAATTCATTGATTGGTTGATTTGAATGGACTTGAGATTCCTTTTGGTTACAACTAGATTCTCTCACAGTATAAATGTCTGCGAATTCTACCAACTAGATTCCTTCAGTTGTTTGTCGTCTCTGCAATGAATTCCTCACTGAATTCTTTTTCCCCTTCTTCTTCTTCTTTCACGAACTCTTTGATCTCTCCAAAATGTTTCCACCACCATACTTTCTCCGTCGGAATCTCCTGCGCCATCCGCCGCCGCCATCTCCGCCGTCGCCGCCACCACCATCAATTCAATCAGGAGAAAACCATTAAAACCAGTCCCAACTCACTGCCGTCCGAGTCCAAACTCCAATTGGTCATTGACCTCCAACATTACTTACCCGAAAACGCCTCTTTATCTTTCAAAACGTTATTAAGATCGTCGGAGTTGAAATTCAATCAATTGGTTGACTCCGGTACCGAGGCGTTCGAGGATTTACGGACTTTGATCACGTTTGATAGCGATAGAAGAGTCGTAATCTCGTGCGAGAAGTCCACGGTTCATTTCCTTGGGAATTTGGCTCTTTTGAGTTTGATAGTTGTCGTCTCGTGTAGGGTTTTGGTGGAGTTGGGGTTAGGGTTTCGGAAATTGTTCCGATTTAGAGCGGGTGACGGTGGTGTGATTCGGAGGAGAGATAGGAGTCTAGGAGGGAAGGAAGTGGTTGTTGGCAAGAGAGAGGAGATGAACAGAGAGGCTAATAGACTTTCGTTGAATCCATTGTCGTCTGATGAGGAGATTCTGGAGGGTGTTTCAGACACATTTCTGAAGAATTGGACTCGGAAGTCGGCGATGAAGAAGCTTCCTAGTTGGTGGCCACTTTCACATTCTACTCCATATGTGACTGTTGATAAACAGGAGTATCAGCATAAGGCTAACAGACTACTTCGAGGTTGGTTCATATACTTGTTTTTTCTTCAATAATTACAAAGAATTATAGTACCCGAAAAACAATTCCTCAAGCCAAACATGCCAAGAATCATTTCACTGCATAGATCTTCTATTAAGCAGCTTTCGGTATTGTGATATTGTTTGGTCAGAAATAGTAGTTTTCATGCATATAAATAATCGAAACCAGCTGCAGGAGCAGGGCGTCATTTGAGAGAGGCCGAAACTATTGAATATTTACATAACATAATTCATTTGTTCTGGTAAAAAAATGTATATGAAGTCACGTGGAAACTAATTGAAACTAATTGAATCTTACTTTCTCCGTCCCCCTCTAAGAGCCCCATTGTTGTCAAATATCAGTTTGAATTTTGGTCTAGCTAATTTCAAAGTCAACTTAGGGCTTTATTTTAAAGTATAGGTAGTACAAAAGCAACACAATTCGGAATAACTAGCCGGAAGGACGGCGTATTAATGCCTAATGTACACATTGACTTGCATGCTTTAGTTTCAACAAATAAGTTAGTGTACTTTGGTTTTTGTTTTCAATTGGGGAAAATAAGTGGATCCGTTAAGACATTAGTGAAAACTTAACAGAATGTTTCAACAAGCTTATGTCAAGTTTGAAAACTTCAATCTTAGGGTTATGTAGAATTCAGAGTTAAGGGTCTAGGGTTTGGATTAGGGTTACTGTTTACGGCTTTAGTAAGGTTAAGGGTTTAGGATTTTGGTTGGGTTTAGGATTTAGGGTTACATTGATTTTTTTTTTCTCTAATGGCATCCAATTTTCTTCTGTAAATGAAAATCGAAACAAAAGTACTAACTAGAAATTACCGCCATTATTTAACCTTCCTAGTGATCCAAGTTGCCTTGGAGAAGAAAAGTGAAAGAAGTAAAATAATTCTCCAATACCTAGGATGCCTATTGTGCTTGTAGTAGCAGAGAGAGATCCCCAAGACTCTCTCTCTCTCTCTAACATTTTTGAAGCAAAAAAGCTTGTTAAATCGTGAAGTGTCTGACCTACTATATACTCCTTCCATTCCACTCACAAAATCTATGTTTGGATGCCATATATTTAAAGGTTTAGGATATAGGGTTAGGGTTTCAGAAATTGTTCAAATTTTGAACAGGCGATGGTGGTGTGATTCGGAGGAGGGTTATGAGTCTAGGAGGGAAGGAATTGATTGTTGGCGAGAGAGAGGAGATGAATAAAGAGGTTAATAGAGTTTCATTGAATCCATTGTCGTCTGATGAGGAGATTCTTGAGGGAGTTTTGGACATATGCTGAAGAATTGGCCTAGGAAATCGGTGTCGCAGAAGCTACAGAGTTGGTGGCCGCTTTCACTTTCTCCTTCATTTGTGGCCGTTGACAAACACGTATATCAGCGAAGGCTAAAAGATTACTCCAAAGTTGGTTCACATTCTTACTTCCCCCCCCCCCCACCCCAAATAGTTAGAAATACTAAAAAAGTCTATTTTTTCCCCTTAAGCCGAACGTGCCAAGAATCATTACATTACAGCGATCATCTTTTAAGCAGCTTTTGGTATCACGATATTGGTCCAGGGGAGTAGTTTTCATGCATGTAAATAATGGAAACCAGCAGCAGGAACGTAGCTTCATGTGAGGGTGGCCGAAATTATTGAATAGTTACGTAGCACAAGTCATTTTGTTCTGGTAAAAAATCTGTATATGAAAATCACATGGAAACTAATTGAATTTTGGCCTTTCTGACTTTAAAGTCCACTAAGGGCACTTCTTAGAGTTTAAGTAGTACAGAAGAAATACATTTCGGTTTGTTCTAACTAGTAATAGCTGCCAATATTTTTCCCTCCTAGTGATTAAATTATGCTAGTAGGAAAGAGAGATGTCTCTCTAGCATTCTTGAAACAAAAAGCTTGTTAAATAATGAAGTGATATATGTGAAGGATGAATATAGGTTTGTTTGAATACCCTAAATCTCAAGGATTAAAAGAGTTTTGTGACTTCTAAGTTAAATGTATTTAGGGTAAATTTAAACTTGTAAAATTCATAAGGTTAGTTTTAAGAGTAAAATTTTGATACACTAACAGTGTAATTTTTTTCTTACACAAGCAGCTTAAAACCTTGATCAATTAGATACCAAAAACTTAGAGAAAGCTTGCACATTATTTTCTTATCACATATTACGTATCAAATTTTATAAACAAAAACAATTGAGTTTCGCTACTAATCTTTTTTTTTTGATAAGTAAAAGCAGTAGTATTACGGCGTCAAATCAGTACATGGACGTATACAAAACAAAAATCAATTAACTGAAAAACTATCCACCATATCGACATGAGGATTTCCTGCACTCGAATCCACCTCCATACACCAGAAACGAAGGGTCTGAAAAAAGTTCCTCTTAATCTGATCGTGATCTGATTCCCTATTATCAAATATCCTTTGGTTCCTTTCCTTCCAAATACTCTACCAAATAGCTAACAGAGTAGTGTCCCTAAAGACGTTCTTTTTTCTACGTTTATACAAAGACCAACCTCTAAGAAGCTCTAACATAGACTTAGGCATCACCCACGATAAACCAGCAAGAAGAAAGAAGGAATTCCATAACTCCTTCACCACTGGGCAGTGAAGCACGAGGTGATTGGTAGTCTCCTCATCTCCTTTGCACAAGTAACACCAATTGATGTGAATCCTCTTACGAGGTCTCAAGTTATGTCCCGTTAATATAGCCTCCCTTGCAGCCTCCCAAGTGAAAAAGGCTACTCTGCTTGGAGCCCTAGCCTTCCATATGGCCTTCCAAGGAAAGAAGTTCCTGTCTCTATCAGTTAAAATCGCATAGAAATAATTAACCGAAAACTTCCTACTTCTTGATCCATCGTATAGAAAGGAGATGGAGGGTGGTTGCGACGAAGAGGCAACTGAGCCTAAAGGCCAGGTTTTGGTGAGCAAGCCCCAGAGTGGAGGCAGAGGTGCTGGAGGAGTTCTGGAGTCAAGGGACTTTAGGGGAAGGTATTTACCGAAGATGGAAGAAAATGATAGATTGTGGGTTTTCTCGGGTGTTTATGGTCTGTGTGCAGCGGTGGATAGGAGACTCTTGTGGGAGGAACTCAAATCAGTTAAGCGTAAGTGGGATGCTCCTTGGTGTATAGGTGGTGATTTTAATGTGGTTCGTTTCCCGCATGAACGGTTTGGTTCCCGAGTCTATACTCGTGCTATGTCGGGGTTTAATGATTTTATTAATGAAGGGGAATTGTTAGATTTAACTTTGACAGAAGGAGATTTTACTTGGTTTAGAGATGAGAATAGCTCACAATTTTCTCGCATAGACAGGCTCTTTGTTTTTGGTGATTGGGAGGAGCACTTTTCAGGAGCGGTTCAGTCTTGTTTGCCTAGAGTGATTTCTGATCATGTTCCTTTACTTCTTGAGTGTGGGGGATTTTTGAAAGGGAAAGCTCCGTTTAAATTTGAGAATATGTGGCAGAAGGCCCCGGGGTTTGCAGATTGGGTTAAAGAAAAATGGTCTTCGTATTCAGTTGTAGGAGACCCTAGCTTTATATTGGCTAGGAAGCTTAAATTGCTCAAAGATGATTTGAAAGTGTGGAATAGAGAAGTTTTTGGTAAGCTGGGCGTAAGGATTAACTCTATGATGGAGAGGATCAGTCTCTTGGATGGGTTAGTAGGGGTTCGAGCTTTGAGCAAGGAAGACGAGTTGTTGCGTCTGAATTTGCAAAGGGAACTAGATTAGCTGTTGCTTTGCGAAGAGATTAGCTCGAATCTAAAATCTAGAATTCAATGGCTCAAAAAAGGGGATAGAAATACGAGATTCTTTCACAGAATGGCTAGTGCCCACAAGTCTGTGAATCGGTTTAGGGAATTATGGATTGATGGAGTTCAGTTGTCGGATAGCCGGATAGCAAGGATATTAAGGAAGGTATTGTAGGGTTCTATCATCGGTTATTTTCTGAAACGGAGGAGTGGCGGCCTACATTTTTAACAACACCTCTTTTCCTTGTCTTGGTGTAGATGACAGAAATTTTTTGGAGTTTCCTTTTTCTGAAGAGGAGGTTGTGGCAGCCCTTCGTGGTTTAAGGGGTGATAAAGCGCCGGGTCTTGATGGTTTTTCTATGGGCTTCTTCCAGCATTGCGGGGAGATTATTAAGGTGGATTTGATGAGGGTGTTTACTATTTTCATGAGAACTTGTGCTTTGAGAGAAGCCTGAATGCATCCTTCATTACTTTAATTCCAAAGAAGAAAGGGGCGAAGGATTTGAGTGATTTCAGATCTATCGCTTATCAGTTTAGTGGGTGGAGTTTACAAATTAATTGCTAAGGTACTATCTTTGGGATTAAGGAAGGTGCTGAGCAAACTTATTTTAGTGAACCAACATACTTTTGTGGGGATCGTCAAATAGTGGATGCATCTTTTATAGCTAATGAGGTGGTGGAGGCTAGGCTTAAAAGTGGAGACCCGGGGTTGATATGCAAGTTAGACATTGTGAAGGCTTATGATCATGTCAATTGAGATTTTCTTTTGTACTTGCTGGAAAGGATGGGGTTCGGTCTTAAGTGGCGGAAGTGGATTCTTTTTTGTATCTCGACAATTCGATTCTCGGTGTTGGTGGATGGTGAGCCTGCCGGCTTTTTTGCTAGTTCGAGGGGGTTGAGGCAAAGAGATCCTCTTTCTCCATTTTTATTCATCATTGTGATGGAGGCCTTGAGCAAGATGTTGGATAGAGCTGTGTGGGGTGGCTTTTTGAAGGGATTTACTGCGGGTAGAGGGAGTGGAGAGGAGGTGACAGTGTCGCATCTTTTATTTGCAGATGACACGCTTGTAGTTTGTGGGGCTAACACTCATCAGTTAGGTTATCTGCGGCTCGTGCTTCTTTTCTTTCAAGCGGTCTCAGGCTTGAGAGTTAATATAGCAAAGAGCGAGATTATTCCGGTTGGCGTGGTGGCTAATTTGTCTCCCTTGGCCAATTTTTTTTGTTGCAAGGTTGGGAGTCTCCCGACGGTGTATCTTGGTTTGCCTTTAGGAGCCAAGCATAAAAGTAAAGAGATGTGGACCTCGGCCATGGAGAGGTTCGAGCGGAGATTGGGAGGTTGAAAGAACAGTATCTTTCAAAGGGGGGAAGGCTAACTCTAGTGAAAAATACTCTCTCTAGCCTTCCTACCTATTTTATGTCTCGTTTTGTGCTTCCAGTTTTGGTTCGGAGCAGACTTGAAAAATTGGAGAGAGATTTTCTGTGGGATGGTTCAACGGAGGTGCGAAAGTTTCATTTGGTTAGGTGGGAGATAACGTGAGAAATGGAGGCTTGGGTATCAAAAATCTCAAGTTTTTCAATTTGACTCTTTTGGGGAAGTGGCTTTGGAGATTTGTGGTGGATAGGAATGCTTGGTGGAGGAGAGTGGTGGTGAGCTTGTATGGTAAGGGTGAGCATATGTGGTTTCCGAAGGATGTTTCTACTTGTTATGGGGTGGGGTTTTGGAAAGGTGTCAGGAAGGTTTGGGCTCAGTTTGAGAGACCTATCTCTTTTGAGGTTGGTAATGGGTCCAAAGTTAGATTCTGGAAGGATAAATGGTGTGATGACCTGGAGTTATGGAGATCTTTTCCAGCTTTGTTCAATTTAGAAAGCGAGAAAGATTGCTTTGTTAATTCGATTTGAATATAGAGGATGGAAAAGTCTCTTGGAGTCCCATATTTCGGAGAGATCTTCAGGATTGGGAGATGGACTCTTGTGTTCAGTTTTTTGCCAAGTTATTCTCTTACTCGGTGAGGCAGCGGGAGGATGGGTGGTGTAGGTGGGCTGGAAGAGGAAACTTTTTCTGTTAGAAACTACTATCATATTCTTTCTAACAGAGAGAGGATTGTGTTCCCTTGGAGAAGTATTTGGAGAGTGAAAGCTCCGAGTAAAGTTTTGTTTTTCGCTAGGGAAGCTGCTAGAGAAGACATCTTTACAGGGGATAATTTGCAGAGACATTAAGTGACCTATGTTAATTGGTGTTTCATGTGCAAAGGATGTGATGAAAGTGTGAACCACTTGTTGTTGCACTGCCCAATTGTGTCTATGCTTTGGAATTCAATGCTTAGTCTGTTCTCTGTTGCTTGGGTGATGCCGAGATCTGTTAAAGATCTTCTATTGAGCTGGTCATTGTATAAGAGGAGAAGAAGAAGGAATAGCTTTTGGCATGTAGTCCGTCGGGGTATTTGGTGGACCATATGGAGGGAAAGGAATAGAAGGGTGTTTGAGGGAGAGGAGAGGACGAGGGACAAGTTGAAGGATGAGTTGCTTCGCACGTTCTTTTGGGGGGTTGAGGATACTAATTCTTCCAATATTCACAACTTTTCATGTATCAATTTTGTTAATAGTTTTTCTATAGATTAGTCCGATTGTGTATGCTTATAGTTTGTTAAAAGGACACATCTCCTGATTAGACGCGTTGGTATATAATACTTTACTTATTAAAAAAAAGCTATAGTGAGACCAGAGGATAGGGAGACTACTGGGGTCGATATGTCACTTACTGATAGTAATTGCATAGATATTTCTGTCTGGGTTCGTAACAAGGCGAAGAGCTTTGGTAGATTTCTGGGTGTTTTGTGTAAAGGGCATGAATATAAAATTGTAGAGCTGCTTCTGTAGTGGCATTATGAAGAAAGGGGAATCTCAGAGTAAGAGCAAAGGTAGAGCTTCTCGAGAATTAAAGAATCTGTGTTGCAGTATCAACTTTGATGGGGCAGCTAGTAGGAAGGAGGGGGGTAGCAGATTTCAGCAATCATGTTAGTTGTTTATTGGATTTAAAAAATTTAAGTTGGAATGCTAGGGGCTTAAATGATAAGAGAAAGAGACAGGTGATGAAAGAGGCTATCAGAAGGTGGAAGCCTAGTGTGGTTTGTCTTTAGGAAACCAAAATGGACCGTATGGATATCAAGAGTGTTCTCAGCTTGGGTGGGAGCAGATGGGTGGACTGGGTTCATCTTGGGGCTGTCGGGGCTGCTGGGGGTGTTTTGGTGATGTGGGATAAAAGAATCATCTTGAAATTAGATGTTGTTTAGGCTTCTCATTCCATTTCTTGTCTTTTTAAACATCAAGGGGATGTGTTGACATGGGCATTTTCAGGAGTATATGGCCCAACTGAAGATGTGAATCATTTGGAGCTTTGGACAGAATTGAAAACGGTGAGGCAAAAATGGAATTATCCATGGTGTGTGTGTGTGTGTTGGGGGGGGGATTTTAACGTCGATTTCCTCAAGAGCGTGCAGGGTTGCAATTGTTCTTGAAAGCTATGGAAGAATTCAATGATTTTTTTTTTAAAGATTGGAGGGGGCATTGACCTTATCCCAACCCTTAATATTATTATTTGCCTTGAAAGACTACAAAGTATATAAGAGATAGTGCCATTCGGCTAGAAACAATGACGCCTTTGGTGTGGCTTGAGCAACAATGCCTCTATTGAGACTTGAACACCCGACCTCTCCGTTAAGAGAAGTGAGCAGTACGAGTTGAGTTAGAGCTCTTTGGTGAATTCAATGATTTCATTAATGACGAGGAGTTACTCCCTCCGTTCCATAATATATGTCGTTTTGGGACAGTTTTTTTGTTCCAAAATAGATGTCACTTTGCAATTTTCAATGAATTTTTTCCCCTTTTTTCCAATTTTATCCATATTTATTGACTCCGTAACTTGTGTTTGACTCTTTGAGCAAGAGTATCAAAAGACACCTCATTAATGTTTGGAGTAAAGTAAATAAGGGTAGTTTAGTCTTTGCAATATGTTTCCTTTGTCCGTGAAAAGCTCCAAAACGACATATTTTGGAATGGAGAGAGTAGTAGATTTGCCTCTAGTTGTCGGGCTCTTTCACCTGGTTTAGAGGAGGGTCTAGTGACCAATGCTCAAGGATTGATAGATTTCTTGTGTCGCTAGATTGGGAGGATCAGATAGGGGAGTTTTCTCAGAAAGGTCTCCCTAGAGTTACATCAGATCATGTTCCTATTATGCTCGAGAGGGGGGGTTAATCAGGAGGAAATCTCCATTCAGGTTCAAGAACATGTGCCTCAAGGAACCAGGCTTTTTGGAGTGGGTTAGTAAGAAATGGAATTCATATGTGGTTGATGGGAAGCCGTGTTTTAGATTAGTGAGAAAATTAAAAATGCTGAAACAAGACCTTAAAGTGTGGAATAAGGAGAAGTTTGGAAATATCAAAGATAGAATTAAAAAGGCTATGTGGAGTAAATCAGAAGCTTGGATGATCCAGCCAATGCAGGGAGGATGGGAGTGGGTGATGCAGCTCGTCGATGAGAGGTAAAGACGGATCTCGGGAAGCTTTTAATTAGAGAAGAAATTAGCTGGAGACAGAAATCACGTGTTCTGTGGCTCAAGGAGAGGGATAAGAATACACAATTTTTTTCATCCTATGGCTAGTATGCATAAAAGTTATAATCAGATCAGTAAGCTTAAGATCGAAGGCAGAGTTACGGAAGATTCGGGGCTTATCAAGCAAGAGATAGTCAATTTCTATCAAGGCTTGTACTCGGCAGGCAAAGGTGGGTTCACATGTGGAGCTGGATGGGCTCTCTTTCAAGTCATTATCGGAAATGGACAGAGCTTCGTTAGATCAGCCGTTTTCCGAAGATGAAGTTATTTCAGCTTTGAAGAATCTTAGAGGGGATAAAGCCCCGGGTCCTAATGGTTTCTCATTAGCCTTTTATAAGCAATGCTGGGGGTGGTGGGAACAGATGTGATGGAGGTCTTCCATTCTTTTTTTGAGGTAGGAGGGTTTGAGAAAAGCTGAATGTGTCTTTTATTTCTCGTATTCCAAAAAAGAAGGGCGCAGATGAGTTAAAGGATTTCAGGCCCATTAGTCTAGTAGGGGGTTTGTACAAGATTATCGGAAATGGGCTCTCTTTCAAGTCATTATCGGAAATGGACAGAGCTTCGTTAGATCAGCCGTTTTCTGAAGATGAAGTTATTTCAGCTTTGAAGAATCTTAGAGGGGATAAAGCCCCGGGCCCTAATGGTTTCTCATTAGCCTTTTATACGCAATGCTGGGGGTGGTGGGAACAGATGTGATGGAGGTCTTCCATTCTTTTTTTGAGGTAGGAGGGTTTGAGAAAAGCTGAATGTGTCTTTTATTTCTCGTATTCCAAAAAAGAAGGGCGCAGATGAGTTAAAGGATTTCAGGCCCATTATTCTAGTAGGGGGATTGTACAAGATTATAGCAAAAGTGCTAGCGATTCGGCTCCGGAGGGTTATTATTATTTTTTTGATAAGGGTTATTAGGAAGGTGGTATCTGATTCTCAGCACGCTTTCGTGGGAGATGGTCAGATATCGGATGCAGCTCTGATAGCAAATGAGATGGTTGATGCTAGGGTGAGGTGTGGAGCCCCCAGGTTGTTGTCTACACTAGATATTGGGAAGGATTATGACCATGTGGGGTGAGACTTCCTGATGTATCTTTTGTCGAGGATGGGGTTTGGAGAAAAATGGAGGAGGTGGATTCTATTTTACATCTCTACAGTTAGATTCTCAGTTATGGTAAATGGGGAACCAGAGGGCTTTACAGGGATTCAAGGTTGATAGAGGTGGTGGTCCAATCATGTCTATAATTCTATATCACATCTACTGTTTGCTGATGATTCCTGGTGTTCTGTAATGCAAAGAGATCTCAGTTGGATTACCTTCGATTGGTCCTTTACTCCTTTTATTTTTTCAACCAGTGTCGGGCCCGAAGATAAAATTTTCAAAGTGTGAGATCATCCCAGTAGGAGAGGTGACAGATGTGGGGCCGTTAGTCAGGTTCTTTGGTTGTAAGGAAGCTTCCTTGCCTTCTACTTATCTGGGTCTTCTGCTGGGTGTTCATTTCAAGAATGTAGCCCCGTGGAATTCGGTGATTGAGAGATAAGAAAGAAGACTGGGGGTTGGAAGAGGCAATTACTGTCGAAGGGAGGTCATTTGGCCCTAATCAAGTGCACGTTGTCAAACCTCCTCATTTATTTTCTATCCCTTTTGGTGGCTCCAAATTCGGTGGTTAGAAGAATTGAAAAACTAGAAAGGAACTTTCTTTATGAAGGGGATATGGAGGAACGTAAGTATTACTTGGTAAATTGGAAAGAGGTGTGCTGCAGTGCACGTAGGCTATGCTGCATGGACACTGGGGTTTGTGTTTAAGTACTATACTAATTTTATCTCTAAATTCAGTGAGAATGGAACATGCCTAACTTCTTAGTGTTAGATTTTTTTTTTTTTTTTTGATAAGTAATCGTAATATTAACACTGCGTCAAATGAGGTGACACATCCTTGTACACATGAAGTATACAAGACCAAAAGAATTAAATCTACAAGCTATCCACTATATTAACATTAGAGTCCCCTGAACTTGAAGCCACATCAGAATGCCAAAAATCATGCACCTCCTTCTTTAGTCTGTTGACATCTACCTCCTTATTGTCAAACACCCTATGGTTCCTCTCCTTCCAATCACTCCACCAAATTGCCAAAGGAATAGACTTCCATCTTCTATTGTTACTTATACTGCTCGTAGAGCCCAAACCATGAAGAAGATGGAGAGAATTCCTTGGCATCACCCATGAAATACCTGCTGCACACAAAAAGGAATCCCATAAGGCTCCAGCAGTACAGGAGCAAGTGATTTACTGATTTCTCCTCCTTTTTACACATGAAGCACCTATTAACATAAACCTTCCCTCGAGCTCTTAGATTGTCCCCAGTTAAAATAACCTCCCTCGAAACTTCCCAAGCAAAGAACATCACTCTACTTGGAACCCTCGACTTCCAAATTACTTTCCACGGATAGTGATTCCGATCTCATTTTTGAAGAAAGAACAGAATCACTTTACCGAGAATATCTTCCTTTTCGAACCATCCCAGATTACTCTATTCTCCCCTGTGCCCCTCTGGACATCATAAAGCATTCCGAAGAGTCTAGAGATATTGTCAAACTCCCAATCATGCAAATTTCTACGAAACGAAGGACTCCAAGTATCTATCCCATTAGAGCATTCCACCACCTCACTAACCATCTCATCCTTGTTTACGGCTATCTCAAATAAACTAGGAAATCCAGTGGCTGGGGGGGTTCTAGTTATGTGGGACAAAAACGCTCTGTCGATGGTTGATTCAGTGCTGGGAGAATTTTCAGTTTCTTGTCTTCTGAAAAATCTGGATGATAGTAAAGAGTGGCTGTTTACAGGGGTTTATGGTCCTTGTAATAATGCTTTTAGAGAGAGATTATGGGCAGAACTCAGAAATTCTAAGGCAAGATGGAATGTGCCTTGGTGTGTGGGGGGTGACTTTAATGTGGTTAGATTTCCTCATGAACGTTCTTGTGCTCGCATCTATTCCAGAGAAATGATGAAGTTCAATGATTTTGTCAATGAGATGGAGTTAGTGGATCTTGCTTTGGTAGGGGGGGATTTTACGTGGTTTAGAAATGGGGAGCGTCATCAATTCTCGAGGATTGATAGATTCTTAATTTCTGGAGATTGGGAGGGTTGTTTTGGTAGTTCTGTGCAGTCCTGCCTTCCGAGATTATCTTCTGATCATGTGCCGTTGCTTCTTGAGTGTGATAGTGGTTCTAAAGGGAGAACTCCTTTTCGATTTGAGAATATGTGGTTAAAGGAGCCTGGGTTTTTGGATTGGGTTAAGGATAGGTGGGATTCTTATTCGGTGACAGGCGATCCAAGCTTCAGATTAGCTAGAAAATTGAAGTTGCTCAAGGAGGATTTAAAAGTTTGGAATAGAGAAATCTTCGGTAAGGTGGAGATTAAAATCAAATCAATTGCAGATGAGATTTGCGGATCGGATGAGAAAGCGGGGCTGGTACTGCACGAGGAAGAAGAACTCCTTAGGTGCGGTTAAATCAAGAATTGAAGGGTCTTCTTATTCGGGAAGAAATGCTTGGCGCCAAAAGTCGTGGGTTCAAGTGGTTAAAGGAGGAGATAACAACACTAAATTCTTCCACAGGATGGCAAAATGCGTGGAGCTGCGAAAAAAATCAGATCTGTCGCATTGATGGTGTGCGATTAGAGGATGAGGCGATATTAAGGTGGGCATCTCGAATTTTTTAGGCGTCGGTTGAAGAAAGTGGGGTTGGAGACCAAATTTGGATGGTGTGGGCTTTGACAAGATCGGTCTTGACCTTTTCGATTGAGGAAGTGGTAGCAGTGCTTCGCAAGATGGAGGCGATAAAGCCCCGTGTCCCGATGGGTTTTCTATGGCTTTTTTTCAAAGATTGTTGGGAGGTGATCAAAGGGACATTATGGATGTTTTTCGGTCTTTCCATTCTAGTTTGAGATTTGAGAAAAGCCTTAATGCTTGCTTCATAGCCTTGATTCCAAAAAGAGTGGTGCCACGATTTGAGAGATTTTCGACCGATAAGTTTGGTGGGTGGCATATACAAGTTGCTATCCAAAGTGCTAGCCCAAAGAATGAAGAGGGTTATGGGTAGTATCATTTCGGTGTCGCAACACGCTTTTGTGAAGGATAGATGACATTATGGCGCCCTTATTGCCAATGAAGCCGCTGGATGATAGGTTGAGAAGCGGGGTCCCGTGGTTGCTTTGTGTAAGTTGGATATAGAGAAAGCTTATGATATTGTGTAATCGATTTCTTGTTATATATGTTGGAAAGAATTGGGTTTTGGTCTCAAGTGGATTCAATGGGTTCGATTTTGTATTTCTACGGTTCGCTTCTCAGTCTTGGTGAATGGAGAACCATCGGGATTTTTCCCTAGTTCGAGAGGCTTGCGTCAAGGAGATCCTTTGTCCCCATTTTTGTTTATCGTGGTAATGGAGGCTCTTAGTAGGATGTTAGAGAGGGCGGTGCAGGCAGGACTTTTAAGTGGCTTTAAGGTGGGGAGGAGAGGGGAGAGGGAGGTGTCGATTTCCATCTTCTCTTTGCGACGATACATTAGTTTTTTGGGGCGTATAAGGCTCGGTTGGGAAATCTCCGATTAGTTCTATTATTTTTTAAGCGCTCGGCCTTCGCATCAACATTTCTAAGAGTGAAATTATTCTGTAGGAGGGGTGGAGAATGTTGGGGATCTAGCTGCATTCTTTGGTTGTAAGTCTTTCTTCCTACTTCCTATCTTGGGCTTCCTATTGGTGCACATCAAAGAGCAGAGTTATGGAATCCGGTGGTAGTGCGGTTCGAAAGGCAGATTGGCAGGGTGGAAGCGTCAACTTCTTTCCAAGGGGGGAGATTAGTTTTGATCAAGAACACTCTTGCTAATATACCAACTTATTTCTTATCTCTCTTTATGATTCCTGCCACAATTAGGCAAAGATTAGAAAAGTTGGAAAGAGATTTTTTGTGGGAGGGACAATCAGATGTGCGGTGTGTTCGAGGGTTCAGGAGGGGGGTCTGAATATCAGAAAAATCAAATTATTTAACGAGGCTTTGTTGGGAAAATGGTTGTGGCGATATCTCACAAACAAGGAGGCTTTGTGGAGGGAAGTGGTGGTTTGCAAGTATGGGGAGGGGGGTCACTGTTGGTTTCCTAACGAGGTCAATTCGTCTTATGGGGTGGGAGTCTGGCGAGGTATAAGGAAGGGGTGGAATTCTTTTGAAAGATTCATTGCTTTTGAGGTTGGTAATGGGGCCTCGGTGAGGTTTTGGGAAGATAGATGGTGTGGGGATATCCGCTTGAGGGAGGCGTTTCAGAACTTATTTGAGCTATCCACGGATAAGGATTGTAAAGTTAGCTCTGTATTATCTTGGGTGGAGGGTAAGCCTATCTGGAATCCTTTGTTCAGAAGGAATTTTCATGATTGGGAGTTAGAGTCGGTTGTGCAGCTTTTAAGGATGCTTCAAGAGCAGGAAACAGACAGGCCGACGGACAAGGTGGTTTGGAAAGGTTCAGGGGGCTCTCTTTTCTCAGTTAGCTCGTATTATTTAAAGTTTCTCAATGGTGGCAGAACTTCCTTCCCGTGGAGAGCAGTTTGGAGGATCAAAGCCCCTAAGAGAGTGGCTTTTTTCATGTGGGAAGCGACTCATGAAGCTATCCTAACCGGGGACAATTTGCGGAAACGTAACATGATTTTTGTTAATAGATGCTATATGTGTAAGGCTGGCGCGGAGAGTGTAAATCATTTACTTCTTCACTGCCAAGTGGCTTTAGAGCTTTGGAATTATGTGCTGAGTATGTTTAATATGTCTTGGGTCATGCCAAGTTCGATCATTGACCATGTCAGAGGTTGGAATAGGGGTTATTTGAAGAAGAGTAATAGTATATGGGGGACAGCTCTTTTGGGGGTGTGTTGGATTCTATGGAAGGAAAGGAACCATAGGGCTTTCGACAACGTGGAAATGTCAGTCCCGGAGCTGAAGAATTTGCTGATTCGTACTATTCAGTTTTGGAGTTCCGAGGCTGATCACTCTCTTCCTAGATTATAGCTTTTGTAGATCTTGTAAATAGTACAGATTTTGGTTAATCTTTTGGTTGGTATACGGCTAGTGTACAAAGGACGCATCACCTCTTTTGATACTTGATATTTAATATATTATTTACTTATCAAAAAAAAAAAAAAAAACTAGGAAATCCCATTTGAAGAGAAATTGCGCGGGACCACTTATCCTTCCAAAATCTCACCTTCTCTTTTCGAAGAAGTCCCAGACTTTCCTAATTCCCTTCCAAACATTTACCCCATAAGAGCATGACACTTCCTTTGAAAACCACAAATGGTTCCCTACACCATATTTGTCCACCACTACCCTTCTCCACAGTGCCTCCCTCTCCCCCAAGAATCTCCACAGAGATTTACCAAGCAAAGGCTTATTGAACTCCTTAATGCTCTTAACTCCCAAGCCTCCAAACTTTGCTACTACACACTGTTTTCCAGTTAACTAGATGATACTTCCTGTCTTCCGCACCCCCTTCCCACAAAAATTCTCTTTCCAATTTCTCGATCCTCTTTACCATCAACGACGGAATTTGAAAAAGAGAAAGCATGTAGGTTGGCAAATTTGAGTACTCTTGATCAGCGTTAATCTTCCTCCTTTTGACAAATAACGTCTCTTCCAGCTCGCCAACCTTCTTTCAAATATTTCGAGCACTGAATCCCACATCCTTAAATTCTTAAAAGCTGCTCCCAGAGGGAGACCCAGATACTTCGTAGGAAGATGCCATGCTGTGCACCCAAAAAACTCTGTCAAGCTCCCCAAATCGAAGACTTCACCCATCGAAATTATTTCACACTTTGAGATGTTAATTTTCAGCCCCGACGCTCCTTGAAAAAATAGGAGAATAAACCTTAAGTAACCCAATTGAGTTTTATCTGCCTCACAGAAAACAAGAGTATCGTTTGCAAACATCAAATGCGAGATAGAAAAGTCAGCATTACCCTCTTCACCAACCTTGAAGCCCTGGATGAAACCCCCTGTCGCTGCCTTATCAATTAACCTGCTCAAAGCCTCCATCACTACTATGAAAAGAAACGGAGAAAGGGGATCCCCTTGGCGCAGAGCTCTCGAACTAGAGAAAAACCCTGTTGGCTCTCCATTGACCAAAACCGAGAATCTCACCGTAGAGATGCAAAAATATATTCATTTTCTTCGTTTCTCCCCAAAACTCATCCGTGTCAAAAGATATAACAAAAAGTCCCAATTAACGTGATCATATGCTTTCTCTATATCCAGCTTGCAAAGCACCCCCAAAACCCCACTTCTGACCCTGGCATCCACCACCTCGTTCCCTATAAGAGCAGCGTCTAAGATCTGTCTGCCACCAACAAAGGCATGCTGGGGGACTCTGATACCACCTTACCAACAACCCTCCTCAACCGCGAAATGAGAACTTTAGCTATTAGCTTATACAAGTAGTTTAATCGGATAAATTAGTTTTCCACATATAATTAAGTGTCGAAAATAATAATTGACTCCTTTAAATTGAGTCAACTAATATGGTTGCTACTTGTATATCTAGTGAGGAGTTGGAAATCTATGCCAAACTTATCCTAGGGTTGAGTGTTCAATGTGTGTGCATGTTGCCTTTTGAAGACCAGACAATCTGGACTCTTGAGCTTACTTGGTTGTTGGTGCTCATCTATTTCATCCTTCCCTTAGGGTTCACATCAGCTATTCAGATTATATGCAGTAAAGCTTTCTCACGACTTAACAAAGAGGTAGTAATTAGATTGTCAAAGACTGCTGATATTTGTAGAGTATTTCCTCTAAGTGAAGGCCTTGAACTTTTTGTTTTTTGTTTGTCTAAGATATTATCAAGCATGGATATAAATACAAACATGATATGATTATGAGAATTATTCCATTCCTTGTTTATCTCTTATCTATTTTTCTTCTTTAGTCACTCATCTAGAAACCATTCATGCATTCATGTCCCCACACCCAACTTCCCCTGTCGACTTGAACTTTGTGCAGCGAGCTTGACCCTCTTCCTTCTTCCCTTTAGGCGATTCAGAGATCAATCGACTTTTAACGTTATATGAATATTTGACTTCCAAACTTTTTTTGGTCACTGTGAGATCAAGGTGATTCTGTTGTTTCCTTCTTGTTTCTTCAATGTTTTCAGTTTAATCCTTCTTTCTGTCCTTTTACTTCTTCATCGTACGTTTTTGTCCATAAGTAAGTGCGAGTTGCCTGAATTGTTAGTGTCATGTTTGTTTTCCTAAGCATCTAGTTTTAGACATGCTTTTGTTTGTGCGCTAATGCTGTCTAAATATTTATCTTGGCTATTCTTATGGAAGTTTTATCTTGATATTCGAGTGTGCATCTGGATTCTCTTTACATTTCCAACTAGTACGAAGAAACATATGGGTTTCAAACAAAAATTTCATGCTTAATTGGTTGTCACCCACAATCTTTGCCAAGTCTATGGAGGAATTTTTTTCCGAAGGAAAGAACGTTGATGCTATAAAAAGTAGGGGCATTAATCCTTCTGACTTTGACATTCTTTTGTGTTGATTGTTAGATGAAACAGTGTATATACAAGCTGTAAAATATTTCCTCTATTACAACTTTCTTCTTCAATCTGAAATTGATACGAGGTATAAGATTGCAGAAATCCCTTTTGCAACAAAAGAGCCCTCATATTTCTCCTCCTTAGAAGTTCTTTTCGTATTTAGAATTAGATACAATGCGCGAATGTATTTTGTAGCAAACTAGAGCACCATAATCATATACATTTTTATCCAAGGTACAAGTATATGCATTAGATGATGGTTTGTCATAGCAAAATGGAACATCATAATCTTATATGTTTCTATTATTATTATTCATGGTTAGATTTTGTTGGTTTTCATCGTAGAACTTAATATTTCATGTAGGTAAAGAAACTATTTTTTCAAGCTTCCGTGATTGTTGTGGTCATGCTTTGCTTCGTCAAATTACAGCTTATGAACTTGATTTCCAGCAATCATGGACTACAAAGTGAGCGGAAAGGACATAATGGTGGAGGATATAATTCTCGTTAGTACTTCTATATCTCTCATTATATATATGAATTCTTCTTATATTGTCAGTGTATATATCTCTCATTATTTATTAAAAATTCATCATAATGCTTTTCAAATATCAAACTCCCTGATCTTGTTTGAGCAGTCCCATTTATGCTTGGTGGCGCTTCATATTTCGTGAGAGTGTGTGGGAGTTGATTGTTTTTAAAGTCACAGATGTTGCTGGTACTCATATCTTCTTCTGAATGATAGTTTCATTGCACGTGGAAATATTACAATGTGACTTGTGGAAAATTAACTTCCCCATCAATGATTTGATCATAGTGCGTTCTTTTACATTCCAGTCCCATACCTGAGCATGTAAACCTCAAACTGATGGGTCTGAAATCTTTTATGTCTTCCGCTCCAAATTTCTTTGGGATTAACCAATGAAAGATGCATTAAAGCTCCTTGAAACCTCTTATTGGCGTGGAAAAAGTGAAAGATAAGCATCACCTCATCCTTAATCACTTCCCAGCAAACTTGAAAGAACACTATAGGGTATCCATCCGTCCCCAGAGCTTTATCCTCTTTCATATTTCCAAGTTCCAACTGCTGACCCGACCTCCTCTTCTGTAAATGGAAGGTCAAGGACATCCCTATCTTCTGCACCAAGCACCTTAAAGGGAACCTCTTGATGTGAATCTGGGTTCAGATTCGAGCCAAGATCGATTCGAAGATTAACGGGACCCTTGTAGACGGACAACAAACACGGAATGAAAAGGATAAGGAGTCTCCCTCGACCGCTAGTCGCGATTGACTATGAACCTCGGGGTGCGGCAGAGAACTTTCAACGCGATTGCCGGAGACCCACGACCATGGAATGCTACAATCTTCCGACTCGTGAAGATTGATAAGTTCAAGGTGGTTTCCAATCCAAGAAACCCAAATACTCTCACAAACTCAATTGTGGAGAAACGCAAGTGTATAAGAACACTCAAACAAAGCTTATGCTTTAATATATTAACTAAGTTGTTCTACAATGAGTTTAGAGCTGCCTTTTATAGGCTTGAAATGCAGCAATTACTAAGGGATGAACAAGTCTCAAAGCCAGTCCAACTTCGGAGAAGAAAACAAGAAGACTGTCCAACTTTCAAACTTCAAAACCCAACCTTCAAGTTTCCAGGTTTGTCGATTTGACCCTCTAACTTGCATATGAACTTCTCTTGATATACCGGATCATTGGTAACTTCAATTTGATTCCAAATCTCTCCCACAAGTTGAAGTAAAGCTGCCCGAGCCCTCCTCACATATACACGAGTGATTGGTCCTCTTTTTATGATCAACGGGTCTTGATTATCTTGACCCGAGCTATCTTGATTCCCATAATTCCCTCCCTCTTGAGAAGGATTCGACCTCGAATCATCACCCATGTCAAACAAAGATAAGTCAACAACATTGAAAGTAGCTGAAACGTTATACTCACGTTATACTCACCTGGAAGGTCAAGTCGATATGCATTATCATTTAACCGTTCTCGCATTTTCTTTATTGAATTTCTGCTTTCATTTTCCTCGTCTTAGTGAGCAATGAGTTAAATCGTACAAAAAGAGACTACTCTGGAGGGACCTGTAAAGAATTTTGACCAAGTTCACATTTATGAAGCTGAAATTATCATCTAAAATTTTCCATAAAAAAAGTGTCCACATATTACTTCAAATCACATCAATACTTAAATACTCTTGGACGCTTATTGTTTGCTTGTTATACATTGTTCACTGACTCTTTGACGATTCTGGTGAATAGCTACGTCGAATATGCAGGGAATCTGGAGTAAGGGTGTCTTTTGATGCCACCAATTCGCGGGATTCGTTTTATCGTGCATCAATTGACTTTGCTATAAAAATGTGTGCCAGGTATTAGTCTTCAGCTTGTTCACTTTGACATTCATGGTAGTTTCTTATTTTGCGTTATGTTTATCAACAGATGCCTATTAATTTTTCATGTAGCTTGGACTTGATTTGATTCTTTTGAGCAGCATGGCAAGTCAATCTACATTTGCTCAGATTGATGGTGAAGATGCTCGGGAATTCATTGCTGGGCTTGCTGATAACATTGGGCTTGAGAAGATTCGAGCTTCTAGAATGGTGGCTGCAGCTGTTGCAGCACGAACAAGATCATGGCTTTTACAGGCTTGGGTATGTGTTCCCATTCTTGTGCTTTGGAGTGATTATGCATTGTATCGAGATTTGCATTAACGACTTATTAGCTTTCACACTGTTTCATCGTGGTTTTCAGTAATGGGGGAAATGGGCCTACTGATACCCCTGCACACCAATATATTGGTACCATACATCATTGTTAAGTATCAGTTACTCTGATACTATTTCTTGTGGTACATATTAGTTCTTCTTTTGTTTAATTTTTTTTTCTTTTAAAAAAGGTGTCCAAAGCTGGTTGCATTCTCTTTTCCTTGTTCATATTTAGCTGCTAAGGAAGGTGCAGAAGGGGTAGACAAAGGTTGTAGTGCAGGATCAGGATCGTGAATTATCTTCACTGGAGGATTTTCATGAGACGATGTATTCAGTACATCTGGGAAGGAAATGTGCCACCTCCAATGGTTCCCGAGATTCCGAATCAGCAGTTGATTCTTAATTTCATCAGTCATGACAGACACAACTAATTTCACATCTGTACTTAATGTCTTAGCAGCTGCTTTAGATTCTGGTGGTGAGGGCTGGGAAAAGTAGGTTTACTAACTTGATTTTATTCAAAAGAATAAATCTGGTCAGTCATTCCTTTGGACAAGTTTCGAGCAACTGTTTCATTTGTGAGCCAGCATGTGCAGAATTTTGGTTTTGGCCATGTTGGATGAAGAAACCGGTGAATGATTCTGTTAGCTGGTTGCAGAGGTGCTGTAGGTTTATTTTGGTTTGCATCACCAAGTCTCGTAGGAGAAGCTTAGTTCGAGATCCATACTTACTCATTGTTTTCAAGTATCTTTCTGCACCAATTGTGAGTCCCTATCATCGTATATCATTTGACACAAAATTACTAAACCGTTTCCTTTCCAAATTCCAATATGCTTCATCTTGGCATAGCTAACTATCTGTCTGCCTTACATATCAAAGAACTCCCATACAAAGAGAGCTAATCAGAGCATTCCATGATTCCACCCCTTCCATCAAAAGCTGGAATATCAAACACTGTATAGGAAAACATAAGGCTTCTCAACTCGTAGGATTGTTCGTGCTGATATCACTACTTATATAGGACAAGTATGGGTATGCTTAGATACCAAAATTGATTCAGAAAAGCGTGTTTGTTTGGATACCACAATTCATGTAGGACAAGGGTGGGTCCACTCGGTCTACAAAGGTTGAGGCCAAAATATATTGGAACAACAGCAGATATAATGGGTATTGATGGGTGACACCAAAATACATAATTTGAATTTTGGGACTTAATGGGACTCTTAAGGGCTTGCCAATGTCACTTATTTGTGGTGAGAGGCTAGTGGAGCATATGAACGAACAGGTTTTGTGTTACAACCTGGATCTGGAAAAGCCCAAATATGAGTCCAAGACCCATTGTCAAATCTGTATTACCTACATCATTACAAACATCCAAAGCATCTAGAAATCTCAATATGGTTTATTCACTCATAGTCAATGGCACATCTCTGAATAACAACAATCAGAACTAGAAAGGACTACATAATATCAATACAATCACACGGGAATAGAACATACTTTTACCCAACAATAGAATTATTATAGCTTCACATCAAACAAATACGTCTTTCACCTGAAAACTTCTAGGAACCAACATCATCCATGGAATTTTGGTGGGCGTGTGGTGGGCCTAGTTGGCCGAGGTGATTAGTGGGCAATGCGCAGCGGACCGGTCTTTCGGGCTCATTTTCATCTTTAATAAAGGTGGTACCTTGGATTCCTCCCTCTATAATATCCCTATTCATGCTAAGGGTGTGTTTGATAACATTAAGAGCTGAACATTGAGTAGCCCTTTGAATGGTCTGAATCTAGTAAGTGGCCGTGTCTGAATGGTGATTGCCGAATACTGAAAAAGTCAGTTAGTGTGATAAATGAATGTGACATCTGAATAAATGTAATTTCCCAATAATGACCCTCTAAATTTCTAACCTAATAAGTGTATTTGTAATTTAAATGTCCGTAACATCTGAATGAATGTGATATTTTAATTAAAATCGTAATCAACTATTGATATAGATTTAATCTCAAATTTAGCATACATGAGCACAACTATATACAATTATATACACCCTTGAGGTCCTTGATTTATATCCCCATACCAAAGGGTCATACTTAGTTACTTACCTGTTAAAAAAAACAAACAAACAATTATATACACCCTCTGCCCAAAAATGAGTCACCTTTTAGTATTTTGCAAAGAAAAAGTTAGTTGATTTTTCGGCCATTTTGTGTTCGCACTGTAAGTCTGTAACATTGCAAGTATACATTGAGACATAATAGATAGCAAAATTGGATTCAGAAACTTCAAGGAAAAATTGACAAATGTTAATTAACATAAAAAATAGACACTTATGTTAGAACCAAGACCTTGAGGTCCTTAGTTCCAATCCCCATACCAACAACGGGTCACACTTACCTTAAAAAACAATTTTATTTAAAAAATGAACCCTTATTTTAGGACGGATGGAGTACTTTTCATTGACTAATATGAACTTTATCTACTATGAAGACTGTTAAGCTTGATATACATTGTTAAGCCCTTATCTAACAGCTTAAGCTTTTAGATGAGTTGGTTACTTAACATGGTATCAGAGCTCTGGTTTGGCAAGGTTGTGGGTTCGAGTTATACCGCTTGCATTTGTTACCCGGAATATTGTGAGTGCATGTTGTCACTTTGTTTGCTTTGTGATGCCCCTGGTGAGGCATGTTTGTGTTTCTCTCCATGTGTGGACGGGTCACACGTGAGGGGGAGTGTTAAGCTTGATATACATTGTTGAGTCCCTATCTAACAGCTTAAGCTTTTAGATGAGTTGGTTACTTAACAAAGACGATTAGTATTGTAGTGTAGTGCTGTAACGTAACACTTATTATCCCAATTTTTTTAAACCTATACATCTGTTTATTATTTCTTTTTTTTTTTTGAAAAGATTGTATCAATGGAGGGAGGAGCAACAATTTCAAGAGTCCTGTCAAGAAAAATAAGAAAAATAGACCGGACAGTAGAGCTAGTACAAGGACACTATGCAGGTCAATCTGGAAAATGATTGAGGAGAAAGTCTAATGGACTCTTAACATATGGATGAATTTCAAACCATTTGAAGAAGATACAAATTTTCTGTTAGGGGATGCATTAACGGACGTTGCAAGAACAATAATGTTATCACTTTGGAAATTGTTGCTCCTCCCCCCCCCCACATTACGTTTGTCGATTTTATTTCTTTGCCCATTCCTGATTATTGTATAGATGTTTAATGACAAAAACGTGCACATGCATCATGTGACCATTGTCCATTCATCAAGTTAATAGACAGCCATTTAAACATCGGATTGATCTGAAAAACAACATTAAACCCTAAATTGCAAAAATTGAAACCACACCTCCCCAAGTATGTCCATGTCTAAACCATGGGATAGTAAAATGAAGGTCAAAATATGAAAAAAAACCCCGAAGTATCCACCCAATCCCATAGTCCCCCCAACCTACGAAGTGTGCCTATGTGGTACCTAATGTTAACATTTGTCCCATGATGCCCCCTCGGCCTTTAAAAATTTCTTGTTAAGTGTCACGTGAGTGTACACGTGCTGGACATTTATGTCATTTCCACCATGGGACTTGGTTATTAAATCGTGTATGTCTAACTAAATGCATTTATTCAATGTTATTCTTCCTTCTCCCTCGGCTCAGAAAATTGCCGACACATCTGAACACCCTCTTCATGCCATGGCTTCTTCTTCGACCAATTTCTACATGCTGCCATCGAGATCACCGACGTTTTGCTTGAAGAATTGACTCTCTCAAGCCTCGTTCTTCCATCAAAATCCACCACCGCAATTGACAGATCTAACATCCTCACCACCATATTTGACAAAATTTTGGGGGTTACGAAGACAAAATTTTGTCTTCGTAACCCCCGTTTCAGTGAATCGATTCCGGCATGTGTTCGTATAGGGGTAGGAGGAAGTGTGTTCGCAATTCCTATTTGAAAGCCGCCTTTTCTCTCCTTTGCAATCTCGGGGTGGCGGTGGAGGTGGAATTCCTGGCAAGCATTCGCGGTGGCCGCATGATAGGAAGACGAGGGGATTACACGCGTCGGTTTCTGGTGTTAAGGCTTCGAATGGACGAAACCACTCTGACTCTTCGTACGAGTTCAGAAAAGGCTGGGAAGGCACGTGGGGTGCAGGTAATTCAAATTTTAAACAGGATGTTCAAAACGATGGCGCTCAGAGTGGGGACTTTTTTCAAGGCGTTCCAGATTCCAGGCCGTTTTATTGGGCTGGTCAAAACAGACTGAAACATGGACGCATTAGTGGACCTTCTAAATTCTCTAAGGCAGACAGGGGCAAATGGGTGGTTCGTGATACCCAGTCAGTTGGGCCGAAGGGTTTTAATGGGCCTGGACCTTCTAGTTGTAATTTTTCTAGGGGAAATTTTTCTAAGGAGACAGATGGGCGTGGGGGAAAGTCTAGTGAGAAGGTTCGTGAGCCCGATTTTCTTATGGGGTTACGAAGACAAAATTTTGGATCTGTATGGGATATTGATCAAGATCGTAAGTTCCCGAGGTTAACAAGATCAAAAAGCCGAGCGACTACGGCGAAGGGGTTAAGGGAATTGAAGCAACTGTCTGTAGTCTAAATTTCGAACAGATTGATAACAATGGGGATAGGGTGGAAAATAGACTAGTAATTATGAATACACGAATTATTGCTTGGAACGTGTGGGGACTTAATGACGAGAGAAGAGACTTCTCATTAGTGGTGTTTTTCAAGATGGAAGCCGCAGTAGTGTCTTGTTGAAACAAAAATTGAGGCCATGGATTGGGAATTGGTTAATAGTGTGTCGGATAATAGATGGGTCGACTGGGTTTGTTTAAAGGCCTCGTGCATACGGGTGGCATTCTTGTTATGTGGGATCGGAGTTTTGTCTCTGAGGTAGAAGCGACTATCGGTGTTCACTCTGTTTCTTGTGTTCTCAAGTTCGAGGAGACCAACAAAAATTGGTCGTTTTTAGTTTACGGTCCCTCTTTAGTAGTGGAGAGAAGGAACTTATGGGAGGAATTAGTAGCGGTAGGAGGAGGTGGAATATTCGTGGTGCTTAGGGGTGATTTTAATGTTGTCCGCTTTCCTCACGGCCGGAGCCAGCGGTTTCACGTCTGCGATGACCGAAGTTTAATGATTTCCTCAATACGACAGATTAGTAGACCGCCTCGGAGGGGGAGAATTCACATGGTTCGAAATGGAGGTAGACATCGGTTCTCTAGGATCGACAGGTTCCTCGTATCCGCGAATGGGGAGATAGTTTTTGCGTATCTAGACAATCCTGCCTACCTGAATAGTGTTAGACCATGTTCCATTACTTCTTGAAAGTGGTGAAGTGATTAGCGAGGAAAAGTCCGCTCGGGTTTGAGAATATGTGGCTTAAAGAGCGAGGGATTTATGGAGTGGATTAAAGCAAGATGGAAGTCGTATTTTGTCGAGGGGATCCGGGTTTCATAGTGGCGAGAGCCATGGCCAAGGACTTAAAAACATGGAACGTAGAAGTTTTCGGAAGGGTAGACCTTAAAATCAAAGAGCCGGAAGAGAAGATAAGGAGTATAGATGAAAGTACTGGGGGAGAAGAGAGTTATGAGGTCGAGGTAAGTCGTAGAGAGGAAATCATTGTAGAGTTGGAACGTCTTCTTAAAAGTGAGGAGATTAGTTGGAGGCAAAAATCCCGTATTCAGTGGCTAAGGGAGGGAGATAGAAATACTAAATTTTTTCAACGTATGGCGAGTGTTCATTATGCATCAAACCAGATCCATAAGGTCACCATAGATGGTATAACTTTGCAAGATCCTGTAGAGGTAAAGAAAGGCATTGTGGAGTTCTATCGGAATGCATGCAGGACAAAGTGAATGGAGAGCTGATTTGGGCGGTGTCGCCTTCAAATCTCTTAGCTCGAAGATGCAGATGGTTTGGAACAGGCTTTTCGGAGGAGGAAGTAGTGGCGGCTTTGCGTAGCTTGAGTGGAGATAAAGCTCAGGCGGATGGTTTCTCCTTGGCCTTTTTCGGCATTCTTTGGGAAGTAGTGAAAGACGACATTCGAAGGTTTTTAATCATTTCCACGATAACTTTCGGTTTGAGAAGAGCCTGAACTCTACCTTCATTCTGTTGATTCCTAAGAAAAAAGGAGCCAGTGATGTCAAGGACTTCAGGCCTATCAGTCTAGTTGGCGGGGTGTACAAGCTCATCTCCAAGGTGATGTCTCAGAGGTTGAGGAAGGTGTTGGGCAAGATCATCTCCGATTCCTAGCATGCTTTTGTCATGGAGAGGCAAATTCTCGATGCATCTTTGATTGCCAATGAAATTGTGGATGCTAGATTAAAAAGTGGCGTTCCGGGGATTTTATGCAAGCCGGATATAGAAAAGGCATATGATCATGTAAATTGGGGTTTTTTGTTACACCTTATGGAAAGGATGGGTTTCGGTTTCAAGTGGAGGAGATGGATCCAGTTTTGCATATCTTCGGCTAGGTTCTCGGTGTTGGTCAATGGAGATTCCGCAGGTTTTTTCCCGAGCTCGAGGGGTTTGAGACAAGGAGATCCCCTCTCCCCTTTTTTGTTCATCATAGTCATGGAGGCCCTTAGCAAACTTCTGGAGAAAGCTGCTTTGGGAGGCTACATCAGTGGTTTCACAGTGGGTGGGGAAAACTCTACGGAGACTTTGGTGTCTCATCTCCTCTTTGCAGACGACACTCTAGTTTTTTGCGGTGCAGAGCAGTCCCAACTGGACTATCTTAGGATGGTGCTGCTTTTCTTTCAGGCGGCTTCTGAGTTGCGCATCAATATTTCCAAAAGTGATATCATTCCAGTGGGCGATGTTCAGGATGTTAACGCTTTGGCTTCTTTTTTCGGATGCAAGGTTGCCTATCTTCCGTTCGTGTACCTTGGGGTTTGCCTATTAGAGCCACGTATAAGAACAAGAATGTATGGAACTCAGTCGTTGCTAGATTCGAATGTCGTTTGGCGGGTTGGAAGAAGCAGTATTTGTCGAAAGGGGGGAGATTGGTGTTGGTGAAAAATACTCTCTCGAATTTGCCTACATATTTTATGTCACTTTTCGTAATCCCAGCTTCGGTTCGTAATAGATTAGAGAAGCTGGAAAGGGATTTTTTGTGGGATGGTTGGTCGTTAGTGCGGAAATTTCACCTTGTTAATTGGGACATAGTTTGCTCTGATTTGGGGAAAGGGGGCTTAGGAGTGAAAAATCTCGAATTGTTTAATGAAGCCCTGCTTGGGAAGTGGTTGTGGAGATACTTGGTAGATAAGGGGGCCTTATGGAGGAAAATGGTGGAGAGTAAATATGGCTTAGGGAATCATTTGTGGTTTCCAGCAGAGGTCTCAGAAGCTTTTGGGTCAGGAGTATGGAAAGGTATTAGTAAAGGCTGGAATGCTTATGGTAGGGATATTTCATTCGAGATTGGGTCGGGGGCGAAGGTGGAATTTTGGAAAGACTTATGGTGTGGAGACGAGGTGTTATCCAAATCATTTCCAGAGCTCTTCTCCTTGTCTAGGGAAAGGAATAGTTTGATCAGCTCGGTACTCTCTTTAGAGGGAGGTCGAGTATCCTGGAACCCGATGTTTAAAAGAAATTTTCCGGATTGGGAGATGGATTCGGTGACTAGATTCTTTGAGCTCCTTTACGCTCAAAAAGTTGGTGGTGAGTCTGATTGGGTGGTTTGGAGAGGGTTGAAGGACAGCAAATTCTCAGTGAAAGGTTATTATGCCAAACTGTCAAATAGAGATCGGTCATCTTTTCCATGGAAGTCGGTGTGGAAGACGGTAGCTCCAAGTCGCGTAGCCTTTTTTGCTTGGGAAGTGGCGAACGAGGCTATTCTAACCGGGGATAATCTGAGGAAAAGAGGGATGATATATGTTAACAGATGCTTCTTATGCAAGGAGAGTGAGGAGAGTGTAAATCACTTGGTTTTGCACTGCCCGGTGGTTGGGGAACTGTGGAACCTTTTGTTCCGCTTGTTCAAAGTGGAGTGGGTACTCCCGGAGGCCTCCAAAGATTTGCTGTGGAGCTGGAGGTATTTTTGGCGTAGGAAGGAAATAAATCTTTTGTGGGAAGTTGCTCCGTTGGGGATGTGGTGGACAATATGGAAGGAAAGAAATCGGAGAGCTTTTGATAACGAGGAAGGATCTATTTCAAATTTGAAGAGTTCTTTGCTTCATCTCCTGTATGTTTGGTGTGCTGGGGCTGGGCACTTACATTCTCCCCCGTCTTTCTCTTTTGTAGATTTTGTGCAGAACTTTCCTTTACGATAGTTAGTCTTTTGTCTTTTTTCTTCTTTGTATATAGGATGCGTCACTTGTTTTGACGCTCTGATATTTGTATACATTTACCTTTATCAAAAAAATGTTATTCATTTCATTTCATTTCAGGCTTTGAAAATGCAAGGTAAACATTCTGAAGCGGTAATGGAATTGTTGAAGTTATCTTTCATTCACCGGATGTTTCCTCCCGAAGAAGGCTCTGTAAGTTATGTGCTTTGACACTGTAATGTGTAAAGTCATTTCCCTTGTTAGTATTATCAATTATCTTTTATTTTATGTTTTAGGTAGGAAATTAGAAACAACTTCTGATCCTTGGAATTATGGTTCTAATCCATCGACTTGAAACATAAAATATATGAATTACTTATGAATAAAAGGTAACTTATGAATAACTTGAAACTAGAGGAAAGACTAAATGGGTCGATCCTTGGGATATGGCTTGAACTTGCACCAAAGTAAGCTTGTCATGTCTGGTAGCCTGACAAGGTTGAGTTTTGAATCAGTTTTCTAGTTTATATGAATTTTCAATGTTCTTTTTGGTGGTGTTGTTTCTTTCTTTCCATCCTTTTTTTTCTTTCCTGTATTTAATTGGTTTGAATAGTGTGAAGAGCATATGTCCAAGGATTCTATTCTTTTTTCTTTTGTTTATTTTTATGTTTCTTTCTTTTTCCTTTCCCCCCTAGTTTTGTTCCTTTTTTGTTAAGTGTTGATTTCTTTTGTACTATTTTTGTACTTTTCCTTTGTTTGTTGTTTTTATCTGGGTACCTCCTTAGATATTATCTTGAGGATATCACGCTATGTTTAGTGTGTTAATGCATTTGAAGGGCAGTTCTTTAGAGAACTACATTTGGTTGAGAGGAAAGGGGGATCATTTAAAAAGACTTCCATTCCATGTAAAGAGTCCACTATTCTATTTTGAAATATTTCACTTAAAGAGTCTACTTCTAAAAATTATGCCTTAACTAACTCCAAGTATACTAATATATCCCTCAAATATTAGACATTTCATACTCTTTTGATATGAAAGGAGTTTATGTTTTCATAAGTCTATATGAAATTGTTGTTAAGAGTTTTCAGTGGGTGAAAATCATCTGTAGCCCCCTTTTGAGTCCCACTGAATGTGCCGAGGGTTCTGGTCACTTAATAAGCAGTTTCCTGGTGGATGCCTCTTCTAGTCATATTTACTCTTAAAATGTAAAAAGATAAAACACTTAACTAGAGTTATATTTGATAAATCTTTTTGTGCAGCCTGAGATGGAGATGGTGGCTCGAGGACTGGAAAATCATTTAAGATTAGAACAAAGAGAATATTTGCTGGACATGGTCATGGAGGTTTGCCTTGACGAGAGTCGTAGTAGTTTGGCTGAAGCTCTGGGTCTGGTAATTCCCCTCACTGCTCCCTACACTTATCTGTTGGCTTTACTGCAATATCTTCATCCGTTTAAGCTTAAGAGTTTTCGGTCCAAGTGTTCAAACAAGTAATTTATGTACATGACCCATTAACATGAATAAACCAAGGTCAAGAAGCTGGCATCTTTAAATAGTACTTCTTTTGTTGGTATCTCTGTCATTTTTCATGAATCATACCATCAAAAATCATTTAGACACAGGTTGTGGCACTAAGCCATAATCTTCGGATTCATGTAATTTTACAACCATCTCCCCCTCCCTTCCCCTCTTTACTTCAAAATGAAGAGGGAAATCTTGTTTCTTGACGTGCACATTTGTTCTATACAGTATTTCTAAGATGGACCATGCCTCTTGTGATGTAAATAGTCTTAGTTTTCTTATACTAACTCCGTCCTAAAATTATCGTTATGCTTGACTTTTTGGTGATTGTCAAATGCAAATTGGACGTATATTTTTAAAATACTATTAATTACGTGTTTTCTGAATTTGAAAAGAAGAAAAAATATATGTCAAATTTTTGAGTTTGATTAACGTACTGTTAACAATAAATTTGAGACGAGGGGAGTTATAGTTACGACGGATCACCGTTTAAGATCATGCCAATCTAAGGCATTCTGGTGAAGTTGTACATCTTACCTATTTTGGTAAGAGTAGGTCTCTAGTATGACTTATGGATGTTAATCTGTAAGACGGAGTTATCTATGTTAAATAGGTAAAGATTAAAAAAATACAGTGTTACCCCTCGACTTTTGGAAATTATAGCGCCACCCCTCAGATTTTATATATGAACGTTAACTTTTTGGTCTTTAATGAGTCACTTTTACCTTTAAATGTGTCATTTTTGCTTTTAAATGTGTCAGTTTTGCCTTTAAATGTGTTACTTTTATCTTTAAAATGTGTTACTTTTGTCTATAAATGTGTCACTTTTAGTCCATCAATATGTAAGTCATTATGTATGAAATTGTGTTTTTTTATCTTTAAATGTGTCAGTTTTGCCTATAAATATGTCACTTTTAGTCTAACAATGAAAAAGTCATAATGTATGAAAATATGTTTTTTTGCCTTTAAATGTGTCACTTTTAGTCCATCGATGTATAAGTCATTATAAATGAAAGTGTGTTTTTTTTGTTGCCTTTATATGCAATGCGTCACTTTTTTTTTTTTTTCAAAAAATGTCACTTTTAGTCTGTCAATGCGTTTCATCAAAATCCGTTAGGGTCTCAAGGCAAATGAGGCTAATGGAGCTGACAGAGGATGAAATTGTAAAAACTGAGAGGAAGAGGACTTCAACTAGCCAAAATTAGAAAAAGCAAGGGCACCGCAACAAAACAACAAACATTTCTTTATTACGCTTTCACTACGGGCTCGCACGATGTGGCACGCCCCTCCTTCCACTGACCCGTGAGTTTTGAAGTGGATCTGGGTTTGACCCATGGGTTTCAGCTCATCCGCCTGGATTTCAACCATTTTCCCTCTCTCATTTTAACCCCTTTTTTTTGTTGGGTAATCTGCGTTCTTCTTCAATAGATTGCCCACTTCAATAGCCTCATTTTTCCCTTTTTTGAGATTCCGTCTTATGAATTCAGGATCCGTAAGATAGTTTTTCACAAGTTTTTGTCTTTTGGTAAATGTACATTGTTCCTTAAAGATAATTTGTCTTGCAGGGAATTCCTGTGGAAAGTGTTGATGATCATGAAGAAAACAAGCTTAGTTAGGGTAAATTAGTACTGTAAATATTCGAAATTCATGCTTGTGAAATGACTGATTATTTGTTTCGTGATAGCATTCCCTGCTCTATATCATTGTAACTCATACTTTCGTTTTGACAGTTCCGTGAATAAAAAAGCTAAGTTTACCATTACTTTTAGGCCAAATAATGATTTTCCCCCCAAAGTATCCATCAAATCCCATAATGCCCCCCAATGTTAAAATTGTCCCAACTTCATATCTAATCTTACTATTTGTCCCAGTTAAGACCCTCCCGTTAATGACCGTTAGAAATACTAACGGATGAGGGGTCATGTTGGTCATTTGATTCGGGGAAAAGGGGGATTTACTTATATTTCATCATTTATAGATATTTAAGATAATTTAAGTGAAAAATGAATTTATAATTATCAAAAAAAAATTAAAAAAATTATATTACTTAAAAAAAATTAAAACAATATGTGGGATTAGGTATACTATCTATATTTAGTTAATCTTATGAAATCGAAAGCTCTCTGTCTTCACTCTCCATAAACCCCATCTGGGTTTGATTTCTAGGTTTGAAATCAAACGAAATTCATGAAATCAAAAGAAATGTCTATTTCTTTCTGCATAAAACCCAACTGGGTTTGATTTCTGGGTTTGAAATCAAAAATCATGAAATCGAAAACTCTATGTCTGCATAAAACCCAACTGGGTTTGTTTGATTTCTGGGTTTGAAATCAAAGGAAAATCATAAAATCGAACACATTGGCATTGTTTGAGACCAGAGATAAATCTTGGCATTGTTTGAGACCAACCACAAACTCAGACCAAGTCCAGCAATTTATGCCTTCAAGGTATAACTCAGTTTGTTTCACCAAATTTAGTACCCTAGCCTTGTTCCTATTCATTTCCATGAAATTAGCACCACAATATAGTAAGAACACATTAGAGGGAGTTATGTCGATTCTGCCATTGTTGTACGAAAATCTCATGATGAGCTCAAAACTCTCTGCGCTGCCCGGAAAATCATGGAATATCACTTTCAGGTTCCTCCTTGTACTCATAAACTTTCTGAACATTTTGCTTAACCGAGACGAGAAGGGCACAACCTTTCTCTGCCAAAACAATCTCATCGTCAACAGACAAACAATTTTTTACGGTATATTCATAGCATAACAGTGAGCAACCGAAATTCGTACAATCAAGCATTCAATATTGACACCCTATTTTTCAAGAACAAAATAGTTGCTTGCAGTGTGACAAAAAAGAATCCCTATTAACAGACAAAACTAGGGGGCTCTGTTGATGAACAAAACAAAAGAAAGTACGTTTACCTTGTCCACCAAGAAAATCTTTTCACCATTGACATCTACTTCAAGATCACAACACATTTCTACAATATTGAGACCCACTTTGTTCCGGAACTGGGTGGCTCCGAAACACGCTCTGCTTCTGTCGAATCGGCCCTACAATCTGTGTGTGTGTTGAGAGAATTGATATGGTTGACAAGTCTGATTGTGCAAGTTCAACGGCTTCCACCTTGACGATAGAGAGCTTTCGATTTTATAATTTTCGTTTGATTTCAAACCCATAAATCGAACAAACCCAGTTGGGTTTTATGCAGACATAGAGCTTTCGATTTCATGATTTTCGTTTGATTTCAAACCAGAAATCAAACCCGGTAGGGTTTTATGCAGAAAGAAAGAGACATTTCTTTTGATTTCATGATTTCGTTTGATTTCAAACCTAGTAATCAAACCCAGATGGGGTTTATGGAGAGTGGAAACAGAGTGCTTTCGATTTCATAAGATTAACTAAATGTTCTCTTAAAATATCTTAAATATCTATAAATGATGAAATATAAGCAAATCCCCCTTTTCCCCGAATCAAATGACCAACATGACCCCTCATCCGTTAGCATTACTAACGGTCAATAACGGGAGGGTCTTAATTGGGACAAATAGTAAGATTAGATATGAAGTTGAGACAATTTTAACATTAGGGGGCATTATGGGATTTGGTGGATACTTTGGGGGGAAAATCATTATTTGGCCTTACTTTTACCACTAAATCTTTGTGAAGGTTAAATGCGTTTTTAGTGAAAGACAATTATGTCCTTCCCTAAGGCTTAATGGTAGGGCCGACTCTGTAAAATCGGGGGCCCAAAGCCAATTACTTCGAATGGGATCTTTCCTTTGTAGCATAATTTTTTTTTTCCAATTTTTGAAAAATTAAAGAAACAAAGGTTATGTATGTCATTTTTTATATTGGTAAATCTTTTGAAAATAAGTCGAAAAATATTTTCGGATGTTTGGTAAACACACGAAAAATAATATATGAATAAATATTTTTTTAATATATGAATAAATACAAAAGCGTATTCTAATATATGAATAAATACAAAAGCGTATTCTAATACTAATGTCCATATTGAACATAAAAGAATTAAATAATTATTTGGTCCATGAACTATACCAAGACTATGTGTTTGGTTTCTGTATTTTTTTTGTAATGTGTTTGGTCATTAAAGTAGGTTTTTAGTAAGAGATTACCCCCTGACGGAGTTACCGTCAGTTTTGCTGTTATGTTTTTTTTTCAAAACCCAATTTTACCCTTAGTAATGTTAGTGGTTCAAATTAAAAAAAAAAGAAAAAAGAAAAAAAGAAAAAAAGTAATCAGTCCAAACCCACATTTCTACACCTTCATTCCCTCTCCCAAGCTCTTGCCATCTACAGCCCCTACTCTAGCCATCTCTATCTCCATCTCCGGCCACCTTCTACTCCGGCTATCTCCACCTTTTACACCTTCCTTCCTCCATTTCGCTTCCAAATAGACAATTCTGTATTTCTTTCTCTCCATCTCTAAGAGACAAAAAAGACAAACAACTGGTGTGCACCATATGTACCAAACACTAAGCACCCAGCCATTCTCAACTCTTGAAACCAACCAAAAGAAAAACATTAAAGAAAAACATGAAATCCAGCGTTGATTCCCTTAGAGATTGGACTGAGCTCTTACTACGACCAACAACAACAACCAAAAATCAAAACCCCTCTCCCACTACCACCGCTGCCGCCCCACTTTCTGCCTCCAATGGAATTGATAGACCCCTTCATATGGTGTACCCACACTCCGTTCCTTCCGCCGTTGCTTCCCCATTAGAGACCGTTCGTAGGAAAATGGGCCGATCCAGAAAGTATGGTACGCCTTAGCAAGCTGCGGCGGCAAAGAGATTGTCCTCCTCGTCTCCTTCACCTTCGACGTCTTCCATGCACATGTCACCACTTAGGAAGAAGGAGCAATCGTTGGCCGGGCCCGGCTCAGCTTTTACAACTTCATCTAAGAAATCCCAACTGGCTGCTCAGATACAAAACACGAAAGGAGAAATAATGAAAGGTCATTTCCGTTTACCCAATTCTTCGTTTTATCTCCTCATATTCAAAACCCCATTTTAGATTTCCATTCGCTAGATTCCGGACATTGTCTTAACCCTAGCTCAGATCTATCGCGATTCAATAGAAAAATCCCAGGCTTCAATCAGTCGAAAGACGAAGTGATTCGAAGTACGGTACATCTAGGCATCGCATGAGAGGTACTCCGAGACTCCTTTCATGTTTTGTATCTATTCTTGAAGATGGCCGGAGCAGGGGTTGGCTGGAGATGACAGATTCCCTATTTCTCTTTTTCATTTTTTATTTTTCATTTATAAAATTTTGAACCACTAACATTACTAAGGGTAATATTGAGTTTTCAATAAAAACATAACGGCAAAACTGACGGTAACCCCGTCAGGGGGTAATCTCTTACTAAAAACCTACTTTAAAGACCAAACACATTACAAAAAAAGTACAGGGACCAAACGTATAGTATTGGTATAGATTTTTTTACCTTTGTTTTCTGGTCTTCTTTTCCTTCATTAATTGTCTCTTTCTTCATTGTTAGCGATATTTCTGTATGCAGCAGGTCGAACAAGGCTATGGAAACAAACATGTGCATGAAAGTTTTGAGGCAAACCGTAAACCGGGATATTGACAATAGCTCTGCTTTTCAAATCATACCAAATAAACTCCTTAAAATTCAAATTAAAGAGAATTCTTTGACCACACTTTGAATAGGCAAGAATGTCCCAACGAATACCATACCAATCAACACCAAGATAAGTAGAAAACAACTTAGTCCATGACTCACCAACTCCATATTCCTTCATCACCCAAAACACTAGATCATGTGTTTTGGTATGCACACTTAAACAAAGGTCGTTTCCAAACCAAACTTCCATCTTTGTGACAAGCGTGCACTACTACTATCTGTCTATCTATATTCTATGTCCACCGAGTCTGTAAATGACCAAAAAGATAAGTGTTAGGTCTAATAAAAATGAACAAGACATTTCAGAACAACAATATGAGTAAAAGCACCTAAAACAAAATGAACTATCAACTTGATTTTATTCCAAATTCCTTGAGGTCATAAACTATAAGTATAGAGAAAAACAATAAGTCAAGATTTTTTTACCTCTGTTTTCTGGTCTTCTTTTCCTTCATTAATTTTCTCTCTCTTCATTGTTAGCGATATTTCTGTATGCAGCAGGTCGAACAAGGCTATGGAAACAAACATGTGCATGAAAGTTTTGAGGCAAACCGTAAACCGGGATCTTGACAATAGCTCTGCTTTTCAAATCATACCAAATAAACTCCCTAAAGTTCAAATTAAAGAGAATTCTTTGACCACACTTTGAATAGGCAAGAATGTCCCAACGAATACCATACCAATCAACACCAAGATAAGTAGAAAACAACTTAGTCCATGACTCACCAACTCCATATTCCTTCATCACCCAAAACTCTAGATCATGTGTTTTGGTATGCACACTTAAACAAAGGTCGTTTCCAAACCAAACTTCCATCTTTGTGACAAGCGTGCACTACTACTATCTGTCTATCTCTATTCTATATCCACCGAGTCTGTAAATGACCAAAAAGATAAGTGTTAGGTCTAATAAAAATGAACAAGACATTTCAGAACAACAATACGAGTAAAAGCACCTAAAACAAAACGAACAATTAATATCCCTAAAATGAAGTAACAACGAATATCCCAGACTTGCTTAGGAAAAATGACTGAATGTAATAGGTGAATTATTTCACGAAAAAGATTATCGGACTTGTAATTTGGGAGGTGAGTTGTGAGAGAGACGACTAGTGTGGTGAGATGAGTGAGAAGCAAGACACTTGATCATAGTAGTAGAAGTGTATTCCAACTCAAGATCCACTTTGCTCGATCATTTAATCACATAGAATTAATTTTGAGAGATTTCCAAACAAAGGAATATGCAATCACGCAGTATTTGTCAGAAAGACCATGAATGAACAATGTAGTAAAGACACATGACATCATCAAACCAAATCAAATAGAAACGATATTAAGCAACACCGAGAATAAGAGGAGGTGAAATCAACAAACCAAACAAGGCACACACTAAATAGTACTTGAACTACCAATCATGGCATGACACCTCTGAAGTAGAGGCAACTTGGTAGCTTTAAGGTATTTCAGTTGGGGTAAGAGAAGGTATGTTTGGAAAGTCACCTCGCGAGAATTGTGTTGTTACTCATTGAGGCCAAGGTAATGAGGAGCAATGGTAAGACAAAGGACATGTATTTGTTAAGGTAGTAAGGCATTGTTTAAAATGAGGAGAGCTCTTGCCATGCAATACTGCCTACTTGCTTGAGATTAATTGTCCAATTATGTGTTAGTAGTTTACACTTTATGTAGATGAGAGTTACCTTATGGAGAGAGGTCCAAAGTGGTTTGGTTGGTGGGAAAGTTGTCAAAAACTGAACAAAACCAGCCCGATTTAAGTCGATCATGTAGTTCGAGCATACACCCCTAATTTGGAACTATGAACGACCCTATAAGGTCTTTTTACGGCATAACCCAATCCCCCCTCCCTTGGCCAACATTTGAAAACTATGGGTGCTCGAATTATGCTTAGAAATCATGTTCATAGAGATATGCAAAGGTTAACTGTGGGTTGTTTTTGGGGGGATCAAAAGGCTGAATGTAGCATAATAAGGAGAGATACGTAACCGATAACCAACCCCTTTCCTTCTCATGGTCAGCAATTATCCATATACCTCCTTACAGCTTCGGTTTTTATACCTTTGACAAAAAAACTATCCCTAGAGAAGCAAAAAACAATTCGAGTTTCAAAATAACAAATTAAACAAGAATCAATGCAACTCAACTTGATTTTATTCCAAATTCCTTGAGGTCATAAACTATAAGTATAGAGAAAACAATAAGTCAAGATTTTTTACCTCGCTTTTCGGTCTTCTTTTCCTTCATTAATTTTCTCTCTTCATTGTTAGCGATATTTCGTATGCAAAGCAGTCGAACAAGGCTATGGAAACAAACATGTGCATGAAAGTTTTGAGGCAAACCGTAAACCGGGATCTTGACAATAGCTCTGCTTTTCAAATCATACCAAATAAACTCCATAAAGTTCAAATTAAAGAGAATTCTTTGACCACACTTTGAATAGGCAAGAATGTCCCAACGAATACCATACCAATCAACACCAAGATAAGTAGAAAACAACTTAGTCCATGACTCACCAACTGCATATTCCTTCATCACCCAAAACTCTAGATCATGTGTTTTGGTATGCACACTTAAACAAAGGTCGTATCCAAACCAAACTTCCATCTTTGTGACAAGCGTGCACTACTACTATCTGTCTATCTCTATTCTATATCCACCGAGTCTGTAAATGACCAAAAAGATAAGTGTTAGGTCTAATAAAAATGAACAAGACATTTCAGAACAACAATACGAGTAAAAGCACCTAAAACAAAACGAACAATTAATATCCCTAAAATGAAGTAACAACGAATATCCCACTTGCTTAGGAAAAATGATCGAATGTAATAGGTGAATTATTTCACGAAAAAGATTATCGGACTTGTAATTTGGGAGGTGAGTTGTGAGAGAGACGACTAGTGTGGTGAGATGAGTGAGAAGCAGTACACTTGATCATAGTAGTAGAAGTGCATTCCAACTCAGGATCCACTTTGCTCGATCATTTAATCACATAGAATTAATTTTGAGAGATTTCCAAACAAAGGAATATGCAATCACGCAGTATTTGTCAGAAAGACCATGAATGAACAATGTAGTAAAGACACATGACATCATCAAACCAAATCAAATAGAAACGATATTAAGCAACACCGAGAATAAGAGGAGGTGAAATCAACAAACCAAACAGACACACACTAAATAGTACTTGAACTACTAATCATGGCATGACACCTCCAAGTAGAGGCAACTTGGTAGCTTTAAGGTATTTCATTGGGGTAAGAGAAGGTATGTTTGGAAAGTCAGCCTCTGCGAGAATTGTGTTGTTACTCATTGAGGCCAAGGTAATGAGGAGCAATGGTAAGACAAAGGACATGTATTTGTTAAGGTAGTAAGGCATTGTTTAAAACAGAGGAGAGCTCTTGCCATGCAATACCTGTCTACTTGCTTGAGATTAATTGTCCAATTATGTGTTAGTAGTTTACACTTTATGTAGATGAGAGTTACCTTATGGAGAGAGGTCCAGTGGTTTGGTTGGTGGGAAAGTTGTCAAAAACTGAACAAAACCAGCCAATTCAGTCTGATTTAAGTCGATCATGTAGTTCGAGCGTACACCCCTAATTTGGAACTATGAACGACCCTATAAGGTCTTTTTACTAAGGCATAACCCAATCCCCCTCCCTTGGCCAACATTTGAAAACTATGGGTGCTCGAATCATGCTTAGAAATCATGTTCATAGAGATATGCAAAGGTTAACTGTGGGTTGTTTTTGGGGGGATCAAAAGGCTGAATGTAGCATAATAAGGAGAGATACATAATCTGATAACCAACCCCTTTCCTTCTCATGGTCAGCAATTATCCATATACCTCCTTACAGCTTCGGTTTTTATCCCTTTGACAAAAAAACTATCCCTAGAGAAGCAAAAAACAATTCGAGTTTCAAAATAACAAATTAAACAAGAATCAATGCAACTCAACTTGATTTTATTCCAAATTCCTTGAGGTCATAAACTATAAGTATAGAGAAAAACAATAAGTCAAGATTTTTTACCTCTGCTTTTCGGTCTTCTTTTCCTTCATTAATTTTCTCTCTTCATTGTTAGCGATATTTCGTATGCAAAGCAGTCGAACAAGGCTATGGAAACAAACATGTGCATGAAAGTTTTGAGGCAAACCGTAAACCGATCTTGACAATAGCTCGCTTTCAAATCATACCAAATAAACTCCATAAAGTTCAAATTAAAGAGAATTCTTTGACCACACTTTGAATAGGCAAGAATGTCCCAACGAATACCATACCAATCAACACCAAGATAAGTAGAAAACAACTTAGTCCATGACTCACCAACTGCATATTCCTTCATCACCCAAAACTCTAGATCATGTGTTTTGGTATGCACACTTAAACAAAGGTCGTATCCAAACCAAACTTCCATCTTTGTGACAAGCGTGCACTACTACTATCTGTCTATCTCTATTCTATATCCACCGAGTCAGAAATGACCAAAAAGATAAGTGTTAGGTCTAATAAAAATGAACAAGACATTTCAGAACAACAATACGAGTAAAAGCACCTAAAACAAAACGAACAATTAATATCCCTAAAATGAAGTAACAACGAATATCCCAGACTTGCTTAGGAAAAATGACTGAATGTAATAGGTGAATTATTTCACGAAAAAGATTATCGGACTTGTAATTTGGGAGGTGAGTTGTGAGAGAGACGACTAGTGTGGTGAGATGAGTGAGAAGCAGTACACTTGATCATAGTAGTAGAAGTGCATTCCAACTCAAGATCCACTTTGCTCGATCATTTAATCACATAGAATTAATTTTGAGAGATTTCCAAACAAAGGAATATGCAATCACGCAAGATTTGTCGAAAGACCATGAATGAACAATGTAGTAAAGACACATGACATCATCAAACCAAATCAAATAGAAACGATATTAAGCAACACCGAGAATAAGAGGAGGTGAAATCAACAAACCAAACAGACACACACTAAATAGTACTTGAACTACTAATCATGGCATGACACCTCTGAAGTAGAGGCAACTTGGTAGCTTTAAGGTATTTCGCTTGGGTAAGAGAAGGTATGTTTGGAAAGTCACCGCGAGAATTGTGTTGTTACTCATTGAGGCCAAGGTAATGAGGAGCAATGGTAAGACAAAGGACATGTATTTGTTAAGGTAGTAAGGCATTGTTTAAAACAGTAGGAGAGCTCTTGCCATGCAATACCTGCCTACTTGCTTGAGATTAATTGTCCAATTATGTGTTAGTAGTTTACACTTTATGTAGATGAGAGTTACCTTATGGAGAGAGGTCCAAAGGGTTTGGTTGGTGGGAAAGTTGTCAAAAATCGAACAAAACCACCAATTCACCGATTTAAGTCGATCATGTAGTTCGAGCGCACACCCCTAATTTGGAACTATGAACGACCCTATAAGGTCTTTTTACGATAACCCAATCCCCCTCCCTCCTGGCCAACATTTGAAAACTATGGGTGCTCGAATCATGCTTAGAAATCATGTTCATAGAGATATGCAAAGGTTAACTGTGGGTTGTTTTTGGGGATCAAAAGGCCGAATGTAGCATAATAAGGAGAGATACGTAACCGATAACCAACCCCTTTCCTTCTCATGGTCAAGAATTATCCATATACCTCCTTACAGCCTTCGGTTTTATCCCTTTGACAAAAAACTATCCCTAGAGAAGCAAAAACAATTCGAGCTTCAAAATAACAAATTAAACAAGAATCAATGCAACTCAACTTGATTTTATTCCAAATTCCTTGAGGTCATAAACTATAAGTATAGAGAAAAACAATAAGTCAAGATTTTTTACCTCTGTTTTCTCGGTCTTCTTTTCCTTCATTAATTTTCTCTCTTCATTGTTAGCGATATTTCGTATGCAAAGCAGTCGAACAAGGCTATGGAAACAAACATGTGCATGAAAGTTTTGAGGCAAACCGTAAACCGATCTTGACAATAGCTCGCTTTTCAAATCATACCAAATAAACTCCCTAAAGTTCAAATTAAAGAGAATTCTTTGACCACACTTTGAATAGGCAAGAATGTCCCAACGAATACCATACCAATCAACACCAAGATAAGTAGAAAACAACTTAGTCCATGACTCACCAACTCCATACTCCTTCATCACCCAAAACTCTAGATCATGTGTTTTGGTATGCACACTTAAACAAAGGTCGATCCAAACCAAACTTCCATCTTTGTGACAAGCTGCACTACTACTATCTGTCTATCTCTATTCTATATCCACCGAGTCTCAGAATGACCAAAAAGATAAGTGTTAGGTCTAATAAAAATGAACAAGACATTTCGTAACAACAATACGAGTAAAAGCACCTAAAACAAAACGAACAATTAATATCCCTAAAATGAAGTAACAACGAATATCCTGCACTTGCTTAGAAAAATGACTGAATGTAATAGGTGAATTATTTCACGAAAAAGATTATCTGACTTGTAATTTGGGAGGTGAGTTGTGAGAGAGACGACTAGTGTGGTGAGATGAGTGAGAAGCAAAGACACTTGATCATAGTAGTAGAAGTGTATTCCAACTCAAGATCCACTTTGCTCGATCATTTAATCACATAGAATTAATTTTGAGAGATTTCCAAACAAAGGAATATGCAATCACGCAAAGATTTGTCGAAAGACCATGAATGAACAATGTAGTAAAGACACATGACATCATCAAACCAAATCAAATAGAAACGATATTAAGCAACACCGAGAATAAGAGGAGGTGAAATCAACAAACCAAACAGACACACACTAAATAGTACTTGAACTACTAATCATGGCATGACACCTCTGAAGTAGAGGCAACTTGGTAGCTTTAAGGTATTTCAGTTGGGGTAAGAGAAGGTATGTTTGGAAAGTCACTCGCGAGAATTGTGTTGTTACTCATTGAGGCCAAGGTAATGAGGAGCAATGGTAAGACAAAGGACATGTATTTGTTAAGGTAGTAAGGCATTGTTTAAAATGTAGGAGAGCTCTTGCCATGCAATACTGCCTACTTGCTTGAGATTAATTGTCCAATTATGTGTTAGTAGTTTACACTTTATGTAGATGAGAGTTACCTTATGGAGAGAGGTCCAGTGGTTTGGTTGGTGGGAAAGTTGTCAAAAACTGAACAAAACCAGCCAATTCAGTCTGATTTAAGTCGATCATGTAGTTCGAGCATACCCCTAATTTGGAACTATGAACGACCCTATAAGGTCTTTTTTACTAAGGCATAACCCAATCCCCCTCCCTTGGCCAACATTTGAAAACTATGGGTGCTCGAATCATGCTTAGAAATCATGTTCATAGAGATATGCAAAGGTTAACCGTGGGTTGTTTTGGGGATCAAAAGGTGAATGTAGCATAATAAGGAGAGATACGTAATCCGATAACCAACCCCTTTCCTTCTCATGGTCGCAAGAATTATCCATATACCTCCTTACAGCCTTTTTTTATCCCTTTGACAAAAAACTATCCCTAGAGAAGCAAAAACAATTCCAGCTTCAAAATAACAAATTAAACAAGAATCAATGCAACTCAACTTGATTTTATTCCAAATTCCTCGAGGTCATAAACTATAAGTATAGAGAAAACAATAAGTCAAGATTTTTTACCTCTGCTTTCTCGGGTCTTTTCCTTCATTAATTTTCTCTCTTCATTGTTAGCTTATATTTGTATGCAAAGCAAGTCGAACAAGGCTATGGAAACAAACATGTGCATGAAAGTTTTGAGGCAAACCGTGAAATGATCTTGACAATAGCTCAAGCCAAATCATACCAAATAAACTCCATAAAGTTCAAATTAAAGAGAATTTTTGACCACACTTTCAATAGGCAAGAATGTCCCAACGAATACCATACCAATCAACACCAAGATAAGTAGAAAAACAACTTAGTCCATGACTCACCAACCTGATATTCCTTCATCACCCAAAACTCTAGATCATGTGTTTTGGTA
>CM028384.1:6228633-6283998 GCA_013146195.2 Codonopsis lanceolata | reverse complement strand
ATTAGTCGGACTTCTTTTTTCTCGAACGCCTCATTTCTTACCTCCTATACACTTTCGTGTCAAATTACTAAGTAAGGAGAGAATCTAATTTAGGATGGAGCTACTTGAAAGGATGTTGATTATGACAACTTTCAATTAAAGAAGAGTTGTGGTAGAAGAAAAGAAAGTTGATAGCCGGGAGGAATAGAGAGATTCTCACACGTAACTAATCTGGTTCTATGAAGAGGAGCAAGCAAGTTAAGACCAAAAGAGGTTAGAGGTTTGGAACCCCTATGGGAAGGAGTAAAATATTTTAAACCTAGTTATTTGTGCTTACTAACAGTGGTTTGTTTGTAATATTTATAAGTTAGAAGCAGTATGATAGTTTTTAAGGTTGCTTGTAGTAGTCTGAAAATTCAAATAAGTAAACTGTAGATTTTGGCTTTCTTTTGTAACAAAACGCACGAATTCATCAATTGGTTCTTCATTTTTTTCATCTTATTGACATTATGACACATTTTCTTAACACACTTCTCTTAGCTTATTCATGGATAATAGCTAAAGACGCTACATATTTTTGCTTAATATATTATTATAGTAACATTTTTTTTTTCATTTACTTCTATAATGTCTTTACTGAGTAAAACCATATTATTTAAGAATGTAATATCATATTATTTTTTAGTTTCAAATAAATTTTTAGTCTCTCGACCGAGTAAGGGTATTTTTGTTATTTTAGAAAATATTGGACGACATTTGTAACGATAATGGTAGGGGGAAACTGAAGGAAGTAAAAATACAAGACGAAATAAATAGAATTCAAAAGCAGGACCTAACTTTAAAACATAAACAAGTCAAGGGATGAAATTATTATTTGATTATTAATGGAATTAATTAGTCCTTGATAAATTTACTTGTTTGACCTTAATTAATGGTAGATGATTTATTATATTTGAGGCTATTTTTGTCCAAACATTATTTGTTGTCATGGTAAATTTACTTGTTTTGTCCTTAATTAAATGGTGGGTGGTTTATTTGGTGAAGGGTTATTTTTGTCCATCTATTAAATTGTAAGAAACAAGCTTCCCTTTTATAGTAAAAGAGATGAGAGATTTACTCAAATAATACTATTAGCCTAGAAATCATTTTTTTTAATTATTTTATCTTATTTCTTTGTTTAATTTCTTAGTAATTTATTTAATGTCGTATTCCATATAAATCACCACTTTCATGCTTAAAATCGCCCCCACCATTACCATCATCCCCGCAAATGCCGCCACGCCTATCACCACCACCAAGAAACGTGTCCACTTTGCTAAAATGGAAAAAATAACATATCTTTAGCTTCCGTTAAGTGGAACTACTTTCTTCAAACGACTTTCCTATCGATTCTAACTTAATTTCTTCTCTAACAAAACGCACAGATTTGTCAACTAAGTTCTCTATTTTTCTTTATCTTCTTGACATTATATCACCTTTCTTTAACACGTTTCTCTTAGCTTATTCATACGCAATTACTAAGCACGCTATAGATTTGCTTAATATCTCGATTCTCACCAACCAATGTATTATTATAGTTACAATTTTTCATATACCTCTAATAATGTCATTCCCAACATATGATGTCTCACTTTCCTACATGTTTTTTCTATTTGTCCTCTCCGCCTATGGGCATTAAAAATAGTGATGGAAAATCGTGTACATGAGGATTATTTTGGTCTTTTGCTTGTGGCGCAAAGTGGGATTTGTTATAATTTCATCATTTAGTTTTCCATTTAATATTTAAAATATTTTTTAATTAAAAAATTATTTAAATAATGTAAAATTAGTTATACTTTGTGTGATATTTAAATTCAACGTTAAAAAATGCATTACTCCAAAAAATGAAATTTAAAATTTATTTTTTAGCCCTCACTTTCTTTCGTCAACCCCATCATTTATAGACTCACCACCACCACCACTAACACCTCAAATTTTACCATTAGTCCAAAATTTAATTTTTGATTTGATTTTATTTCCTTTTCTAATTTCTTACTCTTTCCTTCGAAGTAACCAATTTGGAAAACCCATCAATGATAGACACACCACCACCACAACCTTAAATTTCACTTTTTACAAACTCAAATTCAATTTTTTGAATTTTCAAACTTTCAAATTGAATCTGAAACCCATATGGATATTTGAAAATTTGATGATTAGGAAATCTCACAACGATGTATTTCATCTAATCCACTACTGTCATCCCTAAAATTACTATCACCACAACCTCTAACACCATCATCCATGCGGTCGTAAGCACCGCCATCACCATCACCAAGAAACGCATTCACCTTGCCTTATTAAAATAGAAACATAGAATCTCTTTAGCTTCTGATTAGTCGGACTTCTTTCTCGAACGTCTCTCATTTCTTACCTCCTATACACTTTCGGTGTCAAATTACTAAGTAAGGAGAGAATCTAATTTAGGATGGAGCTACTTGAAAGGATGTTGATTGGTGACAATTTCTTTCAATTAAAGGAGAGTTGTGGTAGAAGAAAAGAAAGTTGATAGCCAGGGGAGGGGAATAGAGAGATTCTCACACGTAACTACTCCGGGTTCTATGAAGAGGAGCAAGCAAGTTAAGACCAAAAGAGGTTAGAGGTTTGGAACCCTGTTATGGGAAGGAGTAAAATATTTTAAACCTAGTTATTTGTGCTTACTAACAGTGGTTTGTTTGTAATATTTATAAGTTAGAAGCAGTATGATAGTTTTTAAGGTTGCTTGTAGTAGTCTGAAAATTCAAATAAGTAAACTGTAGATTTTGGCTTTCTTTTGTAACAAAACGCACGAATTCATCAATTGGTTCTTCATTTTCTTCATCTTATTGACATTATGACACATTTTCTTAACCCACTTCTCTTAGCTTATTCATGGATAATAGCTAAAGACGCTACATATTTTTGCTTAATATCTTGATACTCACTAACAAATATATTATTATAGTAACATTTTTTCATTTACTTCTATAATGTCTTTACTGAGTAAAACCATATTATTTAAGAATGTAATATCATATTATTTTTTAGTTTCAAATAAATTTTTAGTCTCTCGACCGAGTAAGGGTATTTTTGTTATTTTAGAAAATATTGGACGACATTTGTAACGATAATGGTAGGAGGGGGAAACTGATAAGGAAGTAAAAATACAAGACGAAATAAATAGAATTCAAAACTGTAGGACCTAACTTTAAAACATAAACAAGTCAAGGGATGAAATTATTATTTGATTATTAATGGAATTAATTAGTCCCTGATAAATTTACTTGTTTGACCTTAATTAATTGTAGATGATTTATTATATTTGAGGCTATTTTTGTCAAAACATTATTTGTTGTCATGGTAAATTTACTTGTTTTGTCCTTAATTAAATGGTGGGTGGTTTATTTGGTGAAGGGTTATTTTTGTCCATCTATTAAATTGTAAGAAACAAGCTTCCCTTTTATAATAAGAGAGATGAAAGTTGTAATCTTTTATCTAATGCTTTTAAAACCAGCACCACATTCTAACCATGTGGTATACATATTTTCTATTAGTAATAATAGTAGTAGATAAAAGACTTTTTAACCAACATCTATTTATAAACAATGTGGATATATATTTTCTATTGGTAATAACATAAAAATGCATTTATCTAGTAACTTTTATAACCAAAACTCATTTCTAAATAATGTGAGATATATCATCTAAAAACTTTTTAAACTAATATCATTTTTCTAACCAATGTGAAATACTTCTCTTCTACTGTTAATAATGATAGACTTTTAAAAGCAGTATCACTCTCTAACTAATTTTGAATACATATCCTCATTTGGTAATAATAATAGAAATCTTTTATCTTAAAAAAATTATAATCAACATCTCTTCCTAAATAATGTGAGATACATCTCTTCTATTATATTGATGATAAAAGTAAAAGTTTTTTTTATCTGAAGACTTTTAAAACCAACATCATTTTTTAGTCTATGTAGGATATCTCTTCTATTAGTAATAATAATAATAGTATTTTATCTAAAATTAAAATCAACATCACATTTCGAAACAATGTGAGACATACATCTTCTATTGGTAATAATGGTAGAAGTTTTATATCTAAAGACTTTGAAAACCAACATTACCCTCTACCAAATGTATGATACATCTATTATATTGGTAATAATAATATTTTTAAAACCATAATTAATTTATAACCAATGTGTGTTACATCTCTTCTATTGATAATAATAGTAGAATACTTTGTAACCAATATGAGATACATGCATTTATTATATTTGTAACAAATCATTAGATTAAATCTAATATTTTATTACTAATAGACAAGTTGTATCACACATTGGTTTGAAAATAATGTTGGTTGTAATTTTTTTTTATATATTAGACTTCTACTATTAACAATAGAAGAGAATAATAGTAGAGATTAATATCTCATTATTGTATTAATTATTAATACCTATTATTAATAGGTAATAGTTGATAAACAATAAGTCACACATGAATGCTTGAGAATAATAATAGTATTATTGTTATAAAAAATAATAGCAATAGCAATAGCAATAGCAATAGTAATAGTAATAATAAAAATAATATTGTACAATTCTTATCATCATTGTCATGAATGAAAAAATAAATAAATTTTCATTCAAATGAAAGCTTTTTAATATATCGGCGTTAGTAGACACCTTAAATTTTGGACTTTATGGTATTAAAATATTTATTTTGAGACTTTTAAAATCATTGTTCATATTCTAACAATGTGAGATACTTCTTTTCTATTTCTATTGGTAATAAAAGTTTAAGGCTTTTATCTAAAGACTTTTAAAATAAACATCTCTTTTTAACCATGTGGTATACATCTTTTCTATTGGTAATAATAATATTTTTAAAACCAACACTAATTTCTAACAAATGTGAGATAAATTCTTCTATAATAATAATAATAGTCTTTTATATAAAAACTTTTGAAATCAACATCTCTTTCTAAATAGTGTGGGATACATATTTTTTATTGATTATAACATAAAAATAATACTAGTAGTAGTATTTTATCTAAAGATTTTTGAAACCAACATTTCTTTGTAAACAATGTGTGATACATCTCTTTTATTAATAATAACACAAAAATTATTTAATCTATGAATTTTATAACCAATATATGTTTCTAAATAATATGGATCTCTTTGTAACCAATGTGAGATACATTATCTAAAAACATTTTAAACCAATATCACTTTCTTAACCAATGTGAAATACATATTTTTTTTCTATTGATATTAAGTCTTTTATAAAAAGACTTTTAATTCATACATCGCTCTCTAACCAATGTAGAATACATCTCATCATTTGCTAATAGTAGTAGAAGCGTTTTATCTAAAAAAAATCTAAAACCAACATCTCTTTCTATATAATGGGATACATATCTTCTCTTCTTTTTTATTGATGATAAAAGTAAAAATCTTTTTATTTAAATACTTTTAAAATCAACATCACTTTTTAACCAATGTAAGATTTATCTCTTTTATTAGTAATAATAATAATTTAAAACCAACATCAATTTATAACAAATGTGTGATATATATCTTTTATTGCTAATAATAGTAAAAGTCTTTTATATAATCTAAAATAATTAAAAATCAACATCATTTTTTAACAAATGTGAAATATACATCTTCTATTGGTAATAATGGTAGAAGTCTTTTATCAAAAGATTTTGAAAACCAACATTACTTTCTAACTAATGTATGATACATCTCTTCAATTGCTAATTAATAATACTCCATCCGTCCTTAAATTATCGTCTTCCTTTCCTTTTTCGTCTGTCCCAAAATAATTGTCTAGTTTAAAACATACCTTTTTAGAACATCACTTTTACCACTTTACCCTTACTTTTTCACCCTATTTTAATTATGGGCCACAAACACATGTGTCTTAAAGTAAACTACATATTAAACTAATATAAATAATTAAGTCAATTGTTTTTTCTTAATTCATGCATCGGGTCAACTGGGACAATAATTTAGGGACGGAGGGAATGATATTTTTAAAACAAACATCAATTTCTAACAAATGGGGGATACATCTCTTTTATTTGTAATAATAGTAGAATATTTTGTAACCAATAAATATATGTTCATTGGTTATGAAAAAAATTTAAAGTGAAATAATAGTAAAATAATAGAATAATAAAATCATAATATGAAATAGTATCGAAATATTTAAATATTTTGTCTACCTTTATAATTTATTCAAAAATTTAATTCTTGAGTTGATTGAAACAAATATTCAGTTTAATATCTACTATAATAATTGAATTGATATTTTAAAATAATATTTTAAAACTAATTTAGAATCTTAATTTTTGATTAAAAAATATCCAATATAATCTAAAAGTGTAGAAAATTTATTAATCATATTAATTTTATGATAATGGAATATGAAACGTGAGTGATTAGAAAAATTTATTAAACATATTTATTACGAATAAAAATAAGTACCTTGTTTGTTGAGAATTAAAATGTTAAGAATATAAAAAGAATAATTATGTTGTCCATTGATATTTGATCAAAAAAATAATGTTAGAAGGTAATTAAGAAAGTAACTTGATTAGTCAACTTAAAAAGAGGTAGTTTTGTCCCAACATGCACTTATTTAATGCAATAATTAAGGATGTAGTGGATAAATAAAAAACGTAGTGGAAATAGTCTATCCCTTATTCATGATAGCAGGAGTTGTTTGGTATAGATTTTCTTGAATAAAAGATGCGAGTCGGGTTGACATATTACTAGCCGATTTAAAAGTGGGTACAAACGGCCAACTCGTTTAATTGTGGGTTGATAGATGGATCGCGGCTACTTCACAAAATTATTTGTTTTAATAATAGTTTTATCTAAAACCTAAACCCTTGTTATTACCTTAGATTGATAAAGTTTTGAGGTTGCAAAACTAGCAAAACTAGGAAGGTATAATTTCCCATTAACTAATTAATAGACTTTAAATGTGTTCAACTACATTAGAAACTCGAAACTGTATAATTATTTGTCTTAATTAGTGTGTATGAAGAAAAAATTAAGACTTAATCTATAGCGTTAGAGTTGGTTAGAAAAGATCAAACTTATTTTTGTCCTAGATTAGAAAATTAACAAAACTTTGGTTAGTTTATATATAAATTGATTTATATTAAATAGTAAGATTGTACGTATTCTGATGTAGGAAGGGTAGGGAGAAACATGTTCGCTAATGTGCGAATGGACGGATGATTGATTTTGATCAGGCCAAAATTGTGGTGACCTTGTCGTTTTGTCCAACTAAGAAGCAAAGTTGGTGACGAGGGCCTTTCTACTTGGATGATGGCTGGTAACCTGACAAAGACAAACAAACACCATCAAGGAGTCGGGTGTATCCCGACTAGAACCCTCCAACGTGAGAGTAAGGTTTCCGATGTAATATAGGTAATAAATGAAACACTTCTTGTTCAATGTCCAAACAGTGTAAATGTGATAAGTGTAGAAGGATGACTTAAATTGACTTGAGAAATAACTATAGAGAATGTCTCATATTTATACCTGAAGGCAAGGTTCTAAAAATCGTAAGGCGGCCGCTAGGCGGCACACTAGCACCTAGCACCTAGGGGATTAATCGGGGCGTAATTGGGGCCTAGGCGGGGCCTAGAATTAAGGCATAATTACCATTTTTTTGATAATTTACATCAATGATCAAACACATTGACTACAATTTTTTTTTTATGTTTGTCATTTTATCAAACACTTGTCTGTATTTCTAAAATGAACAAAAATATACAAACCTACCATTAATCTCAATTCTCAACAACCCCAAAGCAATAAATCAACCAAGTTTAGAACTAAAGACAAAAATATATATATTACTCCACCTACCTACTGCCCCTACAACCCACAGTCTAACATATCCTCCCTAATCCATTCTCATTCTAAATTCTGAATCTCGCAACAACCCCCTTCTTCTTCATCTTTTTTTCTTCTTTTCTTCTATCTATCTGGCAGACCGGCAACCCTTTTTTCTTCCTTCCTTTTTTTTCTTCTCTCTCTCTCTCTCCGACAGACCGACTCTCCTCATTTTTTCATCCTCCAATCTCTTTCTTCCTAGATCTAACCCTTTAATCTATCCCCTCTCTCATCCCACTGAATATCCACAAAATCAGACCTCTTATTTTCTACCTCCCTCTCTGCCTCACCATTATCACTTCCCCTTCCTTCTCCAGTTCGCCCCCCTTCCTTCTCCAGTCACCGCATGCCACAAAATCAAAGCTACAAAAATAAATTAAGGTCGACGAGATTTGGCGTAGGCACCGACTTGGTCGATTAGACGGTGACTAAGAAAGTCGCGGCGGTAGAGAGGGGTCTAGTGCCTAGGCGGGGCCTAGGCGAAGAGTTTTAGAACACTGCCTGAAGGACTTGTGAGGTGACGCCTTTCTATTTGCGAACATGTAGCGGCTGATCATCAATGCTCTGATACTGTGATGTGTTATAAAAATACTTTACAAGTGCACGAGTCTAAAGAAGTATAGGTGTGCGGTAGCAAAGGTCGAACCACAGAAAGAAAAAGTAATCAACAAAATTTAATCAGAAACAAAGCAAAAATAATTTACCTAAAGGGGGGTTTGATTTGAAATTAATTAAACACTAAATATTAACTATTTAATCTAATTTAAAGAAGGAATTCACTTAATGCAAAGATTACTGATTAATCAAAGATTAATTTATGGGGAAAAGATTCTAGGAATTGAGATTCACATATATCTCCTTTTATGTTTATTTAACTTTATATACCAATCAATCAAGGGTTCGTTCACTATTGTAAAGATTGGGACGCATGGATCATGAATTGTAATGCTTAGTACCTCGCTTTAGTTGTGCTTTCTTGATCAGTCCACACAGTAATTAAAGGTTCATTAAGTACTCGAAAAACAAACGCGAACCTAAATCTAACCTTAGTCCTATCAAAAATCTGAGAGATCTATTTATCAATTAGGGTGGCCAATATATAACTTACGCATGATCATGCAGTTCATTATACCCAAAAGTCTACAAATTCACTAACGCATCCATTATGCGAGAGTTGCAATGCAAACCAGAGATAATCTAATTGATAAACAATAATTGATTGAATGAAATTTAATATTAAAACATAAGATTTGATACAAGTTACCTCCAACTCCTAGAAAGAAGTGGTTAGTTCATCACAATTGATGAACACACAATTATGAATGAAGAAAACATCATCAATCTTCAATAATCAACAAAGAAAACAAAACAAAGTGTATTTTTAGTCTTAAGAACGACTAAAAGACTAATAATTTTGGATCCCTAAAACTAAACTACTAGGGTTGTATTTATGCTAGGTTTAAAAAATGGAGAATTTACGAAACAGTTCAGGCTAGAAAACGGGGGAAGGCGGTCGCCTAGTGTAAGGATTTAGGCGAGTGCTTGAAAGCTTTCCTCCAGACACCAAGTACTGGAATTAACGCGATGGCTTAACCCTCGGAGTAGGCGAGCGCTTGAAGTTTCTTCAGGATCCCCAGCTTACTAGAATAAAGGCGGTGGCCTGGGCTACGAGGCTAGGCGAGCGCCTAGTCCTTTTTTTGATGGAGTTAACACTTTTAACTTCCAGAATTTGCACTTTGGCCCCTGAAGTCTCCAAATGCATAAAAAAGGCCTTCAAGTTAACACAATCTCCAAATAAACCTGAAAGTCATAAAAACACTACAAACTCATATTAATAGTCTAAAACTCATGGATGAGCACAATCTGAGTAGAAATAAATACACAATAGATGCGTATAAAACACATCTATCAAATACCCTCAAACTTAGATTTTGCTCGTCCACGAGTAAACAAATAAATACGAAAGCAGTAAACAAAAAATTAAAGTACAAAAATAAAGAAAATCTTTTTGAAGGGTGATACTATTTACACTCCTCTAGAAACCCACAAACTCAAGGAGACTCAAAAGAGCGACTCAACTATGGATAAATACAAAAGCAATTACAACTAAACTAATAAAGCAAAAATAAACAAATAAACAAATAAAATTGTTTTTATTCTCAAATCTGAACAATGCGAAAATTAGGGATTGTCTCAAGGAATTCTCTACACATATGTAAGGACTACTTCCATTATCAAATGGGTTCACTCCATTAAGTAAATAGTACTATGATTATTCAACTGTGTGAACACCCACTCATATAGCATTTCAAAACTTAGACGGTTTAATCAAGCAAAACACAATAATCATTCTCCAATATTTTGAATTTAAAACATGTGCAAAACTAAAAGGAGAATCTACCATCCATACCCGGTCATTCTACAAAAGAGAGAATATAGAGGAATCAAAAATGCTTATACATCCATCCCATGCACTTCCTATATATGAGTACACTCCTTTTATCTCTCAGTTACTTACAATAGCTAAGATTATGCTAACACATTGAACTTTACCAAAAAGTGTATAAATGAAGCATGGATCAATTAAACATGTATTATCAAATCAAGAAAGATATAGCATGCTAAAGCAGCGCTAGATCAATAGGACTTCATTAAGCTTGTAATGTAAGGTCAAGGGTAAAAAGGGTAGTGAAACGAAGCAAAGAAATTTAAAGCGAGAGAGCACAACTACCCCAAATCCCTATTACTTCCATTGCATAGATACATGTATTAGGCTAGGACCTGAAAAAACAAAGATTTGGGGAAATTTCCCCCTAACTTGTAATTTACTATCAATTCATTTTAAAACTGAGTGTCACACTTTATATTCTTTTTCTTTTTGGCTATGCCATCATTTGAATTCTTTTGCACCCCTTTTCATTTAATTTTCATCTCTTCACTCCATTTATTTCTTCTTCTTTTTTTAAAATAATAACGAAGAATACAACGATGAAGATGAAAGTATTGGAAGATCTTTTGCAATGACAGTCCCATGCAGCATCAATTCCCAACTCAAGTTCTACTCTCTCCAAGATAGGTAAAAGTGTATAAGCTTTAAAGGGTTAAGTTAAAGTGGGTTTAAGAAATGATGTTGAATGAGGGTCGATGTGTGCTTAACAAACGTCATTCTTTTTAACAAAGCTCAAAGGGGACACTAGGGATATAAATATAAATATGTCAGGAAGATAAAAGGCTCAAACGATCCAAAGATGACCTAAATCATGTCCTAGTGTCGAATCATCATACAAAATTTCATAGAAAATGAAATACAATTATAAATATCATATCCATATATGAAATGAAGAACATCTCCTAATGTGTTTGACATAAGCATTCACTAGAAAAGATGTCGAGAAATTAAAGACTGACATGTAATCACGATTCAAAAGTATACTTGAGATATATTAGCAAGACAATTCCAAAAATTATAACTCTCATAAAAATGACCCTAAGTTACAATTCAATGTAACACTCATGTATGAAGGGCTACTCATCCTAAATAGGTGCACAAAACCAATCTCGCGGAAGATGTAATGTGTACTATATGCTAAATAAAAATGTCTAAATCATTCAATAATGGTGGGGTATGAGTACACAAAGGGTGGATAATCATAGGAAATTTACATAATAAAGTAAATTCCAATGTTTTAAAAGTCGCTAGGCGGATGCTAGGCGTCGCACCATTATATCTTCTTTAAACGAACATCAATTTTCAACAAATGATTGTTACATCACTTTTATTGGTAATTATAATAGAGATGCATCTTACATTGATTATAAATTAATGTTTATTTTAGAAACCATTAAAGTACTTACCTAATACTTGTTAAAAAATTAGAGTTTTTAGTGAAAGAAATTGTGCAACTTGATGTACGAATTTCTTTACGTGTCATTTATTTGTTGACAAATGTAATTGTACAAATGTGTTCTACTCGGTGAGAGCATCAAAATGATATATTCATTTTTTTCAAATCGAGTTTTGGATGAATAAGATATTAAGGCTTAAAGTATGGTGTTAGAAGTAAGTCATTTAGCCCCTAAGGGGGTGGTCCAGTGGTAGAGATGGGCTTTACAATGTGTGAGGTCTCAGGTTCTATCCCTTTCCACACCCCCCTTATGAGGAAAAAAAGTGAGTCATTAGAGTAAAGCACTCACTCAATGCTAATATAATAATATTATCCCACAATAGTTAAGAAATGATGTTGGTAGTAAAGTTTTTCTATATAAGATTTCCACTATTATTAACAATAGAAGATATTAATAGTAAATGATTAATATCACAATATAATATTAACGATTTTTAATTATTATTAATATTTTTAGCTAATGGCTAGAAAATAAAAAGTTTCAAGACAAGTGAGTGGAAACTTGAAGATTCAACAAAAACAAAAGTAAAAGTTGGGTGATGTGTCACTATTAGAGTTGTCCTTACAAAATTTAATATACTATAGTATAAATTCGTACACCAAATGATAAGACATCATATGTGTCATTTAGCTTCTTTTTTTCTCTAATAAACGAGATCACGACCTATTAGTTATGAATGAGTCGTCTAACCACTAAGTTGCGCTTCGTTTTCATGTGACATTTAGTTGACATCACTATTTAACTCATTTTAGAGCTTATAAAGTGCGAATGATATATGACACAAAAACATAGTAATATATAAACAAGAACTTACTGAGTGGTGTATTTGAGAGAAGTAGTAGCAGTAGTATATATATTCTTACCTGGGAGCCTTGGGACGATTTCATTCGTGATCTTCACACTCCTGACATCTCAGCGCTTCCTCCAAATCCTGCACAACCTCTTTCATAGCAGGCCGCTTGATTGGGTTTTGTTGAAGGCTTTTTCGTATGATATTAGCAAATATCTTTAATGAATCATACGAGATTTCCTCATTTATTTCATTATCAACATTTTTGTGGGCCCAAAGCCCTAAATCTTCATCTTCCTGGAAATAGTAGCTTTCCTCTCCTCGATCCCACGGCATTTTCCGACATAACACTTGAAATAGTACCACCCCAAATGCAAACACATCTATTTTTCTTGTTATTTTATTATTTAAAGAATATTCTGGTGCCAAATACCCATGCGTGCCTTTAACAATACTCAGCATAGTGGACTTGGTTTGACCGGTGTCAGACAACTTGACCAACCCAAAGTCTGAAACTTTAGCAACCCAATTATTGTCAAGAAGAATATTGGCGGGCTTTATGTCTCGGTGGATGATTCCTTTGGGTGATTTATTGGTGGGAGTATGAAGGTATTCCAAACCACGTGCGGCACCAAGGCAAATCTTGAGCCGTTGCTTCCAAGTCAGACATTTACTGCTTTTCTTGTTTACATAATCTGATAAGGATCCCATTTGCATATATTCATAGACGAGGATCTTGTGATCGAATTCATTGCAATAACCAAGGAGAGAAACGAGGTTGGAGTGTCGGATCTTGGAAACGATCTTAATCTCATTATCAAACCCGATTGATTTTGATTTTAATTGCTTCACAGCAACCGAAATTTCTTTATCCTGACCTGTAGCGATGTGGCCCAGATACACTGTTCCTTCTCCCCCTTGTCCGAGGATCTTATGAAAGTTGTTTGTTGCAACTTTGATCTCATTTAGTGAAAAGCCACGAAACACAACGCTCGACAAGGAGGAGGAGGAGGACATGTTTAAGTTGTCTGATCTGCCAAGTGCCAAATTAAAAGAGACCTTATTGGTGCATTTGACATACTCATCATCTTCACTAAGATCACCAGTCATTTGATCGAATTTACTGCCAGTATTATCCTGAGACTCAACAATAACATATAGAGTAAATCAAAATATATAAATGTGAGAAGAGAGAGAGAGAGAGAGAGAGAGAGAGAGAGAGAGAAAGAGATAGAGAGAGAGAAGAGAGACCTCATTGGTGCATATGGTATGCTCATCAGCAATACCTTTCTCAGGAACATCACCTTCTTTCAGATCACCGGTCATTTGATTGACCCTGTTTTTGTCAAGAACCAAGGAAAATGAACCAAACCAAACAAATAATACACAATGATTTTGCCTTACTTTCTATGAATAAATTAGAAATAACGGTAAGAACTTTCTACATAGAAACATGAGATACCTTGAATTCAACTGCCAAACGGTCTCATTAAGATCACCCTCCCAAATAAATCTTTCATCATCAAAATCAAGCTTCACTCCATGAAGCTTCTCAGCAGTGAGATGCCCGCAACAAAAAGTCTTCATTTTGGGGCAATTATATATGGACACTTTCTCAAGTGATGGGAACTCAAATGAGTGTTGTTTACTCGAACAAAATGATAAAAGCTCTCCACAATGACCAAGCATTACTGTACTTAAAGAACGGAACACAATTTTCTTCAAGGCATAGTGGTCCTCTTTCATCTCAACTACTTCTTTCATGCACTTACTCCGCGTAACAGTTAAGAATTTAAGATTCACAAGCATGTGGGCCATAGTAGATGAGATTAGATAACCCAAGTTGTCACAACTCTCCACATTCAGTACTTGAAGGTTTTGAAAAGCATGAATTCCTTGGGGAATTTGCCTACAAAAATGCTCAAGTTTTGGTAACGTGTTTAGTTTAAGAGATTTCAGATGACCGAGTATTTGAACATGAGCATTCTCTCCCATAACCTGTAGCCCCTCAAAATTAAACACCATTTCTAATGAATCACAGTGATCAATCATTACTTCTTCAAGATTTTGTAGCCAATGAGATGCAGCAAGTTTGGAAAGCTCTAGCATTCCACCTCCTACAATCTGTTTTAGTTGGTAGATACCACCACAAGTTAGTGTAGTCAATACCATTAGTGGATTTATAAATACAAAGCTATCTGAAAACATAAACAAATCTCCTCACAATTGTGGGCTCATAATTTTTTAAGTAATTTAATTTAATTTCTTCTAGCAATTTCATTTTTTTTGCGTATTAATCTTGTTAACATGCTCAATATTGATGGAACTCATTATTGATGGAACATATAGCTCTCTTTGGCTAAATTGTTTCTCTTTTTTTTTAGTATTTTTAAATCAAAGGGGATTAATTTGTTTTTTAACTAACCACATCTTCTCCATTAGGTACTACTAAAATTTCACATAAATTAAGGTATTTCAATTCTCACCATCATATTGGATATTTAGCCTAATGTTTGTTACGGTAAACCATGAATAACAATGTTACTAAGATATTATAATGAACAAAAAAAATTATATTTAATAGAAATAGTAATGATTAATGAATAAAAACTCAACTGAAGTAACTTTTATATGTACAATATTAATATATTTTTTATATCGGATCGAATCGGGTTGTTAACGGATCGAAACACTTAAATTCAAATCTGATTTGTTAAGCTTACGAATTATCAGATTCTGATCAAAATCGGGTAATCAGATTGAAAAACAAAATTTATATCCTAAAAATAACTTCGGATTTGGATCAAAATCTGATCCATTGACAAGCATACTTCCAGGCTTTGAAAGTTTTGAAAAGCATGAATTTATTGGGGAATTTGCCTACATAAATGCTCTAGGTTTGGCAACCTCCCGAGGTCAATAGATTTCAGCTTACTAATTAACACAGTTCCCGTTTATCATGCCCGAGTCAAACTAAATTTAAAAGTACTTTAACTTTTGAGTTTCCATAGAGTACATGTAACAAAATTAAACGTGTTGCACTTTACATATCAAGTTCCAGTATATGCAAAATTTTGATTTAACTTCGTTATTTCAATAAATCAATTTACATTATTAATCTTTTGTAAATTGAAAAAAAAAACATGCATGAAATTATTAATTATGAACTCTAAGAAACATCGTGTGTTATTAACAATACTTTCTGAATATGCATGAAAGACTATATGTGCCTAATTATGCTTTTATTTGGCTACTAACACAGTTATTTTTTGGTAATTAAATAGGTAATACCATAAAAGTGCATAAATGTGAGAATTTTTAGACAATTAAATTTTAAAATGACGAAAATATATACAAGAATATTTATGTTCACATATAGTTTTATATCTATGTTGAACATTCCATCATAACTTTGAAAAATATTTGTGTTTAACTTTCTTTCTTTTTTTCGATATACTATATCATGTCCCGTATTTTACAAACTATGGTGTAGATTCACCAAAAAAGGAAGAGAAAAAAAAACAAACAAACAAATGTATTGAGAACTTAAACACACACCCCTCCCCACAAAATAAAGACACGCACACACACAATGAAAGGAAATAAAAATTACACATTAAAAAGATCTTGTATTACTATGAATCAAAATTAAAGGTAAAAGAAGTCATTAAAATATGTATAGGAAATTACAATTTACATATTTTTTGTGGCATTTAACCAAGCTTAATTTGTTCTTTTAATTATATTGGTCAATGGTGTGGGTTATCTCTTATTGATAGTAAACAATCAAAATTAGAAGAGAAACATTTGAGAGTTTGAAAGTCCAACGTAAACGAGCGTGAATTGTTGTATTATATATTGTAGATAGATATATAGTTGAAGTTGAGGGTGGTGGTGGTGGTGGTGAATTTAAACAAATACCAGTGACCAAGGGTGGTGTTATCACAAAAATATGAAACAAGAAGTTTATTAAAACTGAGTGTGAAAACTTAAGAACCAAATTAGATTATTTCTCTATGAGGATTTAGTTGATGTTTCATAGTAAGTTGCTATTTTCGGACCCACTATCATTCATTTTATTTTCTTTATTACCAATAAGTGTAAAAACCATTAAAAATCCCAAAATAATATTTTTTTAAAAAAAAGGTATGAACCACGGAGCCAAAGAAAATACATATTTCTAAAGTAAATTGCCAACATTTGTAAAAATGATTAGCTTAATGAAGAAATCAAAAAAAAAATTTAAGTTGATAATATAGTGAGCCTCCAAAACTCAAAGTTAGAAGAAGGGGTATATGATATATTTTTGGGATAAACACTTGAAAAAGGAGAACATACCAATGGATTTAAAAAAGGTTGTTGTGTCATGGCATCGTCAAGTTTATGATTGTAGAAGCCTCCGAGTTTAGGCAAGCTCATAACGTGCAGTATTCTTAGCTTCGGAAACAGAACTATGAAATCATTGGGGAGCTCTTCTTTAATTTCTGGTTCTTTGCTTGTAGTAGTTATTCCTAATTCCCCCATGGAGACAATTCCCTCTAACCTACAACAATTCTTGATCTGTAGTGTTTGGAGCTGCATGAGGTTTTTAGCTTCTGAGTAGGGAAAAACACATTCTATTGTCGGACACATGTCAATTTTAACCTCTATAAGGTTGCCCAAGCACATTGGATCAATGGGACCCACCCACAAGTGTCTCATCATGGGCATGTCCCTCAAAACCAACCGCTGCAATTCTCCCAATGATCCCCCGGGAATAACATATTCGAGTTGTTCACAATTTCTCAAGACTAGTTTACCCAAGCTTACAAACTTTTTAAGTACGAAAGGATCAGTCCAATCTTCTATACCTTCTAATTCAAGATTCACGGTACTCTTTACAATGCCCTCAATCTTGGCATCTAAAACCCACTTCATTCCAACCATCTTTCCCAATTTAATGGTTTTTCCGACCAACGAGCACAATCTACTTCTATACTTATAGCCAAATCTGTACGAACCCAAAAAAAAGCTTTCCAAGTTCTCGAAGTGAATGCACTGCAAATCTAGGAGATCGTTAGGGTCCACCAAGTCAATCTGTAAAGTGGTCAAATTAGACAAGGATTCCAACTCTGTAATACGTCCATGGTTTTCTCCTTTTTCGACATCCTTGTCTTCCGCTGATCCTAATAAGTGAAAATTGCCCATGCACAACACCTCTAGCTTTTTCAATCCTAACAACATACCGCTTGGGATGAAACCCTCTCCTTCTTCACACCTCAAATCCAACAACTTTAGATTTCTTAATTGACCTATTTCACGTGGGAATGACGAAATTTCAGAGCACCAAAAGCTTAGGATTTCCAAACTTGATAGGCTTCCAATCTTTGATGTGATCTTTTCAGTTAAGATCTTGTGTTCAAGAGACAACATTCGTAGGCTTTTCAGGACCTGAAATGCAGGTGGCGTATGGTCCTTGTCTCCTCGAAGATTTTCAAATACTCTCAGTCTTTCCATATGTCGAAGAAAGCTTATATCTAGGAGATCGCCATCAAGGGGTGCCTTTAAAAGCATGAGCTTTGGATAATCAACTTTCCCTGTATCAAGCTCATAACCACCATCAGTATCTGGTGCCATAATGTGCATATACACTTTGTCTCTTTCTTCATTCATTTCTGAGACAATTGACAAGCATACATCTCTTACAACGCCATGCATTTTAACTGTCGCATATTTCGAGTCTTTCTGCTCTTCATCAACATCAACTTCCTGGAGTAAGAAACAACTCTTTAGATGATCAATTAGTGCGTATGCTCTGTTTCGTGCATCTACGACTTTATCAACATTTTTAAATAACCTTAGGGCTAGACAATATCTAGCCAATTTTTCCACTTTAATCGCAGCATCCTCTGGATGTTGACAGCAAATCAGAAGTAATGGTTGGGCTTCCGGTAGTTCATGTTTCAAAAAGTCGTAACTCAACCTTAAGCTTGAGTACACAATATTCTTCATTCCAGGAATACTTGTTACATAGCCTTTTTCTAGTTGCCTACGAGCATCCTCCCACACTTTCCGCTTCTTGTTGGATAGTGCCCTTGCAAGAGTAACAAGAGCAATAGGTAGACCTCCACATTTACCTGCAACTTCTTTTGCAATCTCCTCTAGTTTTTCTTTCTCCACGCAATCTCCTGCTTCCTTTTTGAACAAATGCCAAGCTTCTTCTTTGGACAACTCTTCTACTGATATAGTCTCTTGCGTTCCCATTCTAGTACACACATTTTTATCCCTTGATGAAAGAATAACTTTGCATTTGGCGCGGTCATTTCCGACTGGAATTCCGACATCATTTAGTTCGATTGCACTCCAAACATCATCCAATACTACCAGAATTGTGTTGCCGTTGGTTAGCCTTTTAAGAAGCCTATAAGCTCGTGCAATTTTATTTCCTTCATCCTTCATATAGGTCAAACCCAGCATGCTTGCAAGATCACTTTGAATCTTGGACAAATTTTGATCTTGGGACACTGTAGTCATGGCAACCTCATCAAATAGTTTTTCGGTTATTGCCCTTTCACAAACATCATGCAAAATTCTCGTTTTCCCAATGCCGCCTAAACCGCATATTCCGATAATGTTGATTGTGTCATCCTTTAGAGCCTCCATAACTTTATTCACAATTTCCGTTCTAGTTGTGAAGTCCTTAGAAGCATAATTAGACAATGATCCAATTAGCATCCCTGCTGGAAGAGCAAAGTTTGTTTCATCTAATTTTGGAGCATTGTCTTGTAGTTGTTGAATATATTTAGCCAGCTTTGCAGATTTCCTACTCAGCACGTATCGGCTCTTAAGATTCAGGCACCCCCCTTTTAATTCATATTTGGCTTCCATGACTTCTTGTGCAACCATGAACACAGATTCAACGTCACTCAACCATTTAGCCATAAACTGTGATATTTCTTTATTATTCCGCCTTTGTGCTTTGAAAAAATTGTCAGCTTCATCTCTGGCTTTTTTCAGTGGCATAGCTTTGTTCTCCAAATTCTTGATGTGGCTCTTGAAGCGGAACACATAGCCAAACTGACGGACGATGGCATCCATGATGGCATCCATGAGGGATGTTATCACTACTTCCGTAGCCATGTTGCACTTCTTCCTCGTCTCCTTTTCTGAACATAGATGTAAACATGTAAGTTACTAGTTATTAGTTAAAACAAAAACAAGAAAGAGAAGCTTCCCCAAGGGAAAAATCACTTACCTCTTTTTGTTAATGATAAATTTGACTTCAATCTTAACCAGCCGAAAAACAACAATCGCATTTCCTGATACCCTGCACATTCAATAGAAAAAAATATTACGAAAATCAAAAAGTTATTTCTATGTATGGACACCATAATCTTTATATATATTTTTGGTATTATCTATATTTTCTATTAAAGTTTGATTTTGTTTATCAATTTTGTTATAAAATTAAGCTGGTTTTACGATGAATCATAATCGAACCACCGAATCGAACCAAACCAAACCGAACCATACGGTTCGGTTTGGTTTCAAGCATTGGTCGGTTCAGTTTAATTTGGTATTAATTGTACTCTATATATTAATCCTTTTTTAAATGATAATAATAATAAATATTAATTTCAAATTATTAAATTATTGTTGGCAATTTTTAATTTGTTAACGAACTTACGGATAATTGAACTATTGACCATTTTTGTAACATTTTGAACCCTAGAATAATATTAAATTTATGGTTTTACTTTAAAAATCTATCAATATAATTCAATCATTATTTTTAAATTATTAGGTGATATTTACTCTTAGTATATTTTAAAAATTAATGCTTAATAATTAGGTTATAAATAAATATTAAAAGCGAATATTATGTCTTATTTTTAAACTCTGTCTAAGCCCCGCATAGGTGCTAGCTAGACCAGCACCTATTGCCCGCTTAGTGATTTTTAACACTCTGCTTAATTCTACCACTCCTATCCCCAAGACATATAAGTACAATTCCAATTTAATGAATTTATTGACTTTTCAAAATACTTATCAAAGATTAGTCAAAGGAATTTGGTTTATTCAAAAACCCAAGCTTAGTTCAATTCAAGAAGTATGTATGATACAGACAGGATAAGGCTCCGATTGTTTCACGGAAAATAACTTCTGAAAAATGTTTTCTTCATTTTCCGGTTTGGTAACTTTAAGAAAATGTAGTCAACGTAAAAACATTTTCGACTCAACAGAAAATGAAACCTTCTTTTGTAGAAAATGGCTTACGGATTTATTTTTCGTAAGTCATTTTCCAAATGTTCGAGTACCTCTTCACCTCCTTCCACAATTACACATATTTACATGCACGCACAATATTTCAATCAACAAATAAATTGTTTAGAAATATAAATGGAGTTTGTGCACACTATTTATAATTTATAATTTTAATAAATACTCACTACGTCCTAAAATTAGTGATAAGTTACATTAAAAAAAACATATTTATTATCATTATTTTTCCATGTTTATGACATTTATTATTGCCAATTATTTGAATTTTAATGGAATTATTGCTCTTGTAGGAGTTTTGTGACAAATGACTTATATGCAAAACTTTATGTGTGATCAATTGAAGCTAAGGAAATCAGGAGTCAAGCGTGGGCATGGCTTATCAAATTACTGATCCAGAATTACAGTCTCAAGCTAAGGCGTGGACACGCTATGACCGTTGCGGGAATCTCAACCAAGTGACACCCCATTTAATTCAAAAATTAGTTTTTCTTAATGTTTTAATGTAGTTTTAAGTAGAGAGGAAGAGCCTAGACTATTTGAGGGATAAGGGAGAGTATTTACTCAAAATTAGTGGGGTATTTACTTAAAGTTTGTGGGTTAGTGGGTTTTTATAAAGAGACCTTGGAGACTCCTATATAACCTTGGTCCCTTCCTTTCTTCGAAAAAAATGTGAATCTTCCTAATCTCAAACTTTCTTCCCTTTTGATATTTCAAGCAACTTTGTTCATGGAGTGCTAAAGGATTTTTCCGGCCAAAGGATAATTGAAGTATTGGTTCATCGTGACTTGTGAGATCTAATTGATTTTATCTTTTTCTTCTACTTTCTCTACTATCTATATATTTTCTACGCTTATTGTATATTGTTGTTTTGGTTGGTTGCACAAAAAGGCGTCTTTGTTCAATTGTCAAGATAACATATCACCATTTAGAACGTTAAATCCGTAATTGTTTAATTGTTCTAATATCTGTGGTAAATAGTATAGTTGATTAGAACCATATTTTGTTCTATACCATGGAAATATATAATCTAGCTTAAATGAGCCTACATGTGCGTTTGTTGGCTAGAATTGGTAGCTTCTTTAGATTGTAATGCGGTTGATAAATTAAAGTCTATGATCGTATCTAGAATTGTTTATTGGCTAGAAAAATAATTAAAGAATGTTTCATAATTATCAAAAAAGTAAGAAGAGGTAGGTTGTTAGGTCGTACCAATAACCATAACCAGTTTAGTAGAGAACAGAAGAATTAATCGTTGCATCTTTGATCAAGTCCATGAGCACATACTGAGATTGTTCCTTTGGTTGGATATTTCAACATATTAAATCACTTTTACTTAATTGTTTGCTACCAAATTTTGTAGTTTATTTAACTTTTCTCACACAAAAATCTCAAACCCCCCCCCCTATTTTTATTTTTATTTCTGGTTTCAAAAGTCTATATCAAAATTAAGTCTATCCAATCTCTGTGGATACGACCTTACCTACCACTACAGCAAATTCATAATTTTGAAAAGCAAGAATTATTATTGTTGGTTTCGACGACCATCAATTTTTGGCGCCGTTGCCGGGGATTGGTGTTCTATTTGGCTTGTTTTGATGCCCCGTTCCTTTTGTATAGGAGAACCACTTTTGTACGATCCCGAGATCGAGAGAACCGCGAGACGACTTAGGAAGGACGCTAAACATCGATAGACACAGGAAGCTTCATCGTCATCTCCGGGATTGAACTTAGCACTTGACTTGGCCGATTCCTCTAGTGAAACCGAGGATGAGTAAGACATGGCTGCAGTCGCCAACCCGGCTAGAACTTTGAGGGAATTAACCACTCCGGATATTGATCAACAACCGTTATGCATTCAGTATCTGGCGATGGAAGCAAATTTCGAGTTGAAGTCGGGATTAATTCACCTACTTCCTAAATTTTGTGGCCTTGAACTGAAGACCCCCATAAACACTTGAAGGAATTCCATGTGGTATGTTCAAGCCTAAAGCCCCAAGGAGTCACAGAAGAGCAAATCAAATTATGTGCTTTTCCATTCTCACTCAAGGATGGTGCAAAGGCTTGGCTTTTCTATTTACCTCTCGGTCCATCACTACATGGAATGGTATGTTGAGGCTGTTCCTTGACAAATTTTTCCCCTCTTCAAGAGCTGCAAGTATTAGAAGGGAGATTTGTGGAATTAAGCAACGAGATACCGAAACTCTTCATGAATATTGGGAGAGATTCAAGCAACTTTGTGCAAGTTGCTCACAACATGTTAAGCAACGAGATACCGAAACTCTTCATGAATATTGGGAGAGATTCAAGCAACTTTGTGCAAGTTGCCCACAACATGGAGTTTCCGACCAACTTCTCATCCAATATTTTTTGAGGGTTTGCTCCCTATGGAAAGGCAGATGATGGATGCGGCAAGTGGAGGTGCTATAGTGAACAAAACTTTGACCGAGGCTAGAAATTTAATAATGACCAAGGCAGCCAATTCGCAACAATTTGGTTATAGACAAGATACACCCCAAAGAAAAGTGAATGAGGTAAATATATCTTCTCTTGAAAATCAAAGTGCTACCTTGACTTCTCTTGTTCAAAAAATGGCTGCAGGAAATTCTCAACAGGATAAGGCTTGCGGGATTTGTGCGGATTTTGGGCATCTAACTGATATGTGCCCCCTCCCTACAAGATGAGTCGCAAGAACAAGTTAGTGCACTTGGAGGTTTTCCGGGCCCACCTCAAAGATAGTATGATCCCTTCTCAAACACCTACAACCTGGGTTGGAGGGATCATCCCAACCTTAGCTATGCACCAAGGCCCCAATTTGCAAACTACCAGCCACCGAGGCAGTTTGCTCCACCACAACAACAACCCTCCTCAAGTTCAAGCATGTCTCTTGAAGAAATTGTTAAATCACTTACAGTCAACACACAACAATTTCAACAAGAAACGAGGGCAAGCATCAAGAAGTTGGAGGATCAAATGAATCGTCTTGAATCTCAAGGTAAATTACCATCACAAATAGTGGTCAACCCCAAACAAAATGCCGATGCAATTACCTTGAGAAGTGGAACTGAGTTGAAAGACCCCCCAAAGTCAACTTAGAAACAGAGCCCCGAAGAAGAAATAGAGAAAGAAGTCATGGCTCCACAATCACATCCCAATCAAGCAATGGAATCCCAAGAAGAGCAACCAAAAGTTTTTGCACTAGTTCCTCCTTTTCCTTCTAGATTGTCCAAATCAAAGAAGGACGAGGACGAAAAAAAGATTTTTGACACCTTCCGCAAGGTTGAGGTAAACAGCCCTTTACTTGATGCAATCAAACAGGTACCTCGTTATGCCAAATTTCTCAAGGAGCTGTGCACCAACAAAAGGAAATTGAAAGGTAATGAGTTTGTAAGTATGGGTGAAAATGTTTCAGCTGTCCTACAGAAAAAATTACCTCCTAAATGCAAGGACCCCGGTATGTTTACTATCCCTTGCAAGGTTGGTAATGTTCGAATTGAAAGAGCAATGCTAGATCTAGGTGCTTCGATTAATTTCATGCCTTTGTCTATTTACAAATCTTTGAATGTTGGACCTTTAAAAGAAACTGGCGTGATAATTCAACTTGCCGATATATCTAGCGTTTATCCTCAAGGAGTATTGGAGGATGTGTTGGTCCAAGGAAATGAATTGGTTATTCCCGCTGATTTTTATGTGCTTGATATGGAGGAAGGTAATTCATCTCACCCAATGATTTTGCTAGGTAGACCTTTCTTGAAAACATCTATGAAAAAAATCAATGTGCATGACGGTACACTCACGATGGAATTTGATGGTGAAATAATTAAGTTTAATATTTATGATGCCATGAGATATCCAAGTGACGTGTCTCCCGTTTTTCCTATAGATGTTGTTGAACCCTTGGCTCAAAATATGTTTGAATTGAGTGATGATGATAAAGTGAAAGTTGCACTTAGCAAGAGCCTCTCTTGCGAAAAATTACAAGAAATCATGAGTAAATTCGAGTTTGATTATGATTTAAAAGAAACAATTCATGATTTAGATTTGCTCCCATCTTTGAAGCATAATGTTTCTTATGTTGAGTTGCCTATCTCTCACACTAAGATTCTTCCTTCAATTGTGTAGGCACCCCAATTGGAATTGAAACCCCTTCCAAATCATCAAAAGTATGCCTTCTTGGGGGAAGGAGAGACTCTTCCCGTCATCATCTCTAATAAACTCTCCAATTTAGAAGAAGAAAAAATGATTCGGGTCCTTAAAGGGTTTAAGGAGGCCATTGGTTTGACCATTGCGGACATTAAGGGGTTAAGTCCCTCCACATGCATGCATAAGATATTGATGGAGGAGGGAAGCAAACCGGTTAGGCAAGCTCAACATCGATTGAATCCACCTATGATGGAGGTGGTAAAGAAAGAGATCTTGAAACTCCTTGAGGCCAGTATAATCTATCCAATTTCGAATAGTAATTGGATAAGTGTGATTCAAGTGGTTCCTAAGAAAACAGGTGTGACGGTGGTAGAAAATCTCGATGGTGAGTTGGTAGCCACTCGTGTGCAAAATGGGTGTCAAGTATGCATAGACTATAGAAAGTTGAATGCACCAACTAGGAAAGATCATTTTCAACTCACATTTATTGATCAAATGATCGAGCGATTAGTGGGTCGTACACATTTTTGTTGTCTTAATGGTTACCAAGGTTTTCATCAAATCTTGGTTGCATCCAAGGACCAAGAGAAGACGACCTTCACGTGCCCATTCGGCACATTTACATTCCGACGCATGCCATTTGGACTTTGCAATGCTCCTGCCACATTTCAAAGGTGTATGGTGAGTATATTTTCATATTTTGTGGAGAATATCATGGAGGTATTTATGGATGATGTCACAGTTTATGGTGATTCTTTCTATGCATGTCTTTCTAATCTCATAAAAGTTCTTCAACGTTGTATACAAAAGAATCTTGTTTTGAACTTTGAAAAATGTCATTTTATGCTTGATCAAGGTACGATTCTAGGGCATGTTGTATCCTTCAAGGGAATTGAAGTTGATAAAGCTAAGATAGATGTTATCAAATCTTTGCCTTACCCCACAACTGTGAGGGAAGTTCGTTCTTTTCTTGGTCATGCAGGATTCGACGCTTTATCAAGGATTTTTTCCAAAATTACACAACCCTTGTGTAGGTTGTTGCAAAAGGATGTTGGTTCGCATTTGATGGGCATGCAAAGAAGCGTTTGATAAGTTGAAGGATAAGATGACATCCGCGCAATTATCCAACCACCGAATTGGAATCTTCCATTTGAAATCATGTGCCATACAAGCAACTTTGCAGTCGGTGTTGTTCTTGGACAACGGGTTGGAAAAGCTCCTCATGTCATTTATTATGCTTCGAGAACACTTGATAGTGCACAATGCAATTACTCAACAACAGAAAAAGAACTTTTAGCTATAGTTTTTGCTATAGAAAAATTTTGTTCTTATTTACTTGGTGCAAAAGTGATTGTTTATTCTGACCATGCAGCTATCAAGTATTTGCTCTCGAAAAAAGAGGTGAAACCGAGACTCATCCGGTGGATACTTTTGTTGCAGGAATTTAATTTGGAGATCCGAGATAAGAAAGGTTCGAAAAATTTGGTTGTCGATCATCTTAGTAGGTTGCTTGATAAATGTGCATATTGTCTATATTTTTGGATACTTTAGGCTTATTTTCCTAGTCAATATTGCATTTATCATTGCTAATTTAATTGTTTTGACTCATTTACCTTTATTTGTCTTAATTGGGCATTTTTACAATTTTGTGCATTAAAATCAAGCTTTATTGGTGAATTAAAGGCAAACTTTAATGATGAAGTAAAGGCAAAAAGATGAGTTGAATTCCAGCATTTTCCGTGTGCAGCGGTTATTTTTCGTGGGGTGGAAAACTAATGTCAAGAATTAAATTGAAGATTTCCAGCAACAATCGCACCATAGGTGCGAAATATTTCGCAACCTTCAATCGGGGCAGCTCAAAAGTCACTTCCAATATTTTCCAGTTTGGACCCTTTTTATGCATCTAGACTAAATGTCATCTAAAGGGGGATGGAGAGCTTTAATTTAGCCTCTCATTTATCTCTCCTTTATTTCTCATTTATTGTCATTTATTTCTCTTTACTCCAATTTATTTTGGTTGGTGAGACAAGGGGAGAGGAAAGACTTATCTTTCATATATATATATATATATATATATATATATATATATATATATATATATCCTTCTTCCCCTCCTTAGGGACATAGAATTTTACTTCCATACTCTCCTCTCAAATAGTTAGATAGGCATTCTAAAGTAGTTTTATATTTGAAGACTAGAGTTAGTGAATTCGTTCGGAAGTATTTTATTATTGCAAGTTCTTCTTCTTCCATTCTCTTTGTTTTTATTTTATGATTATTCTTAACATATTTATTTTAGTTACTTTAATTATGTGTCAGTAGTTTTCTAATTCTAGGATTAGGTGTAGCACGTAATGGATTTATAAATAAATTTTTATCTTTTTGTTTATTTGAATGTCACCCGTTTTGATTCAATTTTAGTTTTATTAATAATTGTATAAAATTGTAGTAGTGAGGGACCGAAATGTGAAACTATTACATTTATACAATAATCTTAGTTATTGAAGTGAAGGACCGAAAGGTGAAGAGTAAGTAACGGAACTCTAATATTGAACTAGAAATTCATGAGAACGAGAGTTGATTAAATTTCTAGAGGCTTATAGAATTGTAGGACATAATGGGTTTAGTTTAATTCATTGAGCGAGACATCGGATTTGAATTAATCTAGGCACGGTTGAGAGTAGTTCGAAAGAATGCAATTAACTATTTTTTATGCAATTCTCCTTCAAAATTTGACATTTATCACGAACGGAAAGATTGTTACGAAATTTATAAATTCATTGTTGTGGTGAACCGAAATCCTAGAAGCTTTTTAATTATTGCTTTCAATCCAAAATCTAATCTTGCATTTTAATTTAGTTAATTTAGTCTTGTTAATTTAATTTACTCATCGCATCAAAAATCTTGAAATCAATTAGTCTAGATAATTTTAATTGTGAGTTCTTCGGTACTTGATTCAAAGTTCCTGTGGGATCGACATCCAAAATACTACACGAATAGCCGTGCGCTTACGGTAGAATTTAGTGATCAATTAAAAATCTCAACATTGCTCACAAGTGAAAAAGTGTCACCCTTGAAAGAAGAATTTCCAGATGAGCACCTCTTTTTTGTTCATAAGACAAAGCCTTGGTACGCTGATATAGCTAATTATATAGTTACTAGGGCGTTACCAAGTGACTTGTCTATAGCTCAAAAAGATAAAATAAAGAGGGATGCCAGATATTATTTTTGGGATGATCCTTACTTGTGGAGATTTTGCTCGGATCAAGTTATCCGAAGATGTGTGGGTGAGCATGAGGTTGAGTCAATCTTAAAGTTTTGTCATTCATATGCATGTGGAGGGCATTTTGGTCCTAGGAGGACATCCCGAAAGGTGTTAGAATGTGGTTTTTTCTAGCCCAGTTTGTTTCATGATTCATACATGTTTTGCAAGACCTGTGATCGATGTCAAAGAACAAGGAATTTAGGATATAGAGATCAAATGCCCCTTACCCCTATCCTTGTTTGCGAAATTTTTGATGTATGGGGTATATATTTTATGGGTCCTTTCCCTTCTTCTAATAGTAATGTTTACATTCTTCCCGTGGATTATGTCTCAAAAAGCGTAGAAGCTAAGGCTACCCGGACTAACGATGCTAAAGTTATTGTAGATTTTCTTAAATCTCATATCTTTGTTAGGTTCGGGGCGCCAAGAGCAATCATAAGCGATCGTGGAACTCATTTTTGCACTAAGTTTGTGGAGGCTTTGATGAAGTATAATGTGACCCACCGAATTTCCGCTGCTTATCATCCACAAACACAAACAAGCGGGGCAAACCGAGGTCTCTAATCGAGAAATCAAGTCTATACTTGAGAAAACTGTCAACCGGAATAAGAAAGATTGGAGTATGCGACTTGATGATACACTTTGGGCTTACCGAACAACTTACAAAATGCCGATAGGTATGTCTTCGTATCGTTTGGTATTTGGTAAGCCTTGTCACCTCCTAGTAGAGTTGGAACATCGAGCATATTGGGCTATCAAGCAATGCAATATGAAAATGAATGAAGCGAGTGCATTACGAAAATTGTAAATTCAAGAGTTGGAAGAAATTCACAATGATGCCTATGAGAGTTGGAGGATTTACAAGGAAAAAACAAAAACCTTTCATGATTGTATGATTTCTAAGAAATATTTTCATGTTGGTCAAAAAGTTTTACTTTATCATTCAAAGTTGAAATTATTTCCCGGTAAATTGCGTTCTAGATGGTTAGGACTTTTTGTTGTTACTAATGTGTTTTCTCATGGGGCAGTTGAGATTCAAAGTCAAGATATAGGTAAGATTTTCAAGGTCAACGGTCATCGGTTGAAGCCTTTTTACGAGGGTTTCCAAGTGCGTTGTAACATTGAGACAGTTGATTTGGTCGATTCAATTTATTCTGATCGAGATGTAGCAACCTAGCCAAAGATGTTAAAGAAAAACGCTCTTGGGAGGTAACCCACGTTTTATTTAGCTTATTTTATTTTTTTATTTTATTTTATTGTTAGTTTTAGTTTTAGTGGCTTCTTGATCTGCACTTAATTTCAAATAGGACGTGGGCAAGTGGGGTTGTCTTTTACTTGCTACAAATTTAAAAAAAAAAATGCCGTGCCCATATCTTATTAAAAAAGTGTCCCAGATTTTTGAGACAAAAAGAGTCGGCCAGTTCCTTCTGTTGATGAATTAACTGTGCCTTAATTAAGTTACCATTATTATCTCTTCTCTCTTCAGCACATAACGCAGGTTAGACTGGTTAGTGAAGCCCAAATTGAATGAAATAAATGTTGTGTCAAGTGCGTTTCGCCAAGTCTCTCTTCTCCAGCCCGACACGCCATTCCTCCGCCTACGGCGTCTTTTGCGCCGGCGTCTAGTTGCTGCTGCAAGCCGCCACAAATCAGCGCCATACATATCTCTCTCTCTTTCCTTCCAATCGACACAGCCGTTGCTCGTCCCTGCTCGTCCCTACCATCGACATGGGTAGGAAAGAGAAGGGTTCCAATGCTCAAGGCAATTCAAAACGGACGGCTCGCAAGAACAATCATCCTGCTATTACTCGAGACATCTCTCCCACTCGTAAGCGTGCCCGTATGGGCAAAAGGATGCACACACTTCCTCCGACATAATCAGATTTGCGTGGGCATTTGACATTCAAAAAGAAGACTGGGCAAAAAAGGTACAAATAAATCTGTTTTCGACCCATTATTCCATGTATGTTGATCGCCCTACAATGGATGCTTTTGATATTTCGAATAAGGTGATCGATGTGATTGAAAAAATTGGTTGGGAACTCTACTTTAGCATTGGATGTCCTGCATATATTGATCTTGGCAGGGAATTCTACACCACTTATGAATTTAAAAAACCTGATGATTTCACGCTCAATAGCTTGAGGGTGGTGCAATATCGTTTGATGGGTAAATGGTTTAAATTTTCAATCACGGAATTCAATATTGCTTTTGGTTTCATTGATGAAAAGTATTCCAAAACAGAGGAGTATTTGAATAGTGTTTGTGATTTCCGTGATGATTTTAGACCAATTGCTTTGTATAGAACCTAATCCACCAGTGATAACTATAACCCGAGTTCGTCTAAGGCTTCCTATTTGCATGACCCTGCCTTGATATATATTCATATGTTTCTTGCTATGTTGCACGGACACGGATACGGGGACACGGATACGTGGATACAGGACACGGGGATACGCAATTTTCAAAAAATATAGGACACGGGTGCGGGGGTAATGTGTAAATATTCAAACTATAAGAACCAAAATGTAAATATTCATCAAAAATATAAGGACCAAATTGTACATATTAAAAACTATAACCACAAAATAAATAACATAAATTTATAAAAAAATTGCTATAACAAATTAACAAGTAACATTTAATTTATAATTCAATTTGATAACTGTATAATACATTATATTATAAATTTATAATAATATAAATATATAATATAAGTATATCTCATATCTCGTATAAGTGTATAATTGACAATTGTTGTTGAATGTTACAATTTAATGTTACAAGACAACAAGTTATACTCACGTTACAACAAAAACTCAACAAGTCTTCCGTCAAGTGGTCAACCTTTATTATCTTTATTAAAATGAAAATTAGAGAGAGAGAAGTAGAGAATAGAAGTTAGATTGACAACTAGGCGAAGAGATTGTTGGTTCGCGAATCTCGAGTCGATGCTTCTCGATGGTCTAAGTCGAAGGTCAAGAAGCGCCCTTTTTTAATTTGAGAAAAGGGGGCTGGGCTCGCCGTGAGTCTCGTGATGAGGGATTTGATATTTGAGGAACGAGAAAAGTCGCACAAATATTGGCCGAGCTCAAGTACGTACTCTCTTCCCGGTGTCGAAACTTTTGGAAATTCAAATTCGGCCCCATATTTTGGGTAGTATATATGTGTCCGTGCGTGTCGGAATACGCAAGTCCCGTGTCGGTGCATCATAGGTTTCTTGCCTATACCTTTTCGGGTAGGAAGGATTCTGCGGCGGTTAAGTCTAAAGTTGAATTCTATTTTTTATGGTGCATGCAAAATGGAATTAAAGTTAATTTGGGTTGTTGGTTAGCATCTCAGTTTGCTTCTGTGGTTACCAAGAAGCGCCCTTTGATTCTTGGGACATTGATCACGCATTTGGCTGTTATGGCGGATTTGATTGATCTTAATGATAATGACCTTCATGTTGCTTGTGAAATGCAACCTTTGGATTCATGTTGTTTAGAAGCAATGGGTATGATCAGGGAAGAGAATGAGGTCTTCCTTTTTTCTCCTCCTGGTCCCACCGAGATCCGACTGAAAATTGCACGTGCTCATACTAGCTCGATCTCATATTCTTTGGATGGGCAACTCGAAAGGCTTATCAGGTTGGAAAAGAATATCTTTGCCATTTTCAAGCACGTGGGATTCCATCCATCTTCCCTCCACCTCAACAATAAAGGTCAGATATTCTTAGATGCTTAACATTATCAGGGAGTTTCTCACTTCTCTTGTTCTATCACGTTTTTGTGTGCGCATCTATTTTTATCATTAAGGACAATGTTTAGTCTAAGTGTGGAAGATTTGGGTTAGTTTCTTGAGACGATAGTCTTTTGCTTTTTCTGGTTCACACATGGCGTCTTTGAGAGAAAAAAAGAAGCAGTTATTTCATATTCATTGTCTCCTCATTGAATTCATGCTCATCCTGATGCTTATCCATGAAAGTTGGTGATTTTGTGTGCGAAAATGATTGTTGCATTCCTAATTCCATACCTTGAGTAGTTATTTATGATGATTGATTGATGGAAAATACATAGGATCTACACACGTAACCCTCTTTTCGTGAGATTTGAGCCATGAGCATGCATTCCATATTATGCTTCATTTTCTTGATTGTGTGTTGTCTTGCATTGTTGATTTTTCTAGAACTTGCATTCTTATTCATATCTACGTCAACTCCTTGATAAATTGGATGCATGAAATCAAAATGAGGGTGTTTAGGATAAAAGACTATTTTTCTTGACATTTTGACCTTTCTTTGAAGCGTACCATACATTTAACCCCTAGTGAGCCACTTTGAGCCTTTGCCTTTTTGTTTGATTTAAACCCATGATACCTTTTTTTGTTGATTCTTCCTTCCCTTTTGAACCTTGAATTGAAGAATTGTATAAGCTCATTCTTGCTCACTTTTGGTTTTGTTTAAGATAGCTTGCAAGTTGTTGAAATTTTTGTGCATCCAAGGTCTCTCCTCCATAGTACTCTTTTCTCTCATCGTGAAAAAGGGAGAGAGAGAGAAAGGAAAGAGAAAAAAGAAGAAAGAGGAGAATTCAAAAAAAATGAAAAAAAAAGGAAAAGCAAGAAAAAATGATGAGACCAACACAAGAGAATCACAAATTTTTGAGGATGCATATCTTGATATTTGACCAATTTTTTTGATGTTGATTAGAAGGGTTTTTATAATTGCTTCAATTCCATTAGCCTAAAATTCCTTTTATCATGCCTTGCCCTAGCCCCATTTCAACCTGTTTTTGACCCTCAATTTTTGTGAATCTTGATTCATCCATTGGTAGTAGGGACGTGATATATTTGCAAGCTTATGGTTAAAAATCTTCCGTGCATTGACTTGAGAGCTCATTCATACATGTACCCTATACACTTTTGAACGTCATGAGTGAATCTTATGTCAGGTTGTTGGGTCCTATGTGTTTTCCATTCAAATTAATTGTTGTTAATGGTTGCTCATTGGTTTTGGTTTGGGAATTGCAATCTTAAAATCATGTTTTTGTTGTATGGAAAATATTTTGAATTAGCAAAAGGGGAATGCAAGGTGAATTTGAGGGTGAAATAATTGCATGAGATATTGAATGCTTGAGGGCAAGCATTATCTAAGTGTGGGGGATTTGATAAGTTACATAAAAAACATATTGATCGTCATCATTTCCCCAAGTTTATGACATTTATTATTGTCAATTATTTGGATTTTAATGGAATTATTGCTCTTGTAGGAGTTTTGTGGCAAATGGTTTAAATGAACTTAAATGCAAGACTTTATGTGTGATCAATTGAAGCCAAGGAAATCAGGAGTCAAGCGTGGACACGGCTTATCAAATTGCGGATCCAGAATTGCAATCTCAAGCTAAGGCGTGGGCACACTACGAACCGTTGTGGGAATCTCAACCAAGGGACGCCCCCATTTAATTCAAAAATTAGTTTTTCTTAATATTTTAGTGTAGTTTTAAGTAGAGAGGATGAATCTAGACTATTTGAGGGAAAAGGGAGAGTATTTACTCAAAATTAGTGGGGCATTTACTCAAAATTAGTGGGTTAGTGGGTTTTTATGAGGAGACCTTGGAGACTCCTATATAATCTTGGTCCCTTCCTTTCTTTGAAAAAAAGGTAAATCTTCCTAATCTCATACTTTCTTCCCTTCTAATATTTCAAGCAACTTTGTTCATGGAGTGCTAAAGGCCTTTTCTTGCCAAAGGATAATTGAAGTATTGGTTAATTGTAACTTGTGAGATCTAATTGATTTTATATTTTTCTTTTATTTTCTCTACTATCTATATATTTTCTATGCTTATTGTATATTGTTGCTTTGGTTGGTTGCAAAAAAAAACGCCTTTGTTCAATTGTCAAGATAACATATCACCATTTAGAACGTTAAATTTCTAATTGTTTAATTGTTCTAATGTTTGTGGTAAATAGTATAGTTGATTAGAATTATATTTTCGTTCTATACTACGATGTTGGTCCACATTGATGCTCAAATAAGTTAGAGGGAGGTGAATAGCCTATGATGTCTATTAAAAACTTTTTTCCTTGTATTCATAAAGTGCAGGCTTTAAAGGTATAGACAGTTTGCACAGCGAGCATGTCTGCTGGTAGTACTTGAACAGGAGACTTGCTCTTAGCGGAGTAATGAGACTTGCTCTTAGCAGAGTAATGAACTTTGCTGGCAAATTGAAGGTAAATCAAAAGCTTGATTAAAGAGTTTTAGCAACGGAAATTGTAAGACTTAGATTCAGAGTGAAGCCTTAAGTGGTTGTACACGAATATATGTTCAGAACAACAACACACTTAATTCTTCTTCCAAATGCAGATTAAGGAAGCCACGAGAGATTAGCTTTTCAAAAAATTAATCAATTTATAAAAGCTCATAGATAGGTAAAGGCTGAATAGTAAAAGATAAATCATTTGAAAGAACTTTGATCGTTGAGAGATGATGATAGATTTTCTATCCATTTGAAATAATGTCGTTGTTGAGAACTGTAGGATAAAGATGTTGTTCGCTGGATCTTTGACTGTTGGGCAAAGACTTTGTCAAACTGTATAATATGTCTCTGAAAAGTAAGTCTGAATCATAATGCACTGCTAGGTGGTCTATCCAATAAAGTAGGTACTTTTGACTTTTCTAAACTTTTTTTCTTGTATTCATAAATTGCAGGTTTTAAAGGCATAGACAGTTTGCATAGCGAGCATGCCTGCTGGTAGTACTTGAATGAGAGACTTGCTCTTAGCGGAGTAATAAGACTTGATCTTAGCAGAGTAATGAATTTTGCTGGCAAACTGAAGGTAAATCAAAAGATTGATTAAAGAGTTTTAGCAACGGAAATTGTAAGGCTTAGATTTATTGTGATATCTTAAGTGGTTGTACACGAATATATATTCAGAACAACAACACACTTAATCCTTTTCCAAATGCAGATTTAGGAAGTCACGAGAGATTAGCTTTTGAAAAGATTAATCAATTTATAAAAGCTCATAGATAGGTAAAGGCTGAATAGTAAAAGATAAACCATTTGAAAGAACTTTGATCGTTGAGAGATGATGATAGATTCTCTATCCATTGTTGAGAACTGTCAGATAAAGATGTTGTTCGTTAGATCTTTGACTGTTGGGCAAAGACTTTGTCAAACTGTATGATATGTCTCTGAAAAGTAAATCTGAATCATAATGCACTGCTAGGTGGTCTGTCCAATAAAATAGGTTCTTTTGACTTTTCTAAACCACGTGAGAGAGAAAAGATCTTGCAGTATCACAGATGTCAGGCTTCAGAGCTTGAACATTTTGTCTCTTCTTGATCTCCTGTAGTCTTGTCTCTTTGTAGCACGTGATCTAAGTCTACTGGTGAAATGTTCTGTAAGAGAGGACTGCAGGCTGCTGGTTACGGTATGAACATTCAAACCATAGCATGTCTGCAGGTGGCGAGTCTTTAAGGTCAGGGCCGGTCCTGAACTTTTGGGAGTTCAGAGTGAAAAGAAAATAAGGGGCCCTTAAAAATATAAGATAAGAAAATAAGTATTAAATAATTACTGAAAACTGTTATTTTTTATTCGTTAAAATAATTTATAATAAAAAGAATATACTATAATCAATTTTTTGCTTTTATTTATATTTGACTTCTGGATTGATATTTTTTTGGTAACATGTATTATGCAGTATAAAAAAACAAAGATTAAATAAACATAAGCAATACAAATGATAGTAACATAATAATAAATTTTGATTTTGCTTGAAATATTGATATTATATACTCAATCAATTGTTATTTTTTATGACCCAGCTAAAAAAAAGGATGATCAACTAACATTTTTTTTATAAGTAAATTTAGCGAACCCAAAATAAAATTAAAGTTGTATAACTCTGCTTGAACCGAATACAAAATATGTATAGAATACAAAATATGTATATTTGTATAGTAACTCTTCATTTATTAGGTTCTAGAGTAATTAAAACATATATAAGTAGTTTTTAAGTTGGTAATTAATAAAAAGGTACTTAATCACAACCATTATACTTACAATACAAGTGGAGGATAAAAATGAAAGATTTTGAAAATTATAAGCATATTTTTTTAAAGTTGATTATTATATAAAACATCTCAAAATAGTATAGGAGACTATTTAACTAAATCGGGGAAGTATATGATATAATATGCATATAAAAAAATTAATAATTGATCGTAGACCCAAAATATATTTTACATAAATGGCGGAGCAAGGACTTGAATCGATTGTGAAAATTATAAGTTATTTTTTACAGTTAATTATTACGTAAAACATCTCAAAATAGTATTGGAGACTATTTAACTAAATCGAGGGGAGTATATGATATAATATGCATATAAAAAAATTAATAATTGACCGTAGACCCAAAATCAATAAAAAATTACAAAAACGACATAGCAAGGACTTGAACCCAATACCTACCCCTTTAATTAAACTCTTTATCCAACTACCGAACCAATTGAGCCTAAAGATAGTTTATTTCTTAAGTTTACATTCTTTATAATATATCTAAATTAAACTAGCCTACACATATATAAAATTGGGCCCTTTTACATTGGGGGCCCTGTTCGCTCGATCACTTTGAACTTCCCCAAAACCGGGCCTGTTTAAGGTATTCTTTTGTGCATATGACAGGTCTGCCGGTGGCGAGTCTTCTGAAGACCTTTGACGCTTTAGCATGTCTACTGGTGCTGGTGCTGGTGCATATGAATTACTAGTGTGTTGACCATCATTACGAAGGTAGGACTTGATCAGGACAAACCAAATTTAAGACCTTTGTGATGTCAAACAAGCTACCACACTAACCGGTACGCAGACCTTTTAGCCACTTGTTATGACTCACGGAAATGGGGACAAACAAATCGAAATATTCAGAATATGGAAGGAGAAAAATTACTTATCAACAAGCATATTCCAACATATAGAAATATATAATCTAGCTTAAATGAACCTACAAATGCGTGTATTGGCTAAAATTGGTAGCTTCTCTAGATTGTAATGTTGTTGATAAATTAAATTTTATGATCGTATCTAGGATTGTTTATTGGCTAGAGAAATAATTAGAAACGTTTCCTAATTATCGAAAAAGTAAGGAGAGGTAGGTTGTAAGTAGAGAACGAAAGAATTAATCTTTACATCTTTGATCAAGTCCATGAACCCATACTGAGATTGTTCCTTTGGTTGGATATTTCAACATATTAAATCATTTTTACTTAATTGTTCGCTACTAAATTTTTTTAGTTTATTTAATTTTTCTCACACAAAAATCTCAACCCCCCCCCCATATTTTTTTTAATTTCAGGTTTCAAAAGCCTATATCAAAATTAAGTCTAGCCAATCTCTGTGGATACGACCTTACTTACCACTACTGCAAATCCAAAATTTTGAAAAACAAGAATTATTATTGTTGGTTTCGACGACCATCAATTAGTGTCAACTATATTATTTGGGAATGTCTCAACTCTCAAACATTGTCTATTTAAGGCAATAGTATATATACAATACTTATTTTTTAATAATTATATATAATATATAAATATAATACTACTACTTGAGAAATGTAAAAACTTTACCACTTCACAAAGTTCATTAGTTAAAAGGGACAAAGTGGCACTAGCATTCACTAGTTCACTAATCACTTCTAAGTCAAGCTATTGTTCATCAATTCTTTAGCTCTTTCCTTTTCTCCAAACCTCCAAGGGAAGACGGCATTTGATAGGTACAATGAAACTATATTTGAAGATTGGTGTGTTAGAAGTGGCTATGATGTAATCACACGTTGAGAAACAAACTATATTTGAAGATTGACGGAGAAACAAACTTATTTGAAGATTGACGGGTTACGAGTATGATGTAATCATATGTTGTTGAGAAACAAACTATATTTGAAGATTGACAGGTCACGAGTATGATGTAATCATACGTTGTCGAGAAACAAACTATATTTGAAGATTGATGAGTTAGGAGTATGATGTAATCATTCGTTGTCGAGAAACAAACTATATTTGAAGATTGACGGGTTAGGAGTATGATGTAAGCATTCACTATTGAGAAACAAAGTATATTTGAAGATTGACGGGTTACGAGTATGATGTAATCATACGATGTTGAGAAACAAACTATCAAACTGATGGTTTAATACACGAGACTCCTACCATTGCAAGTTTTGGGAAGATTATAAATATAAACAAGTATTAACATACATTCATTAATTTTTCCTTGCAGAATTATTGTGTATGAAAAAACAAGCAGAAGATCAAATTGTCAAGGTTTGTTTCAGTTACCTGTAATCCTCGCAAAGGATACAATTAGTCTTGCGTTGACTTTACTTCCCGCCAAAAATTTCTAGCAGAGAGAGAGAGAGATTGGAACAGAGACAACAAAGGAAAAGTGGTGTATGAGGAGATGAGAGCATAAAGTAGGAGTATGTAAACATGGGTTGGTCAATTTGCCAAATGTAAGAGAAATATAAAGAAAGACCATTGACTCCACCGATGATATTGACTTAATAATAAATGTGTTGTTGTCTCCATAATTGGAAAATTAATACTTAAATTATTGTTATGTTTAACCAACTATTTTCTAATGAATATTTACCAACTTTTAAAATTAACGGTGAGTGGATCAATTGTGAAGAAGGACAAATTATTACTACCTCCATTCTGGGCAAAGAGTCCCGTTTGAAAGTCAAACTTTTTAATAAATTTGGAATTTTCCCATTATTTTTATTATTTTCTGAAATTTTATTGATTATTTTGAGCTTTGGTTAATGATTAATTGCATTTGAGAGCCTATTTTTATGTATTTTGGGCTTCATGTAGGTATCTCGGCGATATTTGAGGTTTTCAAGGCTCAATACATGCACATCGAGGCAATTCCGGAGTTTAAGGTTGAGTTTGGATCCATTCGATCAGAATCTGTCAAACTTCGTTAAGTATTCAAAGGCAAAGGATGGTTAACAGATAACGGAGGACTTAATCGCGAAGCCTGGGAGCAGAGGGCTTTCGGCAACCTAATTGAAGAAGCCAGGGGTACCGGAGCAATTTATGAAACCTGGAGGGCAGCGTGACAACCGACAGAAGGCTTCATTAATGCGCTGTCACCTAATCCACGCGCCACGTCACCCGCCACTCCAACCCAGCAACCTCCGTCCCTCTATTGGATCTGGATCTGCCTGACCCACGTCTTTAGCCTCATTTCAGCCCTGGGTTGACCCGCGCTGCTTGCCTTGGCTGCCCTGCTCCAACCGCGACCCAACTCCGTTTTCCTTCCCCAAATAGCCCCTATAACTTAATTGTTCTTCCTAAATTACACCCCCCCCTCTCTCTTGGTTTAATTCCCTAGCAATTTTTGTAAGGGTTTTTTGGGGGGGGGAGCAAAATTTGGGTAGAACATTTCGAAGAAAAAAAAGACAAGGAACAGAGAGCAGAAGCAAGAAGCAGCCGCCATTTTCCCATTTTCCTCCACTCTCCAATCTTTCTCCATTGTTGATCAAGCCAATGAAGCTAAGGAATTTCAATCATCTCCTCCATTGTAAAATGTTGTACACTTTAATTTATGTTTTTATTTAATGATAATATTTTTGATTGAAGGCTTGATTTACTTTCCTAGCATGATGAACTAAATTATATAGCTAGGGTTTTGATATAAATTGGCTTGGATGTTGTGATTTTAATTTAGGGTGTTGCTATTAATTACTATTCACTAATTTTTTAGGTATTATGTTGTGCTCTTAATGCTTGTATTGATTTAATCACACATTACATGATTTTAAAAATTGTTTAGTGCATGAAAGTGACTTGATAATTTTGGAAAATACAACATAGTTGTCTTTGGGTTGGGTTAGTCTATGTTATTAATCTCCTTTAAGATAGTCAATTGGGGTTTTGTGTTTGGGAGCGATTAATTGGATAATTTCATACGTAGCGAAAGCCAATGAATTTATATCGTTAATTAGCATCGTTACACGAAGCGAAAACCCTTAACGGTGATTTTTAAATCCCCGGTTTTTAAAAAAATAGTTTTAATAGCAATCCCTTATTAGATCACAACGGAAGATCCAATTGAAAGTCAAAACTCTAGATCCTCTCTCATTAAAGTCAATCTCATTTTAATATTTTTTTTATTTAATTTCTTGTTTTAGCTTAATTAATTAGTTAATTCACGCAAAATCGATCGTCTAAATATAATAAAAATAACATTTTTTAGTAACTCATTAGTAATAAAATGATATTTTGATGCCTTAATTGTTGAAAATAGACTCTTAAAGTGAAACATCTCAAAATTAAATAGTGGACTCTTTGTTCGTTCCTCTATATCTGGAACGGAGGGAGTATACATGTTATTGTTATCACATTCAAGCCCTACATCATACATCATAGGTCCGAATCAATGATGGTGATGATCAACTCATTCACTTGCTAATTTACCAACTTTTAAAATTGATGGTGAGCGGATCTATTGTGAAGAAGGACAAATTATAAACAAAAACAAGTACTAACATACATTAAAATTAAAATTTCCTTGCAAATTAATGTTGTTCATGAAAAAACAAACCAAATAAACTGAAATATCAAATTGTTAAGGTTTGTTTTCGTTACCTTACCTGTAATTCCCAAGAAAGATACCGCTTAATCCTGCGTTGACTTCATTTCAAGCCCTCAATTTCTAACAAGCTGTGAGATCTGATAGATATAGATAAAGAGAGAGAGAGAGAGAGACAGATATTCTGTTGAGATAAGAGTAGAGCCAGCAAAGGAAGAGTATATAAACAAAGACTAATGAGTCAATAATAATTGTGGACGAAAATGTTCGGCTCCATAATAAATGTGGACGAAAAGTACGGTTAGATGAAATAGACGAGAATACCCATAAATAATTTTGTCAGAATCTCATTTCAACCCCTCTCGTCGATTGAAAGACGTGTAGGGTTTTAAAACTTGAGTATTTGAGTCACAAGGGTTAGCTGCTGCTTCCTTTTTGCTTCTTTTTTTCTTTTCTTGGTTTCTTTTGGTTTTTTTTTTTCTTCTTTCGTTCTAAAATTATTGTTTGGGTTGACTTGATGTATAGTTTAAAAAAATACATTTGATTAGATTATTTATATTAGTTTGATGTGAAGTTTACTTTAAAGCTCATGTGTACGTATGTGGCTCATAATTAATGTAAGATTAAAAAATAAGGGTAAAGTGATAAAAGTGTTGTCCTAAAAAGAAAAGTTTCAAACAAAATAATTATTTTAGCACGGGCGAAAAAGGAAAGTAAGAAAATAATTTTGAGAGATAGTGAGTTTTTTTTTCTTGTTTTTCTACTTTGATATCCCCGGAACATATAAAAAGTAAGCGGTCATTCATTTTGTAATAATTATTAGACAATATAAAATATAAATACGAAATTAGGGTGTATAAAAATTAAACTATCCGCAAGGACCTAGTGGCTTTTTTGCAATACATCCGTAAGGACCTAGCGAATGTAAATCAAAACAAAAATAAGAATTAAAAGAGTTCCACTTTGAAAATAAACTATTTCTGAACGTATCTTCTTCTTTTTTTGTGATCGATGAAAATTTTATTGACCGAGAGACAAAAGAACAATGGGATAGAGAAACTGTGGTGACCCGACCCGGACTACGATGCGGAATCCCGAGTCGAATCGTCCAAATAGACATGTGTCAAACATGTGCAAATAGTCAATATTTAAAACTTGCATGACGCAACATTGCATACGATTAATAACTCGACTACACTAAGCCGAAAACTTAACAATATAAACAAGTCTTCGGTGATGTTACAGTCGGAACCCAACAACTACTCCTACAATTATAGCACATGCACACAGCACCTCAACGGCCACTACATGACGGGGACAACGAAAGCAAATAAGAATTAAAAGAGTACTAAGCGGAATAAGCTGCAGTGAACCATAATATAAACAATGCTCGGCATACAAGTTGGCACATAAAAGATTACAAGTTAGAGTTACAAGTACGAGTAGTATAGGCTAATACAACAATAAGTTCCAAAGTCAAGTCTACATGACTTGCTTTCCCAACATCTTTGCCAAAAGAAAAGACCATCTATACATAGTCTTAAAATAACAACCTCCAAGCGAACCTCTAGCTAGCTCGAACACAACGATCTCAATGAGAACCACCAACTTGACTCGGATCTAAGGAAAACAAGTTAAACGGGGTAAGTCATAAAAACTTAGTAAGTTGCTAAAATGCAACTACATGTCATGGCATAATGCTTGACAATAAATAGAACACAATATCGTCAAAGTATATCATTCATCTTAATTATGGACTCATAAATCTCATGTTTTGTGAGAACTCAAACCCTACTTGTGTAACATGTCATCTATACGTTGCATACCTTGTTATACTTACTTCGTGTATCGTCTTAGTACTTAACTAATTCCAACTAGAACCTTAGTACCTTTCTTTCATGTTTTATAACTTCAATCTTGGTCATTAATGTATGTTTGGTTGAGAGTTCGAAAGCCTTCTTGCTTCATTTGACCTTTTAACTCTTAGGGTCTCTCGGTTTGTCTTTCCTTGCCTCGTTTCGTGTCTTTGAGACTCGTTAGATGTTAACTTGAATCCTAGACCTTGTATTCTAATCCTTAACATGCTTAAGAATGTTCATTCATGCTTGTAGTATCTTTGTTTAACTCGTTGTTGATTCGTTTGATGTTCGTCGCGAGTTTCGCCTTTCATTCCTCCTTGTTCTAGGTGATGTTCAGACCTGTTTCGGACGTGCTTTGAGTATGTTAAACATCCTTTTTAGTTTGGGGTTGATTTGGACATATTTAGGACTTGTTTTCTAGTCATTTTGGCCATCCAGAATTGCAATCTCAAGCTAAGGCGTGGGCACGCTACGAACCGTTGTGGGAATCTCAACCAAGTGACGCCCCCATTTAATTCAAAAATTAGTTTTTCTTAATATTTTAGTGTAGTTTTAAGTAGAGAGGATGAAGCTAGACTATTTGAGGGATAAGTGAGAGCATTTACTCAAAATTAGTGGGGCATTTACTCAAAATTAGTGGGTTAGTGGGTTTTTATGAGGAGACCTTGGAGACTCCTATATAATCTTGGTCCCTTCCTTTCTTTGAAAAAAAGGCGAATCTTCCTAATCTCATACTTTTTTCCCTTCTAATATTTCAAGCAACTTTGTTCATGGAGTGCTAAAGGCTTTTTCTTGCCAAAGGATAATTGAAGTATTGGTTAATTGTGACTTGTGAGATCTAATTGATTTTATCTTTTTCTTTTATTTTCTCTACTATCTATATATTTTCTATGCTTATTGTATATTGTTGTTTTGGTTGGTTGCAAAAAAAAAATGTCTTTGTTCAATTGTCAAGATAACATGTCACCATTTAGAACGTTAAATCAGTAATTGTTTAATTATTCTAATATTTGTGATAAATATTATAGTTGATTAGAACTATATTTTCGGTCTATACTACGGTGTTGGTCCACATTGATGCTCAAATAGGCTAGAGGGGGTGAATAGCCTATGATGTCTATTAAAAAAAAATCTTGTATTCATAAAGTGTAGGTTTTAAAGGCATAGACAATTTGCATAGCGAGCATGTCTACAGGTAGTACTTGAACAGGAGACTTGCTCTTAGCGGAGTAATGAAACTTGCTCTTAGCAGAGTAATGAACTTTGCTGACAAACTAAAGGTAAATCAAAAGATTGATTAAAGAGTTTTAGCAACGGAAATTGTAAGGCTTAGATTTAGAGTGAAGTCTTAAGTGGTTGTACACGAATATATATCCAGAACAATAACACACTTAATCCTTCTTCCAAATGCAGATTTAGGAAGTCACGAAAGATTAGCTTTTCAAAAGATTAATCAATTTATAAAAGCTCATAGATAGATAAAGGCTGAATAGTAAAAGATAAATCATTTGAAAGAACTTTGATCGTTGAGAGATGATGATAGATTTTCTATCCGTTTGAAATAATGTCGTTGTTGAGAACTGTCGGATAAAGATGTTATTCGCTGGATCTTTGACTGTTGGGCAAAGACTTTGTCAAACTGTATTATATGTCTCTGAAAAGTAAGTCTGAATCATAATGCACTGCTAGGTGGTTTGTCCATTAAAGTAGGTTCTTTTGACTTTTCTAAACCACGTGAGAGAGAGAGAAGATCTTGCAATATCACAGATGTCAGGCTTCAGAGCTTGAACATTTTGTCTCTTCTTGATCTCCTACAGTCTTGTCTCTTTGTAACACGTGATCTAAGTCTGCTGGTGAAATGTTCTGTAAGAGAGGACTACATGCTACTGGTTACGGTATGAACATTCAAACCATAACATGTCTGCAGGTGGCGAGTCTTTAAGGTCAGGGCCGGTCCTGAACTTTTGGGAGTTCAGAGCGAAAAGAAAATAAGGGGCCCTTAAAAAATATAAGATAAGAAAATAAGTATTAAATAATTACTGAAAACTGTTATTTTTCATTCGTTAAAATAATTTGTGATAAAAAGAATATACTCTAATCAATTTTTTGCTTTTATTTATATTTTGACTTCTGGATTGATATTTTTTTGGTAACATGTATTATGCACTATAAAAAAACAAAGATTAAATAAACATAAGCAATAAAATGATAGTAACATATAAAATAAATTTTGATTTTTGCTTGAATTATTGATATTATATACCCAATCAATTGTTATTTTTTATGACCCAGATAAAAAAAATGATGATCAACTAACATTTTTTTTATAAGTAAATTTAGCGAACCCAAAATAAAATTAAAGTTTTATAACTCTGCTTGAACCGAATACAAAATATGTATCTTTGTATAGTAAATCTTCATTTATTATGTTAGAGAGTAATTAAAACATATATAAGTAGTTTTGAAGTTGGTAATTAATAAAAAGATACTTAATCACAACCATTATACTTATAATTCAAGTGGAGGATAAAAATGAAAGATTTTGAAAATTATAAGCATATTTTTTTAAAGTTGATTATTACATAAAACATCTCAAAATAATATAGGAGACTATTTAACTAAATCGGGGAAGTATATGATATAATATGCATATAAAAAAATTAATAATTGATCGTAGACCCAAAATATATATATTTTTTACATAAATGGCGAAGCAAGGACTTGAACCAATTATGAAAATTATAAGTTATTTTTTACAGTTAATTATTACATGATACATCCCAAAATAGTATTGGAGACTATTTAACTAAATTGAAGGGAGTATACGATATAATATGCATATAAAAAAATTAATAATTAATCGTAGACCCAAAATAAATAAAAAATTACAAAAATGACACAACAAGGACATGAACCCAAGACCTGCCGCTTAAATGAAACTCTTTATCCAACTACCTAACCAATTGCACCTAAAGATAGTTAATTTGTTAAGTTCGCATTCTTTATAATATATCTAAATTAAACTAGCCTACACATATATAAAATTGGGTCCTCTTACATTGGGGGCCCTGTTCGCTCGATCACTTTGAACTTCCCCAAAACCGAGCCTGTTTAAGGTATTCTTTTGCGCACATAACAAGCTGCTAGTGACGAGTCTTCTGAAGACCTTTGACGCTTTAGCATGTCTGCTGGTGCTGGTGCTGGTGCTGGTGCCTATGAATTGCTAGTGTGTTGACCATCATTACGAATGTAGGACTTGATCAGGACAAACTTAATTTAAGACCTATGTGATGTCAAACAAGCTACCACACTAACCGGTACACAAACCTTTTAGCCACTTATTATGACTCACGGAAATGGGGGACAAACAAATCAAAATATTCAGAATATGGAAGGAGATAAGTTACTTATCAACAAGCATATTCCAACATATGGAAATATATAATCTAGCTTAAATGAACCTACATGTGCGTTTATTGGCTAGAGGTAGCTTCTCTAGATTGTAATGTTGTTGATAAATTAAATTATATGATCGTATCTAGGATTGTTTATTGGCTAGAGAAATAATTAGAAACGTTTCCTAATTATCGAAAGAGTAAGGAGAGGTAGGTTGTTAGTAGAGAGCGAAAGAATTAGTCTTTACATCTTTGATCAAGTCCATGAACCCATACTGAGATTGTTCCTTTCGCTGGATATTTGAACATATTAAATCATTTTTACTTAATTATTCGCTACAAAAAAAATTTAGTTTATTTAACTTTTCTCACACAAAAATCTCAAACCCCCCCCCCATATTTTTATTTCAGATTTCAAAAGTCTATATCAAAATTAAGTCTAGCCAATCTCTGTGGATACGACCTTACTTACCACTACTGCAAATCCATAATTTTGAAAAGCAAGAATAATTATTATTGGTTTCGACGATCATCAATTAGTGTCAACTATATTATTTAGGAATGTCTCAAACATTGTCTATTTAAGGCAATATACATATATATGAGAAATGTTACGCCAAAAATACAGGGGCAAGCAACAACTTTCTTCAAGTGGGGATATACAATGAAACTATATTTGAAGATTGGCGTGTTAGGAGTATGATGTAATCACACGTTGATAAACAAACTATATTTGAAGATTGACGGATTACAAGTATGATGTAATCATACGCTGTTGAGAAACAAACTATATTTGAAGATTGACAGGTCACGAGTATGATGTAATCATACGTTGTCGAGAAACAAACTATATTTGAATATTGACGGGTTAGGAGTATGACGTAATCATTCGTTGTCGAGAAACAAACTATATTTGAAGACTGACGGGTTATGAGTATTATGTAATCATTCGCTATTGAGAAACAAAGTATATTTGAAGATTGACGGGTTACGAGTATGATGTAATCATACGATGTTGAGAAACAAACTATAAAACTGATGGTTCAATACACGAGGCTCTTACCATTGCAAGTTTTGGGAAGATTATAAATATAAACAAGTATTAACATACATTCATTAATTATTCCTTGCAGAATTATTGTGTATGAAAAAACAAGCAGAAGATCAAATTGTCAAGGTTTGTTTCAGTTACCTGTAATTCTTGAGCGAAGGATACAATTAGTCTTGCGTTGACTTTATTTCCCGCCAAAAATTTATAGCAGAGAGAGAGAGATTGGAACAGAGACAGCAAAGGAAAAGTGGTGTATGAGGAGATGAGAGCATAAAGTAGGAGTATATAAACATGGGTTAGCCAATTTGCCAAATGTAAGAGAAATATAAAGAAAGACCATTGACTCCACCGATGATATTGACTTAATAATAAATTTGTTGTTGTATCCATGATTGGAAAATTAATACTTCAATTATTGTTATGTTTAACCAACTATTTTCTAATGACTATTTACCAACTTTTTAAATTAACGGTGAGTGGATCAATTGTGAAGAAGGACAAATTATTACTTCCTTCGTTTCGGGCAAAAAGTCCTTGTTTGAAAATCAAACTTTTTAGCTCATTAGTAATAAAATAACACTTTTATATCTTAATTTTTGAAAATGGATTTTTTAAGTGAAACATCCCAAAATAGAATAGTGGACTCTTTGTCCGAAACAGAGGGATCGAGTAGTTGATATGCTAAAAATACAGGGGTAATGAACAATGAAATTATATTCGAAGATTGACAAACTATAAGTAATTATCCAGTGTCGAGAAACAAACTCTAAAAACAAGTTTCGAAACTATTCTAACAATCTGAAAAATCAAAATTACTTGCAAATTAATGTTGTGTGTGAAAAAACAAACCCAATAAACCGAAAAATCAAATTGTCAAGCATTGACTTTATTTCAAGCCCTCAATTTCTAACAAGCTGTGAGAAAGAGAGAGAGAGAGAATCTATAGAGGAAAGAATGAAAAGGAAAAGAAATATAATGAAAGACTAATGACTCAATAATAAATTTAATATGAAAAGCCACAAATTATTAGTTGTTGAAGTATAAAAATCAATTTAAAATTGCTCCATGATTCAACTTGCAATAAAAAAAGTGATGCCAACTCAGCAATTTGAAATTGAAGTTGCTGAAGTGCAACTTTCCACATTTGCAGCATTCGGACATCCTTATCGTAGGCTTTTTATCTTCTTATTTTATGGAGAAGGGTGACAAATGACCACTTAGGAAAGTGATTTAATCAAGTAGGAGAGAGAAGGGGTTTTTTCTACCAAAATAGGAAGATGACTATTCCCATTTGGGGAAGGGAGCCGACCTTTGAATATGAGGGGGAGGGGGGGGAACGGTTGACATATCACTTTTATTGTTTGGTGGGGGGTGGGGGTGGGGGTGGGGGATGGTTTTGTATTTATTATATGTGATGATGTTAAATTTAAATATTTCAGCTTTTTTTTTCTTTTTAAATATAGTAAAATGAATCGAGACAATGTAGCACCTATATTTTAAGGACTTGATTAAATTTCCCTTTATACCCATTTATGATTAAAATAAATCATCTCGTTTTGTTAGGTTTCGTTATATTCTATTAAGTCCTCCGTCATATTTTACAAAAGCTATGACTAAATCTTAGAGGTGGCAAATGGGCGGGTATGGGCGGGTGTGGACGGGGCTAAATGGGCGGCGGGCTCAAATGGGCGGGCAAGTAAGTGCCCATTTAATAGTATGGGCATATATGGGCGGGCACTAAATAGGCATGGACGCCCATGGGCGTCCATTTACTCATTAACATGCACTTATCAAATAAATATAAAAATTATAAAAAAATAAATTTTTTTACAAAAAATTATCAAAAGTTACAACTAACCACGCGCGCACACACACACACACACACACACACACACACACACACACACACACACATATATATATATATATATATATATATATATATATATATATATATATATATAATTACAATCACAATAATTAGAAAAGACCGACATATTGCTTGTGCTAAAGTATATTTTTGTAATTAAGACTAACTCCAATTATATTAATATAACTTCTTATTAATTAACTTTTCAAACGTGAACGTTTAGGTGGAACAGATGGAGTAGTTAGTATTAGAGTTATATGTTCTCTTCTCTTTAACACATATGACACAAATAAAAGGAAAATGATAGGGATCTAATAAAATGTGACAAATGAACTAAGAACGGAAGTAGTAGTTTGTGAAGAAAATAACTTTTCTTCGAAATTGCATTTTAATTTTTACTGATAGTTTTATGTATTAGTATGTAAAATGTATTTTTGTTGTTGTAATCCTCAATTCAATCTTCTATTTTGTGGTTAGATTTTTAATTTCACTGAAGCCCAATAGACAAACACACGAGTGAAAACCTGACAAAAAACTGAATAAGCTAATTAAACCACATGTACAAATCTATATGAGAAGGTTCGAGCAAATAAGAATATCGCATGTTGCACACTGCTCACAAAACCGCTATGAATCTATTTATAGTGTAACAGGGACGGATATTTACAGAGTTATAAAAATTGAACAATTTGGGAGTAATGTTGTGTTTCATTTAAGAGTACAGAGTCATAGAATAACATTCCATGTTTTGCTTTGCAATTTTGGGGTGGGGTGGCGGTTCGAAGGCGGGTGTAATATATATATATATATATATATATATATATATATATATATATGTGTGTGTGTGTGTGTGTGTGTGTGTGTGTGTGTGTGGTGGGGGGTGGTTGGAAGAGTGGGTGTACAATATAAATATATTAATTATATTAAATGTCATTATTAATCTTAAGTATTTTATAATTATGTATGTAATTGATAAAACAAAATTAAAAGAGAAAGTTAATGAGTTTTAGTATGGGTGCCCAAGTGGGCGCCCATTTAACCCATCATAATCAATGTGCCCAGTGGGCGTGCCCATTGTCTTGTGCCCACTTAAAATTTTGGGTGTGTCCATACCCATTATTTACTGGGCGGTCTGGGCGGGCAAATGGGCGCGGGCAAAAATTGCCACCTCTACTAAATCTCATGAAAATAAATGCTTAGAGACTTAATGGAATATAACAAAAATTAACGGGATGTAATGAATATTGACGGGAAATTATGAATTTTTGAAGAAATTGGTAGATGAAAAGTTTGGATATTAATGATTAAACAAGTATTAACATACATTCATAAATTTTTCCTTGCAGAATTATTGTGTATGAAAAAACAAACAGAAGATCAAATTATCAAGGTTTGTTTTAGTTACCTGTAATTCTAGAGCGAGGGATACAATTAGTCATGCGTTGACTTTATTTCCCGCCAAAAATTTCTAGTAGTGAGAGAGATTGGAACAGAGACAGCAAAGGAAAAGTGGTGTATGAGGAAAAGTGGTGGCCAATTTGCCAAATGTAAGAGATATATAAAGAAAAACCATTGACTCCACCGATGATATTGACTTAATAGTAAATTTGTTGTTGTATCCATGATTGGAAAATGGGTAATGCTTGACCACTCTCATTTTATACTAAAATATGAGTACTTTGTGATGTAACATATTCTCATTAGCTGGAGTGTTGGAACCCACAAAATGTCCAACCAATGAAAATATGTCACATTATAGAGTACACATATTTTGATGCAAAATAAGAGTGACCCTAGCATTGTCATTGAAAAATTCATACTTAAATTATTGTTATGTTTAACCAACGATTTTCTAATGAATATTTACCAACTTTTAAAATTAATGGTGAGTAGATCAATTGTGAAGGACAGACTATTACTACCTTCATTCTGGGTAAAGAGTCTTTGTTTGAAAGTCAATTTTTTTAGCACATTAGTAATAAAATAACACTTTTATATGTTAATTTTTGAAAATGGACTCTTTAAGTGAAACATCTCAAAATAAAATAATGGACTCTTTGTCCAAAACAAAAGGATCGAGTAGTTGATATGCTAAAAATAAAAGGGTAATGAACAATGAAATTATATTCGAAGATTGACAAATTATGAGTAACTATCTGGTGTCAAGAAACAAACTATAAAAACAAGTTTCGAAATAATTTTAAGGAGAAACAAGTAGGGATGTAAATCGGAATCACCGAACCACGGAACCGAACCAAACCAAACCAAACCAAACCAGTCGGTTTGGTTCGGTTTTGGTCGAAGAAGGTTCGGTTTCAATTTCAAGAATTGGAAAACCACGCAGTTCGGTTCGGTTCACAGTTTTTTTTATCAACCAAACCGAACCAAACCACCTTATATATTTTTACTTTTTTATTTTATAATATATATTATATTACATTTATTAACGATTTTGAACCAAACAAAATCTTGATTATTGGAGAACTATTATTTCTTCCATTGTTTGTGTTTATTTTAGAATTTGTATTGTTTTATTTATGATAATTTGTTATTAGTAGATTATTTCCTAATTTTGATGTTAATTCCAAATTAAAATATTATTTTTAATGTTGGTTAATTTCATTAAAAATAATTTATATAAACCACAAAAGCAAACCAAACCGAGTGGTTCGGTTCCAAGTCTTACTCGGTTCGGTTCGGTTTTAGATTTTTGAAACCATTTGGAGGCGGTTCGGTTTGTGGTTTTGGCATAAACCAAACCACTTACACCTCTAAAAACAAGTACTAACATACACACATACATTAAAATTACTTGCAAATTAATGTTGTGTGAAAACACTACTAGAAAAATGACCTTTAGTGACGGAATTTTCCGTCGCTAAAGGCGAAATTCCGTCGCTAAAGGCCCCTAGCGACGGAATTTTTCCGTCGCTAATTCTTCGTCGCTGATGCCGACGGACCGATTTCCGTCGCTAAAGGCATCCTTTAGCGACGGAATTCCGTCGCTAAGGTTGATTTTCAGCGACGGAAAATTCCGTCGCTGAAAATCAACCTTTAGCGACGGAAAATTCCGTCGCTAAAGGCATTTAAAAATTAATTAAAATTGAATTTCAGCGACGGAAAATTCCGTCGCTAAAGGCTTTTAAAATTTAATTAAAATTGAATTTTAGCGACGGAAATTTCCGTCGCTAAAGACGTTTAAAAATTAATTAAATTTGAATTTCAGCGACGGAAATTTCCGTCGCTAAAGGCATTTAAAAATTAATTAAATTTGAATTTCAGCGACGGAAATTTCCGTCGCTAAAGGCATTTAAAAATTAATTAAATTTGAATTTCAGCGACGGAAAATTCCGTCGCTAAAGGCGTTTAAAAATTTATTAAATTTTAATTTCAGCGACGGAAAATTCCGTCGCTAATAATGTAAAAAATTTAAAAAAAACCCAAAAATACTATTATTATAAATTTTTGTACCTGATAATATAACAATTAATACAAAACTGAAGATACAAAATAAACAATAATATAAAACCAATTTAAAAACATCAAACTGTAAATGTTATTACAACAATCCATGTAAATTATACATAACAATTAATACTAAAAACTTGTTTCTAGAGTTAACTTGTAAATTTAAACTTGTACAAATCCATGTAAACTATATCTAATTAAAAAAACTAAAAATAAAATTAAAAAAATCCTACGACATGAGTATCAAAAAAAACTTCATCTTCACCGCAATCAGCTAGAAAACCTGTCCAAGTAAAATTACTATTTTGATTAAAAATCAACAAGAAAAAGTAAGTCATTGTTTTCATATGATCAAACAAGAAGCTTTAGAAGCTTACCATAGGAATACATTTATGGAATATTATTTTGCTGGATGAACCTAAACATGTACAAGTTATCCAAAATCAATTAGTTAATAATAATAACAAAATGGTCAAACCCTATTTCCCCACCCCAATATGAGTATTAAACCAGAGGAATGGAAAGAGAAGAAATGGAATAAATGTTGCTTGAAAGTAAGCACGTTCGGTTTCAAAGTCCCCCAACGTACATACGGTTATGTTGTTCGGTTTCAAAGTCAATTAAACTACAACCATGGATTTCATAACATCAACATGGCTACCTAGCTAACAAGCGTACATAAATCGATGTTTAAACATTAATACACTAAATTTACACTAACACCCCTTTGTTTCTTACCATTTACACTAACACCCCCTAAACGTACATACAATTATCTTTTTTGGTTTCAAAGTCAACTAAACTACAACCATGGATTTCATAGCATCAACATGGCTACCCATCTAACAGGCGTACATAAATCGATGTTTAAACATTAATACACTAAATTTACACTAACACCCATTTATTTCTTACTATTTACACTAACACCCCCCTAAACGTACATACAGTTATGTTGTTCGGTTTCAAAGTCAAGTAAACTAAAACCATGGATTTCATAGCATCAACATGACTACCCAGCTAACAAACGTACATAAACCGATGTTTAAGCATTAATACACTAAATTTATACTAACACCCCTTTAATTCTTACCATTTACACTAACACCCCTCAACGTACATACAATTATCTTTTTTGGTTTCAAAGTCAATTAAACTACAACCATGGATTTCATAACATCAACATGGCTACCCAACTAACAAACGTATATAAATCGATGTTTAAGCATTAATACACTAAATTTACACTAACACCCTTTTATTTCTTACTATTTACACTAACACCCTTTTATTTCTTACTATTTATACTAACACCCCCCAAACTTACATAAAGTTATCTTTTTTTTATTTCAAAGTCAATTAAACTACAACCATGGATTTCATAGCATCAACATGGCTACCCAGCTAACAAACGTACATAAATCGATGTTTAAACATTAATACGCTAAATTTACACTAGCATACATTCCATACAAACTAACATGTATATTTCATGTATATTTCATCTACAATATAAAAATAGAATTATAACATTTTAATTACACACTAACATTTAATAAAAATAAAAAAATATTAAGACCTTTAGATTTAGGGGTGGAGTGGGGTTGGGGGTAGGGGTGGGGATAGGGTGGGGTTGGGGATGGGGTTGGGGGTGGGGTTGGCGTGGGGTGGGGGTGGGGTTGGGTTTAGGGTTAAGTTTAGGTTAGTGTTAGTGTTATGGTTTAGGTTTAAGGTTAGTGTTTTTAATTAGGTTTATGGTTTAGGTTTAGGTTTAGGTTCAGATTTAGGTTTAGGTTCAGATTTAGGTTTAGGTTTAGGTTTAAGGTTTAAGGTTTAAGGTTTAAGGTTTAAGGTTTAAGGTTTAAGGTTTACATTTTAAGGTTGGGGTTTAGGGTTGGGGTTGGGTGGGGGGTGGGGGTAAGGGGTGTGTTTGGGGGTTAGGTTTAGGTTTAGGGATAGTGTTATGGTTTAGGTTTAGTTTTAGGTTTAGGTTTAAGGTTTACGCTTTTAGGTTAGGGTTAGGGTTAGGGTTTAGGGTTAGGGTTTGGGGGTGGGGTGGGGTTGGGGGTGGGGTTGGGGTTGGGTTTAGGTACAGGGATAGTGTTATGGTTTAGGTTTAAGGTTAGTATTCACAATTGGGTTTATAGTATGGGGGTATTAGGTTTAGGTTTAAGGTTTCGTTTTAGGGTTGGGGTTGGGGTTGGGGTTGGGGGTGGGGTTGGGGTTGGGTTTAGGTTTAGGGATAGTGTTATGGTTTAGGTTTAAGGTTAATTATTAGGTTTAGGTTTATGGTTTATGTTTTAAGGTTTAGGTTTTAGGTTTGGGTTTTAAGGTTTAGGGTTGGGGTTTAGGGTTTAGGGTTAGGGGTGGGGTGGGGTGGGGTGGGGTTTGGGGTTGGGGTTGGGGTTGGGGTTATGTTTAGTATTATGGTTTAGGTTTAGGGTTAGTGTTATGGTTTAGGTTTAGGTTTAAGGTTAGTGTTATGGTTTAGGTTTGGGTTTAGGTTTAAGGGTTAGGTTTTGGGTTGGGGTGGGGGTGGGGGGTGGGGTGGGGTGGGGTTGGGGTTGGGGTTATGTTTTAGTGTTATGGTTTAGGTTTAGGGTTACATTGTTGTGAGTTCTTTAAGGAGGACGGACCATGTTCATTCTTTGACGTTGGAGTGTATTGAGAGCCTTTCTTTGGGTCACGGATTCTTGAGTTGGTTGGGGTGTCTTCTCGGATCACCTTCTTCGTTCTCGATTTGCCAGAGTGGGTCACTGATTGGTGGCTTGGGTTGGTTCCCCAATCGGACTCTTTGGTTGATATGGTCGGTGAGGAGGGTATCTAGGCTGACGAAAGCATAACGAAGGACAGTGA
>CM028384.1:6131836-6228533 GCA_013146195.2 Codonopsis lanceolata | reverse complement strand
CGGGTTTTCAATTTGGTCCTTTATTAGCCTTTGAAGCCTCAGATTGGCCTCTGTTAGCTCGAGATATGCCTTGGATTACTTAGCGGACTTAACGGGCTTTGACCAATTAATTTCTAAAACAACTTTGAAGCAGAAATTTGTCTTGAACTGTGCTAAACACCAGTATAAAATCTCGATTATGCTTGGAAACCTACATTAGCACAAAAACACAAATAATAATATTTCCAAAGCATAATTAATTCAAAAATAGCACAAAATAAAAAGAAAATTCGGGAAAATTAGTGAAATCTTGTGCTCATCACCCCCAAACTTAAGCTTTGATCGTCCCGAGCAAAGAAAATGAACCATGGAAATGACAAAGAACAACATGAAATGAAGGTGGCGCTCAATTAAGATCCCACAAGCATTACCATCTAAAGAGATCAACCCAAGATTATAAACATGCATAGTGAGGTATGAATTGATTCATATGCTATCAAACAATTCTCAAACAATCTTTCATACCATAAAACATTTTCTTACCAAATAGTAGCAATGCTCTAGCTTAGATTGAACGACCAACGAAATACCAAATGCAAGTCAAACCAAAAGAGTCATCAACAAATATTTTTTCTTCACAAAGCAAGGCATGAACACATTATGACAATATCAATAGGACTTTATAAAGCTTGTAATGTTCGGCCAAGGTTTGGGTTACAAATGAAGGATAAGATAGCAAGTCAAGAGAGCAAAAGAATTTGAAGTCTTCATGATGACTTACTTTATGAAAGCTTAAACTCTTCAAATTAACCACAAACTCACTTCAACAACCCTTAAGCGTTAAACTTTGGGTTGAAGAAAACATCTCATCTACCACAACAATTAAGCACCATCCTTATATCTCCTTGAGAAAAATTGAAGAACAATGGCATTTTTCTTTTATTGTCCACCCTTTATTTTTCTTTTCTTTTTCTTTCTTTTTCATTGCTTTCAAAGGGGGCTCTTTTCTTTTTTTTTTTCTTTTTTTTTTCACCACCAATCAACAACAATTCAAATTCCCAACATCAACAACAAAACAAGACCTCCATGAAGCCAACAACTTCCAACAAGATTACAAAAATAAATTAAATCATTTCAAATCATGCTCTCTTGAAGGGCAATAGCTAAAGTGTATGGTGGGTTCACGGGATAGGATAATGCGGGTATAAGAAATGAAGTCGAGATAGGGGTCATTGTGCTCTAGGCACACGCCATTCTTTAAATGAGCTCAGCGGGGACACGGGATTTTGAGATAAATAGGTAGGATAGAGAAAGGCACAAGCGATTCAAAGAGATGGCCTATATCATGCTCTTGTCATACACACATGCCCAAACCAAGCTTTTCATCATCAACATATAACTCTCGGTATTAAGACTCACAATATGGTACTCTTAGACATGCACAACCATCATAAAGCAAAGCATAAAAATATTTCCATCAAACTTGGGCAATAGTACATCATGAATGAGGTGATGCTACCACATGAATCACAAACATATCCTCAACTATGCATATAGTAATCTCAAAGACTCAAAGAAAATAATGCAAGCAAAACTCAAAACGCCAAAAATAGAGATAGAGAATGATGAAATATAATTAATTTGGGGCGTATAAGGCACAAGATTTTTGAGAATTTTTCAAAGTTAAGCTAACCAAACATACTACTAAACTTAAAGTAAAAGGAGAAAGAAAGGAAGAAAACTCCCTCAAGTCGATCTCTTATGGTCAGGGCGAAAAAGATCCACTCCATGTATCTCAACAAGCAACCTCTACATGAAGCGCTAAAACTGCATCAAATCAAGCTCGAAAAAAGTAAAATGCAATTGTCGAAATAAAAAAAAATATATTTTTGTATGGGGACACTATTTACACCTCCTAAACCCTGAAACTCGGGGGCTTCAAAAGCGACTCAAAATACAAAACATATAAATAAAAAAGCAAGTAAACTAATTAAAAAAACATGCTCAAATACAATCGACTTAAGCAGTATTGATATTAGTATATAGACAAAAATTAAATCATTCCCGACAGCAAAAAACTTGATGTCTTGTGAGCATCTGGGCAAGATGCAAAGCGAGTATCAAGTAATAAAGTGCGTAAGAAATGCAGTCGATCCCACGAGGAATCTTGGCGAAATTCTCTCCAACTAAATGCAAATTATGCTAACTAATTATATTTGAGCGAAAATAAAATGAATTAAAATCTAAAAATATAAACAACCTAAGAAAGCAATTAAATCTATACTACAGCGGAGGTGGTTTGGCAACAACAAATCAAGATAAAAAAATATAGGAATGAATTATTTCTAGTCTAGGTGTTCTAATTTAATTTCTTTTTGCTTTTCTTTAACTCAAGTCTTGGTAGTCGGACGCGCTATTTTATTCGCTACGGGCTTTCGCTACGTATAGCAAATCTAGCTATCTCTCAACCTTGCTACGGGCTCATATCATCGCAACACATAACACAGGGGAGAAAATAACTGCATGTGTAAACAAGCATCCAGAGACTATCTACGCACGATCTCCTTTCGGTCTCACGTTACGCAAACTACTATTGTGATTTTCGGAATAATAGGAAGGGCTTTCGCTCAGTATCCTATCATTCTAGTGATCATCTAGTGGTTCGCTACGCCATTAAAAGCATTAAGAAAACACAATAATAACCAAGCGCATGGGTAATACTTCGCAAAAAGAATCTCTCTATATTTTTCTACAAGTCATGTTGGTGGCCGAGACTGCTAAATTGGTTAACTACGGGCTTTCGCATCTTATAGTCAACCCTAATCTACCCGACCTCGCGAATGGCTAAGGTGGTTCGATCGCGTGTCAAATCTAGTCTCATTACGGCTATCGGTGTGTGTCACAAAACACCAACTATTAAATTGATTGGTCCGAAATAAATAGGTAGCTCTCAGGATCCTAAATATTTCTAAAATCATTTAATTATTGGCCAGATAATTAAAAGCATTAATTTCACAAAATAATAACCAACATGCTTGTGTACTAAATAAAGAGATAAATTAAATTAAAACACTACATTGGACATAAAAATAATTGCATTCCATGAATATTTTAAGCACAAACCAAATCAACATTTACAAAATCAATCAACCCAAGAAAACATAATAAATATCTAAAAATATAAGTAGAAAGAATTGAACCGAAGAATCGCGAATCCGGGTTGAAATCTTTGCAAGCGCCCTGGCTCTTGATTTGATGTTCCAAACCTTCAATGGTGATCAAGCATCAAGAAATTGATGATTTTGGTAGAAATGGTGCTGGTGCCCCATTTAGGCTAATGCCCGTAAATGGGCTTGTCTGCTTTTTCGAATGGAAGCTATCGGAAGTAAAGGAGAAGGCAAAGCAAAGTGGCCTATGTAGCAGTAGGTATTTCTCGAAGAACAGGAGAAAGTTGGGGGCAAAAGAGGGAAAGGAAAAGGGGCTGGGCACGGCTGGATCGCGGGCAGAACCATGGAGGAATCGGCGGGTTGCTCCAGGTTGAAAGTGAGCTGAGTCTGTGAGAGAAAATGGGCTGGAAAGGCGGTTTATGGGCTGGAGTGGGCTGGAGTACACGCGGGTAATACCCGATCCATGAGAAGTACCGCGGGTCGCCATTAGTGGGCAGGAAGCGGCAGAAATTGACACGTTGTGGCGTTCTCGACAACGCCGCCGGCCTCTCGTGACAATTGCGGTGGCTGCCCCCTTAATTTCTATTAATTGCTCCGGTGCCCCAAAGCTTCAGAAATTGGGCGCCGCCTTCCTGTCTTCTCCCAGGTTTTCAATTTGGTCCTTTATTAGCCTTTTCAGCCTCCGTTAGCCTCTGTTAGCTCAGATATGCCTTGGATTACTTAACGGACTTAACGAACTTTGACCAATTAATTTCTAAAACAACTTTGAAGCCCGGAATTGTCTTGAACTTCGTGCTAAACACCGTATAAAAGCTCGATTATGCTTGGAAACCTACATTAAGCACAAAAACACATATAATAATATTTCCAAAGCATAATTAATTCAAAAATAGCACAAAATAAAAGAAAATTCCCGGGAAAATTAGTGGAAATCTTGTGCTCATCACATAGCTAGATAATATTTCTTGTATATTTCTTTCTAGTTATTGTTTAGTGAAACACTGGGTAATCCCTTCCATATCATTTTGAAATCAGTCAGTTTGTCTCACGAGTTTGATTGTTACTCAATCATTCTCTATAAACACTAGTCTTTTGTTGTACACTGATCCATTAGAGATCAATTAGATTTTTAATAAAATTAGTGCACTTCAAAAAAAATCCAAGTTCGACCCAAATTTTGGTGTGGACGTAGCGGGGCTTTTTTCTGTGAACCACTTCAATTGTTTTGTAAGTTATTGTCCATACTCTTGCAAACTGACCTAACACTTGAGAAGTTTTTCAACTAATTAAGTGTCAGCCAGTCTCTAACATAATTGTTTACTTAGTTGTTCTGATAAATTGTTTTTAAGTTTCCTCTTCATATTCAATGATCTACTTTAAAAAGCCAACCACTTCGAAAACCGTTGTGTCAGCTAGCTGACCAACTTTTATCAGCTTAATGTATTTTAAAAGTATCAGTCAGCTGACCAATATCAGCCGGCTGACAAAACCAATTTTCCGCTGCCAACTTTAAAAGTTTTACAAATCAATCCTCTAAGTTAAAAAAAGGCTATTCACCCCCCTCTAGCCTTGTTTGTTGCCATATGGACTTACAATTGGTATTAGAGCCTGCTTTTTGAAAAATTATTTTTCCAAGCCTAACAGCTTGAAAGCACGATCATGGCAACTCTAAAAGTTTTTCAATCAAACAATGTTACTCAAGTACCCATTTTTTATGAAGATCACTTTGATATTTGGAAGGAAAGAATTACAAGATATATGAACAACATAGATAAACGATTGATGGACTGTGTAAGAGGTGGTCCTATGCAACCTATGAAAATTAATACTAAAGTTGGTAAATCTTCTACTGCAGATGATGACACCATAAATCCTCTTGCTTCGGTAGATGAAGAATATGTCCTCAAGCCTCAATCAGAATGAACCGAGGAAGATAAAATTACTGATGGACTGGATGCTAGAGCTGTACACATTCTATCAAGTGCTCTTCCTGATGACAAACTACAAACAAATATATGACTGTGTTAAAGCCAAAGAAATTTGGGATGCTCTTGTTGAATATGTGGAAGGAGACCAAAACACCAAGGACATCATGGTGGAGCCGCCCCCACCCGCACCTCCGGATCCAGCCTCAATTCCCTCGAAATCTTTTGCTTCAGTTCTCTCATCTCCTTCCACAAACCCCGCCCTTATCGCTCTTTCTTATCCCTCCATCATCCTACAAAGGCGAACCTTCATTAAAGCTCTGATGATATTATCATGGCTCTTGCCAAGCCATTCTCTCATGCACTCATTGGCAATTCTCACGGGCATGGCCGCCTCTTCTCTTCTCGATTCGATTCTCAGAACTCTTCCATACATTTGGCCTCAAGGTCGCTTTCACTATCTGACATCTAGACGCCAAGCATATCCCGATTCAAGTTGCTCATGAAGAAGATTACCAACGGCTCGATAAAGGATCAATGGTACTTAGGCCGCTCCCCATGCGAAGTCTTCAAATGGACTCCCTCGATTTCCGCTCCGACGAGAGTTCCATTGTCCAGCTTGGTTCTCTCTACCGGGTTACCAATTCATCTCTTCCATAAGACTACTCTCTTTCTCCATTGCTTCCCTATTCGGTAAACCCCTCATGCTTGACCATTCCCCACTATTAATCCTCACTGCCTAGCTGTTGCTAGGGTTTGTGGAGATTGATTTAACCAAGCCCCTCCAAAACGGGTAACGGTGGCTGATTGCGCACTCTCTACCCTAGTTTTTGGCAACATGTTGCAGCCGAGAACATCCTCTTTATTGCTCTCATTGTCTCCGCTAAGGCCACTGAAATTACTTGTAAGATTAAAAACCCTCCACCTTCAAATCATGATCAAACTCCTAAGGTTTCTCCCTCCGCCTCCCTCCTCCAACAACCCGCTGACACCAAAAAACCCTTGCCAAAACGCCTGGTCAAGCTTCTCGATTGACCCAAGGTCTATTCCCTCCCCTTCGGCTTCTTCCAGATCCGACATCCGTAACCAAAACCCTATTGATGAACCCTAAGTACTGATAATCGACAATGGTAAGCAAGTTGATTATGAGCAATGTTTGAAAGAACCCATACGTAACGTAGCCACAATTAACCTTGAAGCTAGTCATGTCGCCAACGAGAATGCTTCACGACCTAATGAATCTATCCTCTCTCCTAATCGCTTTGCTTTGCGCCTTGACATGGACAATGCAACTAGCGGTGATTCCGTGAGGACACTGAGGACATAGACAATGACTCTTTTGCCGAATTAGATGCCTGGTCCTTCAAATAACCAAGCTGGTGCTACCGATTCCCCTGCTGGATCAACTCAATTTGATTCCTCAATACCCATTCCTAAGGGTCGTGGTAAAAAGAAAAAGACGCTCCCTACTACTACGTGCAAACAAGGTCTAAATCTCAGTTGCTCCTCCCCCCCTCATGGTCGTTAATCTCCTATTTTGGAATATTCTGGGATTGGTAATGATCCTTCATTGCTAGATTGAAACGCCTCATTAAACTTCATAAAATTTCCTTTCTTGCTATATTTGAACCTATGTTAGATTCTAAGCAAATTTCTATCCTCGCTAAAAGGTCAAGTTTAGAACTTTCTTTGCTAATAACCAAAGTACTATATGGTTATTTGTTAAATCTTCTTTCACGTGCCATTTCTTGCATGCCACTAATCAAGATCTCACTATTCAAAGCTAAACACTTCTCATGGCCTTCTTCGCCTCTATATCATGTGTTTATGCAACCGTGATCTCTTTGCAGGTTCTTCATTGATTTAGGTTCTTCAATTGGCTCTTCTCCTTGGCTAGTGGGAGGTGATTTCAATATCATTTTATCTCCTAAGAAAAGCTCGGGTGGCAATGGATGGGATCGAATGGGCGCCATGGATTTTTACTCTTGCATTTCAAATTTTCCGGTTTAACTCGATCTCGCTATACGGCAATGACTTTACTTGGTGGAACTCTCGAGATGGTTCAAACCTCTATATTTGAACGCCTCGATCGCATGCTTTGCAACAGCCATGGCGAGAATTTTTTGGTGCTACTTCATCCGACACATGAGCGTAACCTCGTTCGATCATGCCCCTATTCTCACATCCATTATCGTGGAACACACCTCGCATCCTCTCCTTTCGGTTTCTTAATGTATGGATCGCTAATATTTTTTACCCCTCATTCAACGCCATTGGCGTGAACAAATATCCGCGTGCCTTTATACGTCTTTGCAAAGAAACTTTCCATTTGTAGGAATGCTTTGAGAACTTGGAATAAGGAGGTTTTTGGCAACATTTTCTCCAATATTCAAAAGGCTGAAGATGAGGTTCAATGTGCTGAAACTAGATTTGAGACTACCCATTCCTCTGAAGACAGAACTGAAATGAATTTGGCTTATGCACGGCTCAAGCACGCCCTCAAAGTGGAGGAGAATTATTGGCGGCAGAAAGCTAAACTCAAATGGCTCAAAGATGGTGAAGGCAGTTCAAAACTTTTCTTTGCTTCAGTCCAGCAAACTCGCCGTCGCCTCCATATCCATTCCATTCTTGGAACTGATGGCCATTATATTACGGAAGAATCTGAGATTAAAAATCAGGCTGTGCTTCACTATCAATCTCAGCTCCAAGCCGTGGCCACTGTGGACAATGATAGACTTCATTCCATTCCTTCTCTCATTTCGGCTGAGATGAATGCTTCGTTGGCAGCTTACCCGACTTATGATGAAGTGAAAAGTCAGTTTTTTTCTTTGAATGGCGACAGTGCTTCTGGCAGCCGTCCTGACGGATTCTCCCGGCTTATTTTTCTCTTATTGCTGGGACATCATTGGACCTGATCTTTATGAGGCAATTTTGGAATTCTTTTCGGGTTTTTCGCTTCCTAAAAGTTGGACTAGCACCCTCATTGTTACTATCCCGAAGATTGATAATCCGACCTCTTTATGACTTTCGTCCCATAAGTCTATGTAACTTCAAAGAACAAGATAATTTCCAAAATTCTTGCTACTAGGCTGGGACGTATTCTTACCGTTATTATTTCTCCCAATCAGAGTGGATTTGTTAAAGGCCGGGTGATACAGGACAATATTCTCCTTGCTCAAGAACTGATGACTCATCTTGATAAGAAGACTTCGGGGTCCAACATTATTCTGAAATTAGATATGAGCAAAGCTTTTGATCGGGTTAATTGGCATTTTCTTATGAAAGTTCTCCGTAGATTTGGGTTCTGTGAGACTTTTATTGACATGATCTGGCGCTTAATCGCTGACAACTGGTTCTCGGTTTTGGTTAATGGTGCCCCTGTGGGTTCTTCTTTCGTCTTCGAGAGGTCTCAGTGGGGATCCCTCTCCCGGCCTTATTTATTATCGCAGCAGAGGTGCTCTCACCGTAGTTTGAATGAATTACACTCTTCGTATTCTCATGTTACTTACTCCTCAGCTAGTGGTTGCCCAGTTATATCCCATTTGTCTTTTGCCGATGACATTGTCATTTTCTGTAATGGCAGTCTTCCGTCTCTAGCCAAGCATCGTCAACTTCTCTCTGATTATGAACAGCTCTCCGGGCAGGCCATCAATGTTTCTAAGAGCGACTTTTACAGCTTCCACCAAACTTGCGCCCACTCAGTATTTGCGTCTATTGCTTCTTGTTTGGGTTATGTTAGAAAGGAGTTTCCTTTGATATACTTAGGCTGCCCTTTATTTAGTGGCAGGAAGCTGAAAAAATACTTTGATCCGCTCATTATAAAATTTCGCTCCCGCATTGATTCTTGGATTGGTCATTTTTATCGGCTTCGAAAAATTACTCTCATCAACTTCGGTTACGCAATCAATTTACGCTACCATATTGCGGCCATTGACCCTCCTAAATCTGTGATCAAATTGGTTGAAAGTTTGCTTGCCAACTTCTTTTGGGGCCAAGTTGATCAGAAAAATCTTGCCCATTGGATTGCTTGGTCCCAGTGTTGTTCGCCGGTCTCTGAAGGAGGAATTGGCATTCGTCCTCTTCATGAGATAACTAAGGCTTATTCAGCTAGCATCTGGTGGAGGTTTCGAACTTGTCGCACTCTCTGGTCCAGCTTCTTCATGGCTAAATATTGTCGATCTCATCATCCTGCTCAAACGACTATGAATGGTTCACATGTTTGGCGCCGTATGATATCTATCCGGCCTTTTGTAGAGCAACATATGAAATGGTTGATTGGCCGCGGGCAATGCTCTCCTTGGTTTGATAGTTGGTTGGATGATGGTCTTCTTCCTCAGCCGCCAACCGTTACTGCCACCACTGTTCGAGATCTTTTCTCAGATAACTCCAGCTTGGATCCTTCGATCGCTGCCCACTTACATATTCGAGATATCCAACGCATCCAGGCCCAGGACTGTTACCTCAATGATTCTGAGGATATTGCCTGCTGGAAGCTCTCTTCTTCTGGCCGATTCTCTACTTCGACAGCTTGGCAATCGCTTTGTACTCATAGTCCTAAATTGCTTACGGCTAAATTTTATTGGCATTCTAAACTCCCTAAGAATATAAGCATCTTCATGTGGAAACTTTTTCTTCGTCGGCTCCCAATCGATGAAGCTCTTCTTCATAGAGGTTTTAATATGGTTTCTCGGTGTTATTGCTGCTCCTCTAATTCTGCCGAGACATTCAGCCATCTATTTATTCATTGCCCGATAGCTGCTCAAGTGTGTGCTTTTAGAGCCGAGTTCCAAGTGCCGCACTACTCTTCTTCTATCAACCAGTGTTGTCTCACTTGGTGGCTTTTCCACCCGAAGTCTGTACATCATATTGTTCTTCCTTCATTGATTCTCTGGCATGTTTGGAAGAATAGAAATTCTTTCTTTTTTGAAGGGCACGGCCAATCGGCCAACTCTCTTCTAGTCTCTATTCGCAAGGATTTATCTGACTTGACTGATGCTCATCATTCTCCCACGGGTTTAAGCTCCAGCCTTGCTCCCCCGGATTGTTAAATGGATTCCCCCCTCTCCTTTGAAGGTTAAGTTAAACACGGATGGAGCTTCCCGTGGTAATCCGGGTATTAGTGGAGGTGGAGGAATTGTTCGTAATTCGGACGGGGATCTTCTATATGCCTTTTCATCCTATTATGCCCAGTCTACGAACTCAATTGCCGAAGCTAAAGCTTTGCTGGAAGGAGTGAAATGGCTTAAAGGAGCCGGATTTAGAGATGCTATCATTGAGCTTGATTCCAAGGTGCTTGTTGATTGCCTCACATCAAATCACAAGTTTCCTTGAAATGTATAATTCTTCATCAGACTAAAGATGTTCTTCGTCAGATGAATTATTTTATTTGTCACTGTTTCAGGGAAGCTAACAGTGTTGCGGACCTCCTCGCCAATCTGGGCTGCGATTCCACTACTTCTTTACAGTTTCATAACGTTTCTTCTCTGCCTGCCCGCATCCGTGGCTCTATTGCTCTTGATAAAGCTGGTACACCTTATGTTAGGCGTAGGGTCTAAGCTTCTTTATTTTGCTTTCTCTTTGTATTTCTATTTCGAGGTAAGGCTTCTTTGTCCTCCCATTTATAAGGGTCAGGCTGATTGTCCCCCTCAAGTTTGTATTTCCTTTTTATTCTAATAAAATTCTGCAGGGTGCCGCCCCTGTTTCTAAAAAAAAAAAAAAAAAAAAAAAAAAAACATAATACACAAGCGTACACCACGAATTTCAAAACCTATATTTGAACCAATCACAAATGTATACGACAAAGATGAGGCACGTCATGGTTCAATCCTTCTTCATCGTCTCTAGCTTCAACTCTAATAAATTTCTCATCGGCACCGTTGATATTGTTTATGGTTTGATTAGACCAAATTATCGATCTTAAACATTATTCGCCACCGTGTCTATCACTACGATTACCAGACATGACATCATCATCTCCAAATTTGACATGGAATATGAAAATGCTACAAAATTATGTTGAGTGCCAAAGTGGATTTGGTGGATGCTTAATAGGAAATTTGTATTTTGAACTACTTTTGATGGGCCAAAATATGAGTAGCTCTCAAAATTACACAATAAATCTCACATTGCACCCCAACCTACAAAGTGTCTCACTTTCATACCTTATTTTTCTATTTGTCCCACTTTGCCCCTTTCCGTCTATGGGTGTTGAAAGTATAACGGAAAATTGTATGTGCATGTCACATGAAGATTATTTTGATCATTTTTCTTGGGGTGCAAAATTGGATTTGGTTATAACTTCAATATTTAGTTACACATTTAGTATTTAAAATATGTTTTTAAATAAAAATAATAAATAATTGTTTCAATAATCCAAAAATAATTATATGGCCAATTTACAATTCCCCCACAAAGTATCCACAAAATCGCATAGTACCCCCTAACCTAAGATTTGCCCCATAATGGTATGTGATGCTACATTTTTTTCCATTTTCCACCCAACTCTTGACGGACGTTAGAAAATTCACTTAAAATAGCACGTGATCTTCCACGTGCGGGGCAAAAATGACATTTTCCCTATCTGATTAAAGAGTAAATGTATTAAAATGAAAAATCCTAATCTCACATCCTCTCATTATCTCATCTCCTGGTGCAATCTCATCTTTGGCTCCATTGTAATAGCTGCCATCTCCAATCCCACCATATATAGAAGTCGCCATCTCCAGCCTAAACCCTTCCCGCTCCAGTCACTCCTATCACAGCTCTGGTGCTTACCTCTTTCGATTTTAGCCAAATTTCATCTTCGATCTCCCTCATTCTCGTCCCCTGCAAAAGTCGCACCTAAAGTAGCAATCAGAGACTATATAGTATACTTAAAAAAAAAACCCTTATAAAAATATGGAATTAATAGAAAACCAATAACACATATTGTCGAATTCATCAGAAAGAGAGACGGACATGAATTAAGAGAAATGGTAAGGGGTTTTATTGAAATACTCTTCAATTTTGCTAGAGAAAATTGGACATACAACCGGCTTCCATATGGCTTAAAACAAAGTATCGAAATTGAGAGGATGTTGAAGAAGCTATGGTTCTAGATGATTTCAACCTTAGAGCAATTGTCATGGTGGTTGGGTTGAATTATTTAAAGAATTATGAGAGGAAAAGTAAAGTTAAGTTAAGTCATGTAAGAGGATGAAGGGGGGGATGAGAAATTGATTGATTTCCGTGGTGGTTGGGTTTCATCGTAGAAGGTGAGTGGATCCAATTTCATACAAGAAATCGGAGATGAGACATATATCTATGAGTAAAAGTTTTTCATACATTTTGTTTGCGTACTTTGTTTTCATCATCAAGATAAAAAAATTTATAATGAAATCAAACGTGTATCTATCTTCTGGGTTAAGAGAGAGAAATTTGGAGGGAGTGGACAAAACCCAGATCGGGTTCTGGGTTAATTTTTGTTTTGGGGACGACTGAAGACCGGAAAATATGGTGGGTCTTTTTTCTAGATTTTCTTTCGGCAAGAAAAAAAGGAATGGTGGACCCCCACTCCATTTTTTTAGCATTTTAACTTTACACACACATTTATAAATTGTTTTTGAAAATTATATTTTATTTCTTAATTTTATTAGGCTAAAATACATTTAGCACCCCCAAAGTTTACACCAAATTCCTAATATTTCCCTCGAGTTAACACCCACAAGGAAATGTCAAATTAACGTGAATTTTTTAACGGCTGTGGTTGGGGTGAAAAATAGGGAAAAAAAACGTCAGATAGCATTAGGGACAAACTTAGGGTTAGGGTTCACAATGTGATTTGGTGGATACTTTTGAGGGGAATTGTAATTTGGCATAATTATATGGAAAATGTTATCCTTACAACTAATTATATTACTTTTTTTACAACTAAGTTTTGAAGAAATGCAAAGTTGTTTTAGTCAAAGACATTTTTGTTCTTTTTCAAGACATAGTTGTAATGAAAGTTATAAAATTAGTTGTAAGGCTAGAAACGTTGTTATTATAATTTTTCTAATATTTAAATTAAAAATTAAAAAAATGCATTACTCTAAAAAATGAAATTTAGAATTAATTTAATTTATTTTGTTATCGTTAGCTTTCTTCCATCAACCTCATCATTCATAGACCCACCACCATTATCACCTCAAATAACACCATTAATCCAAAAATCGATTTTTTATTTTATTTTATTTTTTGTCTAATTTTTTACTAATTCGTTCAAATTAACCTATATGCAAAACTCGTCATTTATAGACACACTACCACCACAACCTTAAATTTCACTATTTACAAATACAAATTAATTTTTTTGAATTTTCAAATTTGAAGATTGAAACTCAAACCCATATGAAGATTTGAAAAATTGATGATTTGGAAATCTAACAATATCATATTCCACTTAAACCACCATTTTCATGCTTACAATCACCTCAAATACCACTCCTAACCACCACCACCACCAGCATCCCTGCAATCGCCGCCACCGTCATCACCAGTCACCACAACACAAAAAATACGTTCACCTTGCTTTGCTAAAATGGAAAAATAAAATATCTTTAGCTTACGTTAAGTCACCGTTAAAATTGGATGATAGTTAGGGATAGTGATGAAATTGCATATATCTTTAAAAGTATAATGACAATTTCGCTCGAAACATGGTAGAGTGGCAAAATGTAACAATTAATCAAAGTACAGTGGCAAAATCAACCATTTTTCCCTGAAAAAGTTAATTTTTTATTTGATTTGATTCCTTTTTTAATTCTTTACTCATTCCTTCAAAATAACTCATTTGCAAAACTCATCATTTATAGACACATCACCAAACAACTTTGAATTTCACTTTTTACAAACTCAAATTCAATTTTTTGAATTTTCAAATATTCAAATTGAAACCAAAACCCATGTGGATATTTGAAAATATAATGATTTGGAAATCTCACAATGTTGTATTTCATCCAAACCACCACTGCCATCTACAATTGTCGCCACCACCATCCCTACAGTCGTCAGTATTACTATCACCACCACCACCAAGAAATGCATTCACACCTTATTCAAATGGAGACATATAATCTTTTTAGCTTTCGATTAGTCAAATTTTTTTTCTTAGAACGTCTCACATTTCTTAGTTCATATCCACTTTCGGTGTCAAATTACTAAGCAAGGAGATAATCTAATTAATTTTAGGATATGCTACTTGAAAGGATGTCGATTGATGGCAGCATCTTCCAATAAAATGAGAATTGCGGTAGAAGAAAAGAAAGTCGATAACCAAGGGAGGAAAATATAAAGATTCGCATATGTAACTACATCGGGTCCTATGAAGAGGAGCAAGCAAGTTAAGAGCAAAAGGGGTTTGAGGTTTGGAACGTAGTTATGGAGAGAAGTAAAATATTTGAACCCAGTTATTTGTGATTACTACAATTGGTTTTGTTTGTAATATCTATAAGTTTAGGAACAATATGATAGTTTTTAAGGCTGCTTGTAGTAGTCTGAAAATTCAAAGAAGTAAACTGTAGATTTTAGTTTTTGTTTTTTTCTAACAAAACGCACAGATACATCAAATGGTACTTCATTTTTTTTTCATCTTCTTGACATTATGACATATTTGCTTAACTCATTTATCTTTTTTATTCATGGGTAATAACTAAACATGCTACAAATTTACTTAATATCTCGGTTGGTCCGTAATAAAGCTCGAATAGGCTAGAGGGGGGGTGAATAGCCTATGATACCACATTAAAACTTTTCTTTTGGATATGCATTAAGTATATATTTTAGTGGTAAAGATGATTAACTTATGGAGCATGTCTGCTGTTGGTTTAGAACAGAACAGGACAGAGCAAGACTTGCTCTCACCAGAGTTATGAACTGTGCTGGTGAATCGTTTGTAAAACAAAAGCCTGTTTAGAAAGAATTTATGCAGCGGAAATATTTAGGCTTAAGTTTTAAGAAGTCTTAAGTAGTTGTACACGATTAAATGATCAGAACAACACCATACTTAATCCTTCTTCCAAAATGCAGGTTTTAGGAAGTCATTGAGTAGTGCCTTTTCAAAAGATAAAACAGTTTGTGAAAAACACATAGAGAGATAAAGATTGGAAGATGAATATTTGAAAGAACATATGAATTTATTCAAAGATAAATTACAGATTACATCAACCTAGACTCTTTATAAAAATTTCTGTTCTCATCTTCATCAATCCCCTATTCTTGTACTTAATCGTTTATAGACAAACTCTTAAGTACAAATGACAATAGGAGACCAGATGAGAAACAGTGACGAGAAGACACTAAGGTTATTCGTTCAGATAATAAATATCTGAATGATGAGTGCATAGCACTCGACCTCCTAAGATGATTGATTATTACACAATCAACAATATTTGTATCGAAATACAAATCTGAATATATGAATGTAATAAGTACAGACAGCTCTTCATCTTCCTTAGGCAACATCTGGGTTGATCTTCAAATTGATCAACGACTTGACCTTTAGCTTAAGAAATAGGTTTCAGAAGCTTCAACTAAAGGCAGTGTTCTTCGAAGAAAGATGAAGAACTCAAATCAAGAACTGGGTTCTTGACCAAGACGAGAATCTTGACTGTAGACGATCTCTGATATCTCTTCTCTTCTTCATGAAGATTCTTCCTAGCAAATCACAGAGGATGAGATGCTAAGGTCCAGGGTAAGGTCACTGCAACTAGGATGTAGAGATCTGAATGCGTTGGTGAAGACGTTCTCGTTATAGATCTCTTTTCTTCTTAGAAGATCTTGATGCAGATACAGAGACTGTGGTTGTCTCTGTTTTCATCGTCGTCTTCGTCCTGTAGATGTTGTGGACGTTATGTATCACGACCACTCTATTTCGACCAACATTTTGAAGAGTAGAAGAGATATCCTTTTATATTGGTTGATCGTTGTCAAGATGATCGTTGAGATTTTGAAGATGCACTTCCTATCTGTTAGAGATGTTGAATGTTGAAATCCGCTGGATAGAGATGTGTTGCTCAGTTGGACCTTTGACCGATGGATAAAGTCTTTGTCTTTAAGGTCCTGAACTGGTTGCCTGTCAGACCGTCATTGATAGGTTCCTGAAAAGCAAGTCTGACATCTGATGCACTGTCTGAGTGATCTGTCCAATAAAGTGAATTCTTTTTACAGATCTCAGGAGAGAGAAAAGATCTTGAAGTATCAATGATGTCAAGTTTCACGAGGATTTGAATGGCTCTTGAATCCTGAATACATTTGTCTTTTGTCTTGATCTGCTACAGTCTTGACTTCTCTGAAGCACGTGCAGAATAAAGTCTGTTGGTCTGATGTTCAAGGGTGAGTCTATCTTGAGAGAAAGACTGCTGCTTGTTGATGTGAACATTCAAACTATGACAGATCTGCTGGTGAGTCTTCAAGGTGTCTTCGAGATGCACTTTACAAGTTTGCTGGTGAGGAATCCTTTGAGACTTTGTCACAGTAGCACGTCTGCTGGTGGCGAGTCTTCAGGGTGTCCTTTAGTGCATTCAACAAGTCTGTTGGTGCTTTGTGCATATGAGGTGATGTTCTGTTCAATCATCTATAAGGAGGTTAGGACTAGACTAGGAAGACCTAATCTTAGACCTATGTGTTGTCAAACAAGTTGCCACACTAATCGGCACGCAGAGCTCTTAGCCACTTGTTATGACACACTGTAATGGGAACAAACAAATCAAAATATTAGGGATATGCAACAAGATAATTTGATTATCAAAAAGCATATTCCAACAATCTCGATACTTACCAACAATTCTATTATTATAGATACAATTTTTCATATAAATCTAATAATGTCTTTCCCGAACATATTTAAGAAAGTAAAACCATATTATTTTTTAGTTTCAAATAAAGTTTTAGTGTCTCATCTGAGAAAGGGTATTTTTGTTATTTTAGAAAATATTGGGCAACATTTGTAACGATAATCGTAGGTGGTGAAAACTGATAAGAAAATAAAAATATAAGACGAAATGAATATAATTAAAAAATTTATGACCTAACTTTAAAATAGATACAAGCAAATGATCAAATTATTATTTAATTATTCATGGAATTAATTAGCCTATGACAAATTTATTCTTTTGGTCTTAATTAACAATGAGTGATTTATTATATTTATGTCCATTTTTTCCAAGTAGAGCATCCTCATTGGGGGTTTATGCTAATTCTTACAAGGCAAGAACACCCCCTCCATTATGGCTTTATTCTTATAAGAATGAGTGTGGTTGAATTCTTAATGAAGAATTCTACAATAATTGATCAAAAAAATTCTCCTAGTCACACAAAAAGCAAGTGAACCACACATCTTGCCAAATAAAGGAGAGTGTGCCACACCTCCCAAAAGTTGTGTGAGTTCAAAATTTCGGGGGACCCACATTATTGTACTCCTTTTCTCTTCATTGTTTGAACATTTTTGGTGCAATTTTAAAAAAAAAAAAACCATTTCAACTTTTTGACTGTTTTTCAACGGATCATTTTTTTTTTTCAACCGTTTGATTTTTTGTCAGTTTTTCCTTTATTATTTTAATTTTCACCCTTTTTACTTTATTTTTCTTCCTATATAAACCTCAACTTCTTCCAAAATTTTCATTCTCGATCTATTCTCTCTACAAATTCTCTATACTATTTTAATTATTTTATCTCATCAATTTTTATATCATCAGTTTTTCTTTATTCTCAAATGGATGAAAATATGGCTAATTTTTTAAAGATTTTTTTTAATTCTTCAAATGTTGAAGAAAATCAAAATTCTCGTATTTATAAGAATCAAAATTCTTGAATAATCCAAATTTATTGAATATCCCAAATTTTGGAAATTTGCAAAGCTCATAAGATTTCCAAAATTTTCAAGCTTTCCAATATTTCATGCAAGCTTCTCAAGCTCCTCGTCCATTTTTTCCACACGGCATGTCGTCAAATGAATCAAGAAGAGTGAGTTTTGAAACGATGTCATCAAAAAAGGATCCGGTCACGCCATCATTCGCTCCAGAAACTCAAATTGATGTTGAAACAATTGATCTGGAAAAACAGGGTAAAGGTAAGTAAACTCGTTCAACATGGACAGTTGATGAAGACATCGTCCTTACTAATGCAGTGTGTGATATTGGAGAGGATCTAGTGGTGGGTAACAACCAAAAGTCATTGAACTACTGATAAGCTCCAGTGGTGGGTACCTTTGGTTGTTACCCACCGCTGGATCCTCTCTAATATCACACACTGCATTAGTAAGAACGATGTCTTCATCAACTGTCCATGTTGAACTTTTTCTCGGCATCAATTGTTTCAACATCAATTTGGGTTTCTGGAACGGATGATGGTGTGACCGGATCCTTGTTTGATGACATCGTTTCAAAACCCACTCGTCTTGATTCATTTGACGACATACCGTGTGGAAAAAAATAGACGAGGAGCTTGAGAAGCTTGCATGAAATATTGGAAAGCTTGAAAATTTTGGAAATCTTATGAGCTTTGCAAATTTCCAAAATTTGGGATATTCAATAAATTTGGATTATTCGAAGAATTTTGATTGTTGGAAAGATTTGGTAGGTATTGAGGGGTAAATGAAAATTGAGAATGTGGAACATTATCAAGGATACGAGCAACATTTGAAGAATAAAAAAAATCTTTAAAAAATTAGCCATATTTTCATCAATTTGAGACTGAAGAAAAACTGATGATATAAAAATTGATGAGATAAAACAATTAAAATAGTAGAGAGAATAGATTGAGAATGAAAATTTTGGAAGAAGTTGGGGTTTATATAGGAAGAAAAATGAAGTAAAAAGGGTGAAAATTAAAATAAAAAAGGGAAAAAAACTGACAAAAAATCAAACGGTAAAAAAATTGAAAAAAATGATCCGTTGAAAAACGGTCAAAAAGTTGAAATGGTTTTTTTAAAAAAAAATTGCACCAAAAACGTTCAAACAATGAAAAGAAAAGGAGTACAATAATGTGGGTCTCCCGAAATTTTGAACTCACACAACTTTTGGGAGGTGTGGCACACTCTCCTTTATTTGGCAAGATGTGTGGTTCACTTGGTCTTGGTGTGACTAGGAGAATTTTTTTGATCAATTCGTGTAGAATTCTTCATTAAGAATTCAACCACACTATTCTTATAAGAATGAAGCCACAATGGAGGGGGTGTTCTTGCCTTGTAAGAATTAGCATAAGAACACCCCCAATGAGGATGGAATAGTAAATTTACGTATATTGTCCTTAACAAAACGTACAGATTCATCAAATGGTTCTTCATTTTTTTTCTTCATCTTCTTGACATTATGACACATTTTCTTATCTCATTTCTCTTATTTTATTCATGGGTTATAACTAAACATGCCACAAATTTGCTTAATATCTCGATACTCACCAATAATTCTATTATTATAGATACAATTTTTCATATAAATCTAATAATGTCTTTCCCGAACATATTTAAGAAAGTAAAACAATATTATTTTTTAGTTTCGAATAAAATTTTACTATCTCAACTGAGTAAGAGTGTTTTTGTCATTTTAGAAAATATTGGGCGACATTTGTAATGATAATGGTAGGAGGGGGAAATTGATAAGAAAATCAAAATATAAGACAAAATGAATATAATTTAAAAAATGTAGGACCTAACTTTAAAATAGGTACAAATCAAGGGATCAAATTATTATTTAATTATTCATGAAATTAATTAACCTATGACAAATTTACTCTTTTAGCCTTAATTCATGGCGAGTGATTTATTATATTTATAATGGTTACTTTTTTCCAATCATTATTGTTTGGCATGTTAAATTTATGTGTATTGTCCTTAACAAAAGGCACAAATTCATCAAATGGTTCTTTATTTTTTTTCTTCATCTTCTTGACATTATGACACATTTTCTTAACCCATTTCTCTTATTTTATTCATGAGTAATAACTAAACATGCTACAAATTTGCTTAATATCTCGATACTCGCCGACAATTCTATTATTATAGATATAATTTTTCATATAAAAATAATAATGTCTTTCCATGACATATTTAAAAAAGTAAAACCATATTATTTTTTAGTTTCGAATAAAGTTTTAGTGTCTCAACTGAGTAAGAGTATTTTTGTTATTTCAGAAAATATTGTGCGATATTTGTAACGATTATGGTAGGTGGGGGAAACTGATAAGAAAATCAAAATATAAGATGAAATTAATAGAATTAAAAAATATATGACCTAACTTTAAATTAGGTACAAGTCAAGGGATCAAACTATTTTTAAATTATTTATGGAATTAATTAGTCTTTGACAAATTTACTCTTTTAGTCTTAATTAATGGTGAGTGATTTATTAAATTAAGGGGTAAGTTTGTCTAAACATTAAGTTTTAAGAGACAACCTAGACTTTTATAAGTAGTTAGAAGTTAGATTAGATAAATTTTTCACATGGCCCCTTTTATTTTTTGATGATTTTACCTATGATCCCCAATTTTCATTTAACGACACATCAATTAATGAAGTTAGGGTCAAGGACTACCGATGTGCAAAATTCACAATCTTTGGTCTGTGGCGTGTACTGCGCTATACATGGACTGATACAAGATTTTTTCAAAGTACATGGACCAATGGTGAAGTTAGCCCTAAATGTAAGCACATTTTTATTGAACTTAACTAAAAGGACAAACTACACAATTGGTCCCTGTAGTTTCTGATTTTTTTTGTTTTTCGTCCTGTACAAAAATTCGTTTGTCACTGGTCCTCGTACCAATCAATTTCAATAAAGTTGATCATTATGTTTAGTTCCATTATCTTTTTCCGTTAAATCAATACACATGCATCTCATGTGCATTTTGGGTAGGATAAATTAGTCAATGCATTAGAAAGAAAAAAATTAAAACACCACTTGTTTTCAAAAGGAAAACAGAACCACCATTCTTAATATGCAAAAAATCTTGGAAGGCGGCCCAAAATTCCAGCCACCTCCCATCATCGCCAGCCAATCCTTCTGGTCACCAACCCATGAACTCGAGCCCATCATCCCAGTCGCCACCCAAACTTGAAGATTTGCTCCAGATCCCCCACCACCCGCCACCCATTCTGCGGCTGCCACAAAAAAAATCTTGGAAGGTCGACCCAGAATTCTAGCCACCTCTCATCATCGCTGGCCAATCCTTCCGGTCACCAACCCATCATCCCAGCCACCATCCAAACTTGAAGATCTGCTCTAGATCAGCCGTCACCCACCACCCAATCCGCCACCAACAACCACCATTCTTAAAAATATGCAAAACAAAAACAAAAAAAAAAAACAAACAAATCTTGATAAAGCCCGACCTAGAATTCAGGTCACCTCCCATCAATGTCGGCCAATAATTCAGGCCACCACATGTGGGTTCCCCGAAGTGCGCCCGCGTCCCGTGCGCTCTTGGATAGGGGTGTGCGTACGTGCGGAAACGAAACACCACACTTTCCATTCCACCCTCCCTTGTTTAGGGAAGGACGAAATTAAAAATGCGGAAAATGTGTTGTCTTAAAAAGCGCGTTGAATACGCCTCGGTAACTTCAATGAATTTTTGGTCCAATATGGGAGCTTTAGGTTTTCTGAGTCAAGTTATCCCTTTTTTAGGGGATACCAGGATGCAAGAATACATCACTCTTTCATTCACATCTTCCCTTGTTTAGGGGAAAATGGAAAGTGCAAGAAAGAATGTTATGAGACCCCACTATGGATTTTATGAAAATTGTCTTATGGCCTATTTCGGATCACTATGGGTGCTTTGAGTTTTCTATATCAAGTTATCCCTTTTTTAGAGGATACCAGGATATAGGAATGCATCACTCTTTCATTCTCATTCTCCCTTTTTAAGGAAAAATACAAGAAAGGAGTGTTGCGATGCCCCACTGGATCCAAAATGTTTTATAGAGTCGCTATCTTTATTTTAAGGAAGCAATAAAGCAAAACCAAAAAAGAAAAAACCAAGAGATTGCAAAAACGGGTTCGGATGCTAAGTTACGAGTTGGGAAGGTGCTAGACACCCAACTTGCCCTTTCGGTCTCAAAAGCGGTTTTTGACTAAAGTATGTTTTTTGTTATATTTATTTAGCAAATAAATAAAGCATTAAAAGACAAGAAATAAAAGCAAATACATCCGTGACTACATTATTTACGGACTTGCAGCCGTCTCCTTACAATAATTACAAATACATTTAAAAATATTTGGCCATAATAACGGCTCTTTTAAATAGTATTTCCTAACTAAATCTGGGCAACACAATGGCTTATATTTTTACATTTGGCTGGATTTGAAAATAACTTTTATAAATAAACGCCCTTAAAGGCTTTACCTTTTAGAGCGTGGTGTGCTTCGCTCTGTCCTTCTCGAGAGAGGGAGTCTTTTTATGCTCTGCTGCGGTTTGGGCAGAGTAACGACTTGTTTTTTGTGGTTTTGGTCTTTTTACTCGAGCAGAGCAACACCTCATTCCGAGGCTTTTGGACTGGGGAAATATGGTGGATACCTAACTAAAGGGCTAGGGATCACTTTGACCGGTTGGATTTGCTTTTGGTGGAGTTTTGGTAGGGATCCGAGGCTTTATAGGAGGATCGCTCACTATCTCACTTCACTCACTAATTCTCTCAGCGTAACAACGACACGGAGAGTTTGTGATCATTGACCGGTGTACTGAAAGTGAACCCCGAAGGCTCTATTTATAAGCTGAAGGAGGGATTCATCGGGGATTTCTTTTTCTCTCAGCGTGCTTCATTTCCTTGTACACCGCGCTTCAAAAATTGTGCAATGCGTTAAGTCTGGGGTGTACTGTAGCACCTTGGGCGCAACCATAAGGCTACTTGGGCGCCGCGCCAAGGGACCCTTATGGCAGCGCCAACCCACTATTCAACTTCCAATTTTGCACTTTTAGCCCTTGCATTTTACTGTTTTGCACACCCTGCTTTGCCTTTTTGCATTTTTAAATCCTGTAACTTGATATTTGTTAAGTTTTAACAGGTCTTGATATCACATGCCAGAGTTACATACCAGGGGTACGAAATTGGGGTGTCTACAGAGCCCCTCAACGATGGAGTCTACGGGTAACCCGAAGCTTACTGAGTAAACGAACATCGTTGATAAGAAATAGACTCTCCAATTTTGTGCAATTATAATAAAAGACAAATGCAACAGGTGACAGTTATAATGCAACAATTTATAATGCTAACCAAACCTCCATATCCTAGACATATTTAGTCGGTTATAGAAGGTTATCGGAGTTTTTAAGCAGATATGCAAATTAAATGCTCTAATGGTCGGACCTACTAAAGTAGGCTACCTACGTATCTCTTAATAAAGGAAATCAGACCAAATGTAGTTCGGGCTAAGCCAGAACAAGCATGTTGCGACAGTCGTGCCTACCGAAATAGGCTGCCTACGTATCCTTATCCAAGGAATCAAACCAAACGTAGTTCGCCGAAAATGCCGACAAACAAGTGATGTACGGAAAGATAGTTGAAATATCCATTACAACCTAGTGAAAATAACGCACATCAAAATGCAATATCCATCGCATTACAACCCTAGACACAATATCCATTGCGTCGCCACAAAGCTTAATGCAATATCCATTGCATCGCAACGCTAAATGTGATATCCATCGCACCAACACAGAAATAGATGCAATATTCATTGCATCGCAAAGACCAGATGCAATATCCATTGCATCGCAGCGCTAGATGCGATATCCATCGCATCACTAGAAAGACAAATACAATATCCATTGCATCGCAACACTAAATGTGATATCCATCGCATTACCAAAAAGACGGATGCAATATCCATTACATCGCAACGCTAGATGCGATATCCATCGCATTACCAGAAAAACGGATGCAATATCCATTGCATTGCAACGCTAGATGCGATATTCATCGCATTACCAAAAAGACGGATGCAATATCCATTGCATCACAACGCTAGATGCGATATCCATCGCACCAACACAGAAAGACGGATGTAATATCCATTGTATCACAACGCTAGATGCGATATCTATCTCATTACCAAAAAGATGGATGCAATATCCATTGCATCACAACGCTAGATGCTATATCCATCGCACCAACACAGAGAGACAGATGCAATATCCATTGTATCACAACGCTAGATGCGATACTCATCGCACCAATACAGAAAGACGGATGCAATATCCATTGCATTGCAACGCTAGATGTGATATCCATCGCATTACCAAAAAGGACGGATGCAATATCCATTGCATCGCAACGCTAGATGCGATATCCATCGCATCACCAAAAAGACAGAGGCAATATCCATTGCATCGCTAGGAAGCTAACGCGAAGGCTGGATGCAATATTCATTGCATCACCACGAACCCAAATGCAATATCCATTGCATCGCAACGAACCCAGATGCAATATCCATTGCATCGCTAGGAAGCTAACGCGAAGGCTGGATGCAATATTTATTGCATCACCATGAACCCAGATGCAATATCCATTGCATCGCAACGAACCCATTTGTGATTGTTTTATAAACAATAGTCGACCCCTAGTATGACACAACTGTGATTTGAGGTTAGATTGTTTCTATAAACATCGCTAAATATCATATCTTTGGGTTAAAGAAAATCTCTCCTAAATTGATAGCACTTGTGTCAAATGGAAGTCTGTTGGCTTTCTGTAATCTTAATCGTGCTCAGCATTCCTAAGCTATTGAAGCTGAAGCAGATTGAATGTCGAGCAACTGTCATGGGTAATTTGGGTACTTTTTTTTAGAACTGAAGTTGTTATACCTTAGGACATGCATTCCTATTTTGAGATCCAATCCATCATACACCTGTTTTCCCTTTGCACTTTACAGATTACAAATACAACAAAAAAGTCCAAACAACCTCCTTCCTAGATATGCTTAATCCACTCAATTAATTTTCTTTAAGCTCCAGTTTCATCTACTCGAAACAAGTTTATGAATAAAAAAAATGAAGTAGAGATTCAGATGCAGAATTGGAAAAAGAAAAACCATGAAGTAAAGCAGAACATGATCTAGTTCCTATCCCTTAGAAATGTATACTTCAACACTACCACCAATAACAATGCATTTTCATTCTTGTTTCTGTAAGTCAGATGTTTGGAAGCTATTTTAGGGTACTGTAGCGATTCGTACCATGTTTAGCCCAGTGTTCCTTCAAGTCAAGCAGGTTGGACAGGTTATAACCTTCATGCAAGTCGACTTAGGAGCTTTGTAAACGCGCCTCCACTCATCTTTCTCCCACCAACTCTTGAATAACGCTTATTAGACACTTGAGGTAAAGGATACATTGACATGGTGGTTGTGCAGCAAGCTGACTGCCACCCACCATTCCCCCACTTATAGCATGGTTGTGGTACACCAATACACGAGCATACATGCACTGGCATAACAGATTCATCAAAATTTACTTGGTTTAACCCCAAATTATCCTTCCACGCCAACGCATCAGAATCCTCATCAGCACCCAAACCCTGCTCAACCTTCACACTTTCTGACCCCTTTCGACCTCCCCTCGGCGACTTAGCATGTTTTGACGAAATTGATTGGGCCTTCTTCGATTGTCTAACTTTCCTGGGCTTGGTGGTCTCAGAAGGAATGTCGGTGATCTCGTAGGTTTCGTTTATAGGAGTGTCTCTCTGATCGTAATTATCTTCCGGTAATTCAAACACGTGATGCATTTGCAGATCACTGAAACTACGCTTGACTCCACGTCCAACTACATTTCCGGATAACTCTGAGCTTGCCATGTTATTGTCGTTCATCGAACTACCCGGAAACGAAGAGTGGCAATGGCCTCGTCTCGTTCATGTATGGCGGAGTTACGTTCTGATATTGTTGTGTCACGCTGGAGCATTGCCATGTCACGCTCTGCAAATGCCCTTTTTCTTTCCTCCAGAGCCATGTTCCTTTCTCGTATGGCAGCATCCCTCTCGGCCATGATGGCCATGAACGTCTTTATTGTCAAGTAATTGTGATCCATCCTTCTAGCAAACGGCCAAGCTAAAATTTCATCCTTGATATGGCCATTACTACATTGCTGGGCCCGGGACGGAGGTGAGGTGAGAGGGAACGTCGGCGTTTGCTAGGTTTTAGAGTTGATGATTTTGAAATTTGGGGATCAGAGGTTGGCCGAGGCGCTGCCTGCTGGGATCTCCGCCGGTTAGCTTCTGATCCTGCTGGTTTGTCAGATGGGTCTAAACCGCGTCATTGCGTGCAATACGAATCGTTTTATCTAAGCTGGGTACTCTCTGAGGCTTTTGGGAGTCAGAATATTTCCATTGTTGTATTCATGGGCAGTCTCATTCTTGCCTTTTGCCTATTCCTTTCATAACATGTGTTTGATATCCCTATATACTCTGCTTCACTTATCAAATGCTTAGTGTAAATTGGTTTCCAAAAGACTACAAACTGTAATGGGGATGATTATGCTATTATGCACTGGGTTGCCTAAGAGTGTTGGAAAAATGAAAGTTTTGTGTAAACTCATTAGTCCCACATGTCCTATTGACGAGAAAGGAGCTGCTGATGTATGGTGACTGGTGAGTAGACCATGCTTATGCTTATGGTTGGAATGGAATTAATGGGTAATGGCCAATGGGCCGCCTAACAGTTAATTTACGGCTCTACAAACCAACCCATGAGCTTGTTCATAATCAGGCATATAAGCACGAGCCCATGCTCCCAACAACACCTGTTTTGTATCCGAAACAACAAGAGCATCATCTTGACAACAATCATCCACAGACAACTGCAAATCCCCACTATCCAATTCCCCATCTCTCAATTCCTCAATATAAATCTCTCCTCTAAACAACAACCCCTTTACAGTAACCCCTCAAAACTTAAAAAATAGATCACACATTAAGAAAATCATAAGGGAGACCACTATAAACCTTGAAATATCAATTAAATCCAGAAATATCAATTTATATTGAGAAGATCCTACATACTGACCAATGTAAACCTCGAAATATAAAGAAAAGTTATAAATTAATGAAATAAAACGAAAACATAGAAACCTCCCCCAAATTGCAACCTTTGACTATAAACCCAGAAACCCACAAAAATGGTCAAACAAGAACTCGATTGGAACAACAAACACTACAATTTTTGCAATAAATCGAACTTGAATTCACCAAAAACAAACCCAATTGAGGAATGCGCAAGTTCTTGATCATACTGAATGTAGGAAAATTAAAAAGAAAAAGAAAAGGAAAAACAATTTCTCAATGAAGAAGCAATGGGGGGTGGGAAAAAGATTAGTGGAATACCTTGTTCAATTCGGCGGAGAGGGAAAGAGATGTATTTGAGCGTCGGAGGAGACCAAGGCACCACGAATTTCACCGGAAGCAGATGTGACAGTGGAGAGAGCGAGACCGGGGGTGAGAAGAGAGGAGCAAAATAACTGGGCGTTGGTTGCTTGTCTATGGTAGGTTGAGAACTAAGGTTACGTTGTCGTTTTAGACTATTGCTTTACAATTTAATAAAATAAAAATTATTTAGGATTAATTGCAACTGAAATTGAATGGAGAATTTGAAACGAAAGCTTATCTGTTTCAAAATCCCTCGCAAAATTAAGCGGGTTTCTTCCCTCCAAACTTTTTGCCCAAAACAGAACACCAATTTTTTTTAAAGTTCAAAACATAAAAATCTTATATTAATAAATGCAACTGAAATTGAAACCAAAATTGAAACAGAAGTTTATCTGTTTCAAAAACCATTGCAAAATTAGGCGGCATTCTTCCCTCCAACTTTTCCCCCGAAACATGATGCTTTCCATTGCAATATGAGTTGCAAAATTAATTGGGTACGTCAATTTCCCTTGAGAAATTTTTACATTGAAACTGATTTCAATTCAATTGTAAAATTATGTTTCAGTTGCCATGTTTTCTTGTAGTGGTTTCAAAAACCGGACCCATATGAGGGGATAACATGGCAGTTAATCAGGAAGATCTGATAGAACTTAGGGACACTGGCATGATGAAGCAGATAGTCTAATCGTGCTAAGTGGAGTTTCAAAGCTTTGGTATTCTGGACAGAAATTGGTGGACAACCAGTCTATCATCAACAGGAAGGTAAGGGCACCCGAAATTATCTACCCGACTTGCCGAAATCATGAGAGACCCTTTTAAGAAGCCCCTGCTTAGTAAGGTTGAGACAAAAATTTCTCAGTTGATATGTGTTTCCAAAATGCTTCATGGTCCAGAAAATGGGATAGAAGACTGCATAGACAAGACTCATGAATTCGGTGGGAAAAGCCCCAGGGCGACCCAATCGATAATTTTTTTCAAAATGGGGTTAAAGGTCCCTAGTATACTCAATCGATGCTTTTTATGAATATGAATGACTCCAGAAGTGGATGGAGGGAAAGCCCCTAGGTGGACTTTTCTATTCTCTTTTTTTCTTGTTTTTTTTTTCTTCTCTCTCTTTTTTTTTTTTTTTTTTGAAGAGAAAGGTACAGGATATGAGGAAGACTCTACTGAACAAGAAGGAGAATCAGTATTCAGAGTTCACCTTGTTTCCGAGTACCACCAGGTTGGTGGGTATGGACCCTACTTGATAATTATCTTTTGACGTTTTCATGTGCTTTAGCAGGGAGTTCTGTCTTTGACTCAGATTACGTTATAAACGATTGAAGCAAAGATGTTAACCGCGACTGGTTGAAAGTGTTATGTTTAAACTTTTGGAGATGGATTGGTTTTGAGATTAAAAGATCTCTTCACATAAAAGTGATCAATAAATTAATCGTTGGTTGGCTCTCCAAGCCGTGGATTTTGGATGGATAATTGGCTTTTGGTTTTGAATATGATAGGCCTTTTGGCTTTGACTTTGGGTATAGCTTGGGCTTTTTGGGTATGGTGAACTTTTCCTTTTCCTTTGATCCACATCTAAAAGCATATGTGTTGATTTTTTTCCGAAAAGCCCCAAACTAGTTTGGGAAAAGGGGAGAGATAGACAAATGATGGATTTGCTCCGGAGAGATTTTTTTCTTTTTTTTCCTTCTTTTTTTTGGAGCATCATTATAACAATTGAGAAATGTCACCTTTTTGGGATCAATGGATAATCATTCTTGGTAGATAAAAAGGCTGACACAACCCTAGTTTTGAGAAGCTTAAATCATGCGGGTAGTTGCTTGGCTGGGGGATATTTGGAAGGTCTTAGTTTCAGTAGGGCATAAGGCGGACTAAAGACGTTTCAAGGTGGAAAGCCCCAGTATGCTACTAACAACTCGGTCGCAATGGGTCGAAGGTGATTCCGGTCAAGACGACTTGCCTGCTTTGAGTTTCATGTGTTCTTAATAGTTTGCGGGCCCATATCTTTTGGATGAATCATTATCAACTCAATTAGATTTAGGTATTTTTAAGGGAGTCAACTCATCATCCTTAGAAGAAAGTCTGTCCAGGGATACTTGGAAATAGGTGACCTGAAAAAGAAAAGATATATAGAAAATCTACGAAAACTGACGCTGAGTTTTGAAAAAAGTTGTTTCCTGAAGATTTTATTTAGCAAGAGGAGTATTAAAGGAAAGAGTTTTCTAGAGGTGTATACAAGAGGGTATGTTAGGGTTCTATGAGTCTAAAAGTCTTTCTTTCTCTTTCTTTCCCTGAGTGACCAGCAGTTTCTCGTACTATGTTCTGCCCTATTCAAATTCTTTCTCAATGTTGTTCCTAGGGCAATACTTAATCACTTTTTATTAATCACAAATGCGGGGCTTCTCAATGACATGGCCATCAATAAGATCTTGGATGGCACTTCTGAGCTTATAATACTTATCAGTGGGGTGGCCACTGCTACGATGATAGTTGCAATACTGAGAGTGGTCCCATGTGTTTGATAGCTTTTCTGGAGGTCGGTAATTTTCCATTGGTTTCATAACCCCTTGCGTCATTAAGCCTTGGAAAATCAGGGACATTGGGGCATTTAATTCATCGTAATGCCTTCTTTTTGCTTGGTAAGGTCCTATGAGGCTCCTATTGGTATTACTGTTTCCTTCAACAAAATTGGCAGATTTATTTGTCTCATATGACCATGGCATATTACTGTACTTACCAGGTGGAATTCTTTCAATCACGTTGACTTCTTCCGAAGATTCTTCACCTGATTCAGAATAGCAGAATGAACTTGGAGGTGTACCCATTTCTAAGGATCCTTTGCGTATATCTTCATCAATACGGACTCCTATCTTCACTATTTCTTTAAAATTGCTATAGGGGAGATATCGCATGTGTTCCAGGTAAATGGGCTGGAGGTTTTTGATGAACATTCTGCATGATTCAGCCAGATTAGGTCTGTCGAGTGTCTGGGCTAATTTTCTTTTCCATCTTGCTGCAAACTCAACACATGTTTGTTTTTCCTTTTGGGTGCATGATTCAAGATCTCTTTTATTTTCAGAGGTAGTATTATCTTTGTATCTTTCTAGGAACCCTTCAGCTATTTGGTCCCAAGTGCCCATGGTGCTATCATCTGCTAGCATTAACCATTGCTTAGCAGCCCCTATCAAGGTAAGGTGAAAATTGGAGGCCATGGCTTCGAAACTATCCCCTCTTGATTGCATGCCAGTAGAGTAAGATTTTAGGTGGGAGATAGGGAATCCAGTCCCATCGAAATTTTCTATGTCGGGCATTTTAAATTTTGGAGGTAGTATGGCTGAAGGTTTTAACGTTAATGCCCGCGTAGAAATTTTTTCTTTGTTCTGAAGTTTGAGCATCATATTTTTCATGTTTTCCATGCCAACCTCCATTTTGGTGGGCGGGGAGTTGGTTTTTGGTATATGCTGGCAGGATTAAGGAAGGCTGGGTTAATTTCTGGCTGCGGTATCTGGTAGGGATTTTGGGCAGGATATGGACTCTAGACAGGATATGGATTTTGGGCAAGTAGGTTACTAGCGGTTTCAGTTTGGCAGCCATGATCATAGGAGGTAGATATGTTGTAACTTGGCCTAGCGAGTTATAGCTTTTTGGGTCCATATGCGGGATATTTTGGAGTGGATTGGCGATGGGAAAAGGGAGGTCATTTGGATTTTGGGGAATATTGGTGTTTGGAAGAGGGTATGGGGGATAGGATAGAAAAGGGTTGATATTTGGATAATAGGGATTTGGTGGAGGATTTGGGCTTGAGATAATGGTGGTATTTGGTGGGTTGGTATTTGGCTGGGAAATTGGATTTGGAGGGACATGGGAAGTTGATGCTTCCTGAGGGACTGTATGGGAAGAGATTACCTTACCACTGCATTTTAAATTTTGCACCAAATTAGCCATTTGGCTCATTATACGATCAGTCTGTGCACCCAAATTTTGATCTAATCATTGCTGCATAGCCGGAGTCGGAGCGTCCTCTGGAGCCCCTGTATCTGTACCCATAGCGGATTGCTCACTTTCAGCTGCCATTATGCTCAAATATGTACCTTCTGAACTGATACTGCCCCTGATATTTTCTAATCTGCTTTCTGCACCCGTATCCCGTATATATCAACCGGCCAGTACTATCTCTGGTATTCCAAATTCGGCCCAGGTTTCTGAGGAAAATGAGTTTGGAGGTATCAGAAGGCTGGACTGAAGGCTTTCTGGGCTTGGAGTACAACGTGCCTTTATTTGTATTTTTATTATTATTGTTTTTTTATTTTCCTATAATTGATCGGATAAGTACATGCTTTATTTTGACAGTCTCAGGACTTTCCTGGAACAGTGGATTCCTTCTCCAGAGTATAGGACCCTCGTATTCCACCTGCCTTTCGACTCCTCAAGATCGGACTGATCCCAGGCGAAGGGCCTATACTCTTTCCGGGATCCACCATTCAAAATGATCTAGGTCGAGCATCAAAGAATAATCAATCAGCCCATGTGTATTTATTTTTTTTACTTGCGCATTTTTTTTGTTATGCCATTTTTTTTTGACTTGCGCATTATCATCATTTATTTTTTTCATCATATTTTTTTCCTTTTTTTTTGCTATTCCATTTTTTTTACAGGGGTCGATCAATGATTCAGAAATGCAAAAAACCGGTCGGTCTTTGAAGTGTCCTGAAAATTTATATGCATTCTAACGATGACTTATGCAGGGGGTAGGCTGGCCATGGTGTAGGGTAGCAATTCAGAATATATTTACATGCGTGTGCGTGTGTGCGGCATCTAAAAAACATTAAAATCTCTTTTTTCAGATATAAAAATAGAAAATAAAACAGATATGACCTGTCTTGCTGTTACTTATTAATTTTCTCGGCTTTTTTAGTTTGAGCGCGAGCAAGCAGGCAATCACATCACCCTTTCATTCACATTCTCTCTTTTTTAAGGGAAAACGGAAAAGTGCAAGAAAGGAGTGTTGCGATGTCCCACTGGATCCAAAATGTTTTATAGAGTTATCATCTTTATTTTAAGGAAGAAATAAAACAAAACCAAAAAAAAGAAAAAACCAGAGATTGCAAAAACCGGGTTCGGAGGCTAAGTTACGAGTTGGGAATGTGCTAGGCACCCAACTCGCCCTTTCGATCTCAAAAGCGGTTTTTGGCTAAAGTATGTTTTTTGTTATATTTATTTAGCAAATAAATAAAGCATTAAAAGACATGAAATAAAAGCAAATACATCCGTGGCTACATTATTTACGGGACTTGCAGCCGTCTCCTTACAATAATTACAAATACATTTAAAAATATTTGGCCATAATAACTCTTCTTTTAAATAGTATTTCCTAACTAAATCCGGGCAGCACAACGACTTATATTTTTACATTGGGCCGGATTTGAAAATAACATTTATAAATAAACGCCTTTAAAGGCTTTACCTTTTAGAGCGTAGTGTGCTCGCTCTATCCTTCTCGAGAAAGGGAGTCTTTTATGCTGTTGCGGTTTGGGCAGAGTAACGGCTTGTTTTTGGTGATTTTGGTCTTTTTACTCGGGCAGAGCAATCTGCTCTTTCTGAGGCTTTTGGATTGGGGAAATAGAGTGGATACCTAACTAAAGGGCTAGGGATCACTTTGACCGGTTGGATTTGCTTTTGGCGGAGTTTTGGCAGGGATTCGAGGCTTTATAGGAGGATTGCTCACTATCTCACTTCACTCACTAATTCTCTTAGCGTAACAACGACGCGGAGAGTTTGTGATCACTGATCGGTGTGCTGAAAGTGAACCCCGAAGGCTCTATTTATAGGCTGAAGGAGGGATTCATCGGGGATATCTTTTTCTCTCAGCGTGCTTCATTTCCTTGTACACCACGCTTCAAAAATTGTGCAATGCGTTAAGTCTGGGGTGTACTGTAGCACCTTGGGTGCAAACATAAGGCTACTTGGGCACCGCGCCAAGGGACCCTTATGGCAGCGCCAGCCCACTATTCAACTTCCAATTTTGCACTTTTAACCCTTGCATTTAACTGTTTTGCGCATCCTGCTTTGCCTTTTGCATTTTTAAATCCTGTAAGTTGACATTAGTTAAGTTTTAACAGGTCTTGATATCACATGCCATATTTACATACCAGGGGTACGAAATTGGGGTGTCTACACCACCCCATCACCTCCCAAAAGAGTAGGAGCTTGATTCGTGCTGCTAGTTCTGATGAGATTTCTTGTCTAATAGAGAAGGGGAAAGCCGAACGAATTGATAGTAGTAAAAAAAATTGATAGTAGTAAATTCGAAGGTCTCGAAGAAGTTCTTCACTTAGGGGGAAGCGAGACCCTTTCTTGCTCTTTTAAGGATCAAGAGCCCTCTTACTTCGTCTTAGATTAGGGTCGGATATCCACCTTACATGTAATCGACACGCTGCACTCCATTGGCACTTCCTTTTTCTGGGCCACGATTGGGGTCCTTCAAAAGAATAAAGGGAGTGGTACGGGTCGAGTACTTAATAAACTATCTTTATTCAAAAAAAATTTCCTTGAATTGACTTAAATTTGAAAGAACAAAATCCATCACTCACTTTCGTCTTTTCTCGTAATAGATTAAAGCAAAGTAGCACCTTACCTATCGGGAGGTGAAGTAGAGTGAAAGGTTCGTCCCTATACTTTTTAATAGAAAATGACATTTTTACCCTTTTACAAATGCACGTGCGTGTCATGTGAGCATACTCAACGACCAAAAATTGACAGAAGGACCAACGATATAAAAGTTTTCAGTTCAAGGACCATTTGCAAGGTGCAGGGACGAATTTCCAAAAACCCTAAAACTATAGGGACCAATTGCATAGTTTGCCCTAACTAAAACGCATAAACGTAGTATATACAATATGCTAAATGTAAGCACATTTTTATGGAACTTAACTAAAACGCCCCCGAGTGAAAAGATGAAAAAAAAATTGAAATTTTTTTATTGTGAAAAAAAAAGACAATAAGAAGGAAATGACTGACAAGAAACCTGCCCCTTCCCTTCAAGGCCTGGTCTCCCAATCGCCCCCTGCAAGGCTTGTCTTATCAATCGGGCCCTCCCTTACATATAGTGTTAGGTTTCGTTAAGTTCTATTACATTTCGTTATAATCCATTAACTTCCCGTCAGATTATTCAAAGACTAGGACTAATAATAGACTCGACATAATCTAACAAAATGTAACATAACATAGCGGAATCTAATGAAATGGCAAGGAATGGCCAAGGGGCTGGTTGGTAAAACAGGCCTTGCTAGGGGGTTTCACCAAAAAAATTCAAATTTTATTTCCATCTTTTCACTCAAGTGCATTTTAGTCAAGTTTCATGAAAACGTGTTATGTTTAACATATTGTACGTGTTACATTTAACACTTATGTAAAAGTTCGATAGAATTTCATGTGTTTCGATGGGGAAAGTTTCTGGATATAACTTGATAGCTCACATGTTTGATATATGGACAAATGGTGCTGCCTTCCGAAGTCAACTAGGTGCCCGTCAGTTAGGAATTGGGAAGTTTGGAAGGCTAGGTGTAGGGCTATTCTTGATAATATTCCTATGAAGATGGAGCAGATTCAGCATAATCTTCGTGACATGTTGGTCATATTTTCACCTAAGGCTCAGCGTAATTTGTTGGCTCAGCTCAGTTTAAAAACATTGAATCTCCCTGTTATTTCGGTCCCTCGTCGTGTTGGCAATGGGTAAAATGGGAGCCTCCTTTGCGTCACATGTTTAAGCTCAACACTGATGGTTCATCAAGGAATGACATATGTATAGGCGCGAGTATGATATAGGACTAGCTATGAAAATTTGTTGCTTTTTTTTGAACTATTACGGAACTGGTACAAATATGCGAAGAGAATTACTTGCATTACGGGACGGGCTACATTTTTGTTGTTCTCTTGGGCTGATGTCGGTCATCATTGAAACAAATTCTTTAATTGCGGCTCAAGTTCTTGGGAACAAGGTCTGTTTTCCTTGGGCATATGAGTATGACCTTCGCCTGTGTCCTCTTTTTGGGGATTATGAGTTAACACATGTTTACAGAGAGAAATATTTTGTCCCTAAATCGGGTAAGGCTGGTAGTCCCCCCTCAAGTTTGTATTTTTTTTAACTATCAATAAATTGTGCAGGGTTCGTATTCCAAAAAAAAAGTTGGGTATAAAGCTAGGTTGGATTACCTTTGATCGACTCATAGAGGTGGTTTAATGGAGGTGCACGTAAGTTGGATATACAGTTAGGTCGGACTATGTTTGACCAGTTCATGGGTTTAGGGATATGGATGGATTGATTGAGAATCACACAAGTTGAATATAAAGTTAGGTGGTCCCTCAGCTCGGGGATATAGATTAATTGAGGTGCACAGCTAAGGGTGTAAGTGGTTTGATTCGATTTGGTTTTGGTTAAAATTGCAAACCGAATAACTTCTATTAGTTCCAAAATTTCTCAAACCGAACCAAACTGCACGAAGATTGGAACCAAACCACTTGATTTTGTTCGGTCTTATGGTTTCAAACAAAAAAAAATGTAATCAACTTATACAACATACAAAATAACATAGTCATATTTCCAATTAAACACGTAGTCACTTTTCCAATTCCAACATACATACAAACAAAAGAGATATTAAATGTTTAGTGTTTACACTCTACAATTCTATTGTGAATTGGAGTACAAGTTGCAAACAAACACAAGCCATGAAATCTTGGAAGAAACAACAAACAAACAAACAAACAAGGTGTATGCATGTCTAAGTGTGAAGTTTAATGTGTGAATGAGAATTAAGGTTTGGGTACTTTGGTATTTGTTACTGCTTTGGAAAATGTAGAATACTAGAAATTTGATTTACTATATATATATATATATATATATATATATATGGTGGTTCGATTTTGCACCAAAAACCCCAAACCGAACTGATTGATTTATAATTTTTCCAAACCTAAACCGAACCGTCGTAACTCAAAACTGAACCAAATCCGTCGATTCGATTTCATGATTCGATGATTCAGATATATTTATGTGCACAAGTTGGATATTAAGTTAATTTTGGGTATCAAATTTAAATATATTAATAGGGTTGAGAACCGCATGGGCAAACCTTTTAAACCGAAAAAAGCCAGGGGTTAGATTTGAATTTTTAGTGGCCCGGTTAAACTGGACTGTTGAAACCGCAACTTATTAGGGATTGAAATCAACAAGGTTGACCTAACTAACATGACCAGAACTACCAACAAGCCCAAAAAAAACATCAATTCCGCTAGTACCATGACTATATTTAGAGTAGATACAAGTGAATCCCGACTCCTAGATTCCCTCTCTATAATAAGATCTCTAAAAATTGTGTTTGTTTGCTGCTAATAAATTGTTCCTCCAGATTAATAGATTACTAGTAGAATAACTTAGTTTAGTAAAATTAGATATAATTGATCAAACAACCCCCCTTAGTTATAATTGTTACATGCTTTCTTTCCTTAATTGCTTCTTGTCTCTTTGGTTCGACCATTGCTTTCCAATCACTATATTTTATATTGATTCGTACACTTGTGATGTAAATAAATAAAACATTTTCATGTAGTTGAATAGCACAACAGATGCCAGTGTGTAAGTCTGGTTTGATGAAAGCAATGAGCAAGAGGGCTGCAAATTAGTTAGTCCTTTTCCGCTTACTACCAGGGCGGCCAATGTGGTAACCCGTTTTGGGGAGGTTATCTTCATCGAGCACGATGTTGGCGTTACCAGAAAGTACACTGGCGATTTCGAGCTATGAGGCAAGTGTTGGTCGATTTGTGCCTTGCGTTGTCCTCATGGATCTAGAGCTTGTGACCACGATGGTCTAAGCACCACACCATCTCCATCTCCGACCTCGCTAATCGTAACAGCTCCCACAATCGCCCACATCGCTACAATCTCTCTCTCTCTCTCTCTCTCTCTCTCTCTCTAAGCTCCGCCATCTCTCATCGGCGGACAGAGCTCCAATCATCTTTCTCGTCTCCAAAAAACCACCTCGCCAGTCGTCTTCTCCGGCGACGCTTCACCATTTTTTCAGCTAGAGCACCATTCATTAATTAGGGATTTCATTTTTTTTTTTATTTTTTGGGGGGTTGGGGATCTGGATTTTATTTTGGTTGATAAAAATTGGGCTCTTGATCTCGTCTTACATAGACGGTGGTTGTACGGTGGAGGAATTCTCAGGAATATTAAAAGTGAAAAAAATACAAATTTCGAAGAAAGAGATATAAGTGGGGTGTTGGAAATACCAAAGTTACCCTTAATCAAGTGCACGTGGCAGACACATGTCTGACTTAACGGTTCTAAACAAATAACATCCATCAAAATGAATGCGGCTGTAAAAATTTCAAACTCGTAGGGCCCAACTTTTACAAAAAAATATTAAGGTACCATCTTTGGAATTATTCAAAGTGAAGGGACCAATGGTGCGATTAACCCAAAGATTTAAATATTTTCCACATTTACTCTATATGAGGAGTTAGGTGATTGGACAGTTTGGGAAGTGTAGTTGTAGTTCGAAGCAGCCAGCGGACAAACCGAGAGGAGAGTGCGAGAGACTGAGAGGAACAAAAGCTCTTCAACTGCAGCAATTGCTGCTCCATTTTCGCATTTGATTTTTGTTGAGTGACAAAATTTGTTGATTACCCAGTTGTTAGATTAGATAGAAAGTTAAGAAAAAAATTAAAATTAACAAGGAAGAGGATGATTCTGATCAGATCGATTCGTCCAAATACAACAAGGCCTTCGTTTCCATGGATGATTTCTCTGCTACCCACTTCATCGCTGTATCATTCTTCAGCAGCAGCAGTTGAAGCAGAGCGAACAATTAAACAAGGTCCGAGAAATGACTGGACCCGACCGGAAATCAACTCCATCTACCATTCCCCAATTCTGGATCTTCTCTTTCACGGCGTAATTTCATCTCTCTCTCTCTCACAAACACACATTTGCTCTTATTTCCCTCTTTTTGTTTCTTTTAATGGTTTTTTTATAATTATTTTTATTTATCAACTAGCGGTGGTATGAGAATGGATTGAAATTTACAAGTATTTGAAGTGGCATATATGCTATTATTTCTCAATTCAAACCCTTTTCCATAGTCTTATTTGGTAGGCAACAATTTTTATGCTATTGCCATTCCCATTGCCAAAATGGCATTTTATTATAAATTTCTTTGCATGATACCCCCCCACATTACAAAATGACTTACTCCTAGTTCCAAAACGAGTGCCAAATTTTCAAAAGTTTTGTTCGAAATTGAGTGGCCACTTTGTAATGAAGTTATTAATTTCACATTTGCCGACTAACATGTCCCAATATGCACTCTCAATATTATAAGGTGGACAACAAAGATATTTATGTATATGTGCTACGAAAATGCATAAAAGTCAACCTCGTTAATTTTCTTGAAATGAAAATTGGCTACGTGATAGGTAATAGAGGTGAATTTAGTAACTTCGTAGAAAAAGGGACACTCATTTTGGGACAATTTTTATTTTATTTTATGAAAGGACACTCATTTTGGAACGAAGGGAGCAGTTCAAATAGCATGGAAATGACTCACGATCGTTGCATACCAGACTGGCTAAGAAGAATGTTCTTATTTCATTAGCTCTTTGTAGACTTTGCTTTCCCTTCCCCCTCCCTCCCTCCTATTCTGTAGTGTAGTGTCTTTAAGTAGTCACTAAAATTGTACTTCTTTAATCGAGAAACTTTCTTGCTCTACTTTTTATTACTACATAAGTATTATCATTCAAGCTCCTAATTGTCATTGTCATTTGCAAATTTCATCATCAGCATTGCTCCAGATATTGTGGTGACAGCGTTGCACTAAAAAAAGAAATTGTTTACGCATTTCATTCCTTTGCATTCTGATTGACGGGTTCTGAGTCCAGTTAAATTTAAGTAACATTACCTGCCATGGCCCTACCTTTTTAACTTGTTCATGTCAATTGCTGTATGAACGAGTGTAAAAACATTGCCAGCTTTACATGAATTCTTAATCATATGAAGTGGCAACTGGCAACCATTTGATTCATCTAGCCCTTTGAGATATCAGCTTTTGTTCCTATTCAATGTTTTGCAAGTAAATTTTTTTGACTAATTTTCCTAAACTTTATTTTGTATCATCACCGTAAGCCCTTTTTTTGCTTTAGGTTACATATTTTTGTTGCTATGATCATTAATCTTATAAGAGATTCATGCTTGGTATAGGCTCAAGTGCATCGGCATGCTCACAACTTTAGGGAAGTGCAGCAGTGTACGCTTTTATCTATAAAGACAGGTGGATGCAGCGAGGATTGTTCATACTGTCCTCAGTCCTCTAGGTATGCTACTGGACTAAAAGCACAAAAGCTTATGAGCAAGGACGCTGTTCTAGAGGCAGCACAAAAGGTGAAGGCTCTTTGTTGACTAATTTTCTTACATATGCCTTGATGATTTTAACTACAATTGCTTTTTGGAGCTAGGATAGCCCTGTGGTAGTCACAAGGTGGAGTAAACTTCTCTAAATTTCTCTATATAAGCTCCTTTCTGATTATTCATTTCTTTTGATTGGCTTGCCTGTTACATATCACAGCTTAGCAGTGTCTATTTGAAGACATACTTCTATCTGATTCCCAACATGAAACATGTGCCGCCCTATAATTCTTTGTTAACGTGCATTTGCATGTTTCTCGTTCATTAAGAACTTCATCTTATGTTCTAACACTTTACACTTCACACTCACATCACGAATGTTAACAAAAGCAAAAAATCCCATGTATATTCTCTTCACATTTTCCTTGGAGGTTTTCAATGGACAAGGAGATGTTTTTGTAGGAGTCCAAATTGATAAAGGAAGATTATGAGTCTGGGAATAGCTTTCACTTCATGTACACTCAGATGCTCTAGGCTTTTAATCTAAGGATGTGATTAGTGTTGATCTCACAATGAATCAGCTGAAGCTAGACTTGAATGTGCATGGTTATTGGGCATATTATATGTTGCACACGGTTCCCTCATATCGCAGTACTTTGTCCATTTGCAGGCAAAAGAAGCAGGTAGTACTCGGTTTTGCATGGGTGCTGCATGGAGAGACACAGTAGGAAGAAAGACCAACTTCAACCAGATTCTTGAATATGTGACAGAAATAAGGTAATGATTCATGACACGGAGTTGCGGATGATAAAATTGGGTGGTACTACAGTTTCAAAGTTGAACTACTCCCTCCGCTCCAAAATAAGTGTTCCTTTACTTAACACGGGTCTTAAGAGAGTATTTGACTAAAAATGTTTTTCCTTTAATACACTCAAAGTGTCTTTTAATGGTGTCATATCAATGAGAGCTTTTTGTTTCTCACATTTAAAAATGGTATTTTAGACAATTAGTTTAAAAAACTTTCCGAATGGAAACGGGAACACTTATATTAGGACATTCCAAAATGGTGTAGGGAACACTTATTTGGGAAGGAGGGAGTAGTAAAGTAATCGTTCAAATTGCTATCTATTAAACGAGACATGATTTATGTTTACTTGTACTAGGCCTTGAATGAATCAAAGGTTTGTATATCCTGTTAAGTTACCAACTCATCTAAAAGCTTAAGCTCTTTGATAGGGGCTCAACAATGTATATCAAGCTTAACACTCCCTTCACATGTGACCCGTCAACACGTGGAGAGATGCACAAACATGCCTCACCAGAGGCATCACAAACCAAACAGAGTGCCATCATGCACACATAATATTCTGGGTAACAAATGCGAGCAGGATGTCTTGAACCCATGACCTTGCCAAACCAGAGCTCTAATACCATGTTAAGTTACCAACTCATCTAAAAGCTTAAGCTCTTACATAGGGCTTAAGGATGTATATCAAGCTTAACATATCCTTTACTTGTGTTTTATGTGTTTTATGAGCAAGCAAACTGGAGACGTATGATGATGAAAGTGACTGCCTGACTGATCAACAGTTTAGGGCTTTAGTACAACTTGTGGATTCTAAATTTCTTTCTTCCGGAGATGTTTATACATGTAAAACTGTGAGTAGATGCAAGAAGCTAACAGATGTTGCTGTGGTCTGATAAACCATCGTTGAGCACATGGTTGCAATTTGGCCGTCGAATCCTTTGATAATTGTTCCTCCACCTTGTGTTTGTTCACCTCATAGTTTGGGATACATTTGTTGTTCATGGCGAAGCATTCATTTCATAATTGAATATACTGGCAGTCAAAAGCTACCATAGTTACTTTTTGTATCTTCAGTAGGCTCGCCTAATTTATAGGAGTTACCACGTAAGAAATTAAACATATCTGCCCTCCCCCACTCCCCACAACTTGCCGAGAACATTTCTCATCGTGTATCAGAACTCTAAAGTAGTACGTATTTTCAGGGAAATGGGAATGGAGGTTTGCTGCACTTTGGGAATGCTAGAAAAGCAGCAAGCTTTAGAACTGAAGAAGGCAGGCCTCACAGCTTATAACCACAATCTTGATACCTCGAAAGAGTTTTACCCCAATATAATATCTACGAGGACATATGATGAACGCTTGGAGACCATTAAACATGTTCGTGAAGCAGGGATCAACGTCTGTTCAGGTAAATTGCTGATCGGAAAAGAATGATTGCCAATGACATGATATAAAACAATTTGCGATTCTCTTCCCCTTGATATATTTATATATATATAGTTTTTCTTCCTGTCTTTCACATAAGGATTTTATGGATTGTATTGAAGACTTGGCGTAATTCTCTAACCATGGCCAATGTTATTCATCTAATTCATCTGGGAATGAGCTAATTAAAGCTGTCTACTACGTTGGATTTTCAGGCCTATTCACATATCATTCTTGACCATTCTTTTGAAAGGCCAATCCTCAATGGTGTGTGGATTGAACTGGGGAATTTGTGTTCCTGCAATAGAAAGTTCTTACATAACTCCCCTCATCCAATTTCAAGATTCCCTTTTCTCTTTCTAGCTTGTCCCATTCGGAGAGTCTCTTTGCTAAAAATTAAGCTTGCAACTTTAATAGTCTACCTTTGGCCTCATATATACAAAGAATAAGTATTTGGATATTAATGGCAGGTTATGCTATAGTCTTTCCACTTAATGGTAGTATAAATATGTTTGACTCTTAGAAAGGACACTTGGGACACAGAGAATAAAGTAGCAAATTTCATTACCTTATATGGACTGTGACTTGCTCATGTACAAGTCTCCACCAATGCACCAAAAGCTAGGTGTTTGTTCGATATATTTTCTTCTTGTGTTTGTTTACTTCAAATGATTAAAGAAAAGTTTGTTGAGTTCAAGTTATTCTGAAATTAGCAAGAGGAGCTTGACTTGCTTTAAATTAAGCAATTTGGCAGTTATTATTATTATTTTTGGCTCCAGAAGAGATGACAATCTTTTGGTAAGAACACTGAATTTGTTACACCCTCCGTTTCTAAAAAAGTGTCATGTTTGACACAACACACAGATTAAGTAAAGTGAATTGACTCTATTATAAATATTAGGTTGTGTGTATTCCATCAAAGCCCATGTTGAGTGGGACCCATCATTAAGGTAGGAACCAAATCAAGGGTAAAAGGGTAAAGTTAACATCCCAAAAAGGAAAGATTAGTAAGTGGTTATTTTTTTTGGAACAGTCTAAAAAGGAAAGATGGACTTTTTTAAAAGAATGCAGAAGGTGTTTTGTGTGTGTGTGAGAGAGAGAGTTTTTAGTTTGTCCATATGGCTTCGAATTTCATTTCATTTTGTCTTTGATAATGCTTTTAAGCTTTGCATTTTATTTTTTCTTCATTCGGCTTGCTTACTGATTGTTCACCTTTTTCAAATCTTTAAATCATTCTTGAAGAACCTTGAGGTCCTTGTTCCAATCCTCATACCAACAAGGGGCACACTTACCTATAAAAAAAATAAAAATCACTCTTGAAGAAATTTTCTCCTTCTAATATACTTTTCACGAGCTTTTGGCACGATAAGTAATGAGCTCTCGTAATTTACTGAAACTTGGTTGCGCTAGGTACTGCATTGTTTAATTTATGGAATCCATTTCTGATTTAATTAGAAAGATGGTCTGCCTGCTCAAGTGTTACAAATTCTACTTAACTAGAATAAGTCTTAAAGAGAAAAATGTATTTATATGAACTTGATTAATTGTTTTACAGCAATAAATTGAAGCCAAGAACTTCTATTAATGAATTATTGCGGCAATTCACAGAGACAAGCTGTGATATCAAACTTTCCCCCCACCTTAACAGATTACGCTACTCCTTTTTACTTCTCACTTTTCACTTTTCTCTTCTGCATCTCTTTATCATGAAATGAAACTACTATTCTCTTTATGCTCTTCTTTACTATGAGAAACTGAGATCCTTGACCATTTCCTCCCTTTAAATTCTAGGTTGCAATGGGTTTGCCTCATCTTAAATAGGGATAACATTCAAGAAGAACCAAAAAAAAAAAGTATGGTGGTGGTTATTCATATGTGACAGATTTGACCGCTGAATAGAGCTGCTAAATCATCAAATGGCAAGGGTCCATCTCCGTAACCGTCTAAGACCAGTGACGTTTGACGTATATGAAAGAAACACACAATACTGTCTGTTCATTGTCACCTTCTTGCAGTGGCCAAGCCACTTAGACCATTAGGGGGCCTTTAGTTTAGAATAATTGCCATTTTAATAAACTTACATTAAAAAAATGATTTTTTACTTTTTACTTGAACAACAGTTTACTTATAAATTTTGACCCCCAATTGAACAAATTCAGATACTAGAAACAAAAATCCTAGCTTAACCACTGCCTTCTGACATTAAGAACAGACTTAAAGTTAATAAGATGCTCGAAACTGATGAGTTATCTCTTAATGTTATAATAAACACCTGTTTCCTTATAATAGGCGGAATCATAGGGCTTGGCGAAGCAGAGGAGGACAGAGTTGGCCTATTGCACACATTGGCAACACTCCCGGCACACCCGGAGAGTGTTCCCATCAATGCATTGGTTGCAGTAAAAGGCACACCGTTGGAAGATCAGAAGGTAATTCTCTTCTCTTTAACACTGCCAAGTCTAGGGTGATGGTTTCTCTGGGGAATTATGCGTCTACAAGAAATTACCCTTGCTATGCTCTCCAAGACATAATGTCAGGAATAAATTTAATCTCGAGTTCTCGTATCAGGCAAGGAAAGTACAATGGTTTTTTTATGCTCTGTTTGGATCTCAGAAAATGCAAGAGAAAGAAATGGGGATATGAAGATGAAAAAGGTGGAAATTATGTTTTAGAAAAATATGTGAGCTTTAAGGATGGTTTTATAACACTTCTTGTCATCATTGTACTAGACATTTTTTTCCGTTGTTATTATGTTAAGTATGAATTAATAGATTTGTGTTCGTACAAGCATTTATTTAATACTCCTACTTCTCCTTTTCCTTCCACTTCTCTACAACTGAACAGTGGGGATGAAGTACATGATATTATCCCGTTGTTCTTACTTAGATTTAGAAGTTACTTTTCCTATGCTCTCTTCCTTGTTATGTTAGACTGAAATCTTCACTTCTAATTCAAAATTTTAATTTTGAGTTTGGTCGAATATGCAGCCGGTTCAAATATGGGAGATGATTCGGATGATTGCCACAGCCCGAATAGTCATGCCAAAAGCAATGGTGAGACTATCGGCCGGGAGGGTGAAGTTCACAGTGCCAGAACAAGCGTTGTGCTTTCTTGCAGGTGCAAACTCCATATTCACCGGTGAGAAGTTATTGACAACTCCAAACAATGACTTTGATGCCGATCAATCCATGTTCAAGTTGCTTGGGCTTATACCTAAAGCTCCTAGCTTTTCTGATGATAACGCCGCAAAGGATTTTGAAGTGGAAGCTCCTGTTGCTGCTTCTAGTTCTGGTTGAGATTTTTCTTCAAACATGGAGGTTGCTTTGTTGTGATTTTTGGTAAGAATGCTTCATCGACACCTTTGTTCATTGTAGGAGAGAGTATGAGTTACTATATTCAGAGGTAGAAGATGACCCAAAACAATTATGGTAACAATTAGCGTACCAATTAATATTGTTGCAAAAATTTTGAGCCCTGCCGCTTTCTTATTAGCGAGGCAAGGCGCTTTTGTTAGTTAGGTAAAATAGATTGAAAGGAAACAACTATCTTCTTCTGTTTTTCAATAAAAAGCAAGATCCGTGGACGTAGCTCTCTTCCCTTGTCGTTACATATTGCAAGTGTAGACACCATAATCTCGTACTTCATATATATTTATTTATACACTAAGCAACACATAGTAGAAAACACACACAAACTGGATGGAACTAGGACAAATACAAACACTTGCTGTTACATTTCCAAAGCTACACACTGCTACTATATATGGGGAAAGAAGACACATACACAAATGCAATAGGAATATACATAGTTGTACTATAGCCGAAAAAAGAAAAGTAAAAAAAGTTGAGCCCCCTGCAAAGCTTGTCTTATCAACCGGGCCCTCCCTTACATATAGTGTTAGGTTCTGTTAAGTTCTATTACATTTCGTTAGAATCCATTAACTTCCCATCAGATTATTCAAAGACTAAGACTAATAATGCACTCAACGTAATCTAACAAAATGTAACAGAACTTAGCGGAATCTAATGAAATGGCAAGGAATGGCCAAGGGGCTGGTTGGTAAAACAGGCCTTGCCAGGGGGGTTTCACCAATAATCAAATCAAATTTTATTTCCATCTCTTCACTCAAGTGCATTTTAGTTAAGTTTCATGAAAACGTGTTATGTTTAACATATTGTACGTGCTACATTTAATACTTACATAAAAGTTCTATAGAATTTCATGTGTGTCGATGGGGAAAGTTTCTGGATACAACTTGATAGCTCACATGTTTGATATATGGACAAATGGTGCTGCCTTCCGAAGTCAACTAGGTGCCCGACAGTTAGGAATTGGGAAGTTTGGAAGGCTAGGTGTAGGGCTATTTTTGATAATAGTCCTATGAAGATGGAGCAGATTTATGTGCAGATTCAGCGTAATCTTCGTGACATGCTGGCCATATTTTCACCTAAGGCTCCGAGTAAGGGTTTAAAAACATTGAATCTCCCTGTTATTTCGGTCCCTCGTCGTGTTGGCAATGGGTAAAATGGGAGCCTCCATTGTGTCACATGTTTAAGATCAACACCGATGGTTCATCAAGGAATGACATATGTACAGGTGGGGGTATGATACGGGACTAGCTATGAAAATTTGTTGCTTTTTTTTCGAACTATTACAGTACTGGTACAAACATGCGAAGAGAATTGCTTGCATTACGAGATGGGCTACATTTAATCACTTATGTTGTTCTATTGGGTTGATGTCGGTCATCATTGAAACATATTCTTTAACCTTCGCCTGTGTCATTCTCTTCTTGGGGAATACGGGTTGACACAAGTTAACAGAGAGAAATATTATGTCCCATAAATCGGCTAAGGTTGGTAGTCCCTCATGTTTGTATTTTTTTTAACTATCAATAAATTACAAAGGGTTCCTATTTCCAAAAAAAAAAAAAGTTGGGTATAAAGCTAGGTTGGATTACCTTTGATTGGCTCATATAGATGGTTTAATGAAGGTGCACACAAGTTGGATATAAAGTTAGGTTGGACTATGTTTGACCGGTTCATGGGTTCAGTAAATTTTGTGCAAATTCAAATGTGTTTCTAACAGATTGAAGCTCAAGGATTCTATATATATTCGCAGAAGATATTTGAAGAAAATAACTGAAGCAATTCATACTCTCTCAAAGCAGATTTCTTACTTGAAGTGTTTCGGTCAAAACATTAGCTATAGTTTTAAATTGTTTATTCTCTTATAGTTTTTTGCTTAGACAATCATTGTGTGGTTATTCCTTTCTTTTTTCAAGTCTTTAAGGAATCCTTGATTGTCCCACAAGTGTGAATGTTTTTGTTGTGCACAGCGGAAGACTTGCGAACAAATTAACAGAGTATAATAGGATCAATCACAAAGAAGATAGAGAGATTGGGGCTAACGGATTGTCGAAATTTTATTAGAGTCAACCTTGAAAACGTTATAGGGATACAACTATTTATATGAATATAATAGAAACCCTAAAACCCTTAAAACAAGTAAAAATGGACAAAGCCCAAATTGCCAAAAACGGGACTAAGCGGTCGCTCAGTCCAAAGCACTAAGCGACTACACATTTTCCAGAAAGTTGATCCGAAGTAATCTTGACTAAGCGATCACCTAGTCCTTAGCACTAAGCGACCGGCTTGTCCTAAAACCCGTAATGCTTTGTCCAAAACCCGACAATCTATAACGCCCCACACCCCTCAGAAGGGAACTCGGCCTGTTGCCTAGGTAATCGAGTCATCTCATTCTCAACAGTTTTCAATCATACTCAAAAATATTGGTCTTTATTGTACACAGATCCATTAGTAATCACCTAAATTATTAATAATATTAGTGCACTTCAAAAATCTAAGTTTGACAAACTTGGTAGTCGACGTATCAGTTTATCACTGTGAACCACTTTTAAGCACTTTGTTGTTATTACTTATGTTTGTGCAACTGCTTTAACACTTAAGAAATTTCCATCCACTTAAGTGTTAGTCAATTTATTCTTCAATCACTTATTTAATTGTTTACATAAATTGTCTTTCATTTCATTCCATATTGTTAAGTGATCAGCCAAATATACCTTTCAGCTGACATCGTCAGCTACTGACCTCAAAATAGTTTTCAACTCATCAGCTGGTTGACACCATATCAACAGGCTGACAAAAGTTATATTTTTTCGCGACAAGTTTTGAAGTTTTACAAAATAATCATCAAAGTTTTAAAAAGCTATTCACCCCTTTTAGCCTTATTTGTTATCAACTGGACCTACAATTCTCACCCATTCGTATTCCTCCAATGAATCTAAATTATATTTTGGTGAATCGCGATACATAAATGATACTTATGAATAAAAATAGTAAATATAACAGTAAATTTATGTGAATCGCGGTACATAATTTGTTGCCATTAAAATACACTATTGTGTAAAACAAACTATGGATTGCACTGTATATTTTGGTGAACCGCGATACCTAAATGATACTTGTGAATAAAAACACTAAATAGAACAGTAAATTTATGTGAATCACGGTACATAATTTGTTGTCATTAAAACAAACTATATACATCGCGTTGCATATATTGGTGAACCGTGATACAAAAACAATAAATTTCAATAAAAGCAGTAAATAAAGGATTAAAATGATGTGAATAAACTATTGTTAATTCAATTTGTTCATTCCAATCCCAATTTTTGCATTGCAATTGTCAAATTTGGACATATTTCATTTATGCATTGCAATGCCGAAATTGGGGGGGGGGGGCATTTTTGCACTGCGATGCCCAAATTTGGGGCGATGATTTTTGCATTACGATATCAAAATTTGGAAATGCTTCAATTGTGCATTACGATGCCCAAAATTGGACAGACTTCAATTATATATTACGATGCCCAAATTTGAATAGACTTCAATTCTGTATTGCATGCAAATATATATATATATATATATATATATATATATATATATATATATATATAAAAGCTAGGTAGTCTAAAAGAGGTAAGATCCCGCCAAAATGCACTTGCTAAAAATGAAAAGTCATCTTTGAGTATTATTATATAGTAGTTAGCATGCATTGAGAACAAAAATCTAATTAATTGATTACACAACTCTCAAGATGTATTGAAAATGTGTAAATATCTACATGTGGTAGAAAATATCAAGTTTCTATGTAGTAGTATTTAATAGGAGTAGTCACACATTAAAAATATGTAAATACAAATTGTTTTTGGTGCATACTTAATTTACTGATTAATTAAAATGAGCAAATAATATTGTAATAAGAACAAATGTGATATAAAAATTATGTTCATTGAATACATGTGATTACAAAATAAAAAATAACTACAATTAATTATAAAAAAGTTTGCTATGTAAATCTTCATTTATGACTTGTTTGTATTTGAAACTTTTCTGTCTCTTTCATCGTATCCGAAATTATAATATCAAAACAAAATTTATTTTTGCAAATAACCACAATTAATTATAACTTATTGGTAAACCATTTGAATGTATATGATTAAATCATAGTGGTAGATAACAACCACAAGTTATAAATATTTAATAAATCTATATGTTATATAGAGAATAGTATATATCTGAATTACTATTTATACTACTTAAGATCCTAAATTTTAATAACAAAAAATATCAATTATTAAACTCTAGAAAATTATAAATGAGAAAATGACTTAAACAATTATAAAAATAATGAATTAAATGATATCAATTATACGCTGACGATTGGGTGGGTTGGGTCGAAGCGGATCGTATCCCATTATAATCCAAAATAAAACGGGTCAGAATGAGTAACGAGTCGACCAGTTTTAAACCATATTTTCCGCCAAGAAACCTACACTTACACAGTAAAAATATGGGTAACAGGTCCGACCCGCTATTTTTTTGGGTTGAAATGGATAACCTGTTTCGACCGAAAAAAACGGGTCGGGTTAAACCAAGCAATTTTCAAGTCGGCTGGGTGGGTTAACGGGTTTTAGGTTTTTACTGTCAAACATAATTATACTGATATAATTTGTTTCTTTCATCATGTTTTTTCTTTATTTTTAAATTTTGTTTACAATCTTCATTTTATTTGAGTATAATTTAATTAAAATAGATATATGCACGTGCGTTTAACGCACGGGTGTAAAACTAGTATATATATATATATTTTTAGGGGAGGGGTTGTCTGCACATCTTTTGTTCATTAAGGGTATCTTCATCATTTTTTTACAAAAATGTACTTCAGCAGTTTTTAAAAAATATATCATGGATTTTTCCAATTAACTTTTAAGAGGGGACCTAACCCGAATTTCACCCTTAAATTTTTAGGTGCAACCTGTTAGTGACCTGTTTAAACCAAAACGATTGGGTCAGGTCTGCATTTTCGGTTCAAACGGTCCTCAGTTTTGAACCGGAACCCCGCGGGTTGTATCGAAACCGATAGGGTTGATACAATTAACATATTCAAAGGGGACATATGTGTAATTTACCAACCTCAGTGTTATACCATGCGCAAATCAAATTAGGGTATAGATATTGACAGTGGGATTTCGCGTTCCAGACCAGAGCACTTTTTCCGTTCAGACCAGAAGTGAGAGCGGAGAAAGAGGAGGAGAAATGGGATGGATCGGAGAGCAAATCGATTCTATCAAATCTATGCAATTCAGACAAATTCTTACTCAAGCTATTAGCCTTGGTTCGTAATCTCTCTATCTATCTATCTCTAAATTCATATCTGTTTACACATATCGATGATTGTTTCGGTTATTATGGAGTTCATAAATTGTTCATGAACAGTTAAATAATTCATTTTTGTAGGTTAAATTATGCCAATTATTTCTATGAAATGCATTTTCTTTTATTTCCGAGAAAAGATTCAGATGCTATGATCCGGGTACCAATTTGAATTTGGAGTTCAAATTGGTGCATGATTAAAGGCACTGAAATATACGACATTCGTATATATTAGTGCCTTTGCTTCCCGATAAATATTTCTTTAGTTCGTTATACCCTCATAGGCACCTTACTCAAATTATTTATTCAAAATTTATCCCACACACTGGCATTACCTGAAATTCGTTAAATCTATTTCTGTTTTGTTTATGTTTTTTATTTATATGACTTGCAATATTGATTCATTTTTTTCTGGAGGAAATGCGGAAGTTCTTATTTTTGTTGCTTGTAATTGATCGAAATGGTTCCAACTAGGTTGCCACTTTTGTGCTCATGGTCTGCCTGCTTGACTACAAATTTTCCCGTCTGGGTGCCCCAAATTAGTGGCCATGGGCTTTGACAAAATTACAATTTTGGTATGTAGGACATGCCTACTGAGGCACATCCTTATTTATGGGTGTTTAGGGTACTGTTATTACTTATTAGTCTTCCCAAAACTGTTCAAGCTCCCTCTACCAGACTTTGATCACAAATGCACTACCATGTGCATCCTATAACTGCCAACATCCACCCACTTGTCTCCCTTTGCCCCACTCATCGCCACTATCACCACCCTCGTTGCCACCACCATTCTCAATGCCTATATTATTACAACTATACCCGCCCCATGGCTGACGCTTTCTACGCTACTGACATGATCAGCATGCTAAAAATGTCATTACCTCGTATTCACCAACTAAATTGATCCAAACCTTACTCACATAGGAAAAATATGGAGACTAGTTCTATGAGCGCACGCAGATGAAATGGAAAAGCAGATGCTTACCCTTCCAAGGGACAAGCTATGCCAAAGGCCGCTTTGCCACAAAGGCTCAAAATTCAATAATATTTCATTAAGTAATCCAAATATGGGGGACTACGTCCATAATTATAAGACACGGAAAATCCTAACCCGGACTAGGAGTAAGACTAGTTAATCAGATTGAATGATGGGGCAAAGTAAAACCTATCTCAAAAATGAATAAATGTGTGTTATGGACAGTGGGCTAGTGGCCTCACCTGTTTATGTCTATTTAGCAGACGCCAAAAAGACTTGCCCATTCCAGCAGGTTACCTGTTTAAAGCTGTCACACTTGTCACCTTCAATCCTAACTTGGCCTCGCTATTATTTTCTGATTTCATGCACTGTCATCACCGAGCAGCACACATTTGGTGTTCGTGTCTCACTCACCATTAGATTAATTTGATGATCACCTTCTGTCTCAGCTATAGTTTCTAATTTTTTTGATAAATAAAGCCATGGCAATCAATCGCAGTACGAGTTCGGTAGCCCGAATGCTAATAGAACCATGATTTACACGTGTGAGGGCGCGTGAGAAGGAGCCTCTACTCTACACAAACTTGTTTCTAAAATTACTTGTATCCTTTCTAAGAGACTTCATGCTTTTAACTAAAGCACATCATTTTACATGCTTGATACATATTTTGCTTCTTCTTTGAAATCTCCTCTATAATTGTCTCCTTTTCCCTTTCATGTATGTATTCACTGTTTAGCAACACATAGCATTACAAAGTGGTTTGGTAACTCCTGTGTTCAAAGAGTCCATTTGATAGTCAAATACATTTAAGGATTAATTAATATAGTTTTTCATGAATATCCTTTAGTTTTAAGGATCAAATGATTCTCTTAATTTTAATTTAATCAAATAAGAGTAACTTTGGAAACGCATGTAATATTAGCTAAACTTTTCAAATGGGATTCATTGAGTGGAACCTCCCACGATGAAAGTAGGCATCCTTGGTAGAACGTTTCGAAACAAGAAGTAGGACTCTTTGAATGGGAAGGAGGGAGTATTTTATAATCTGACTCGTCAGTTGCCTCATTTAATAATCAAATCTTGCATCGACCATTTTCCTATTTCCTTGGAATCTAGTCCTGTGCATTGAGTTTTTTGTTTTTGGAGAATATGTGGTTGACCGACCCTGGTTTTAGTGAATCGATAGCAGGTTGAAGCAGGTTGAAGTCATACTCAAGGATGGGCACGATTTGTTCTCATGAAGTAATTTAGGTTTGAGAAAGATAAGTTGAAGAGCTGGAACAATGAAGTTTTTGGGGACATTAGGGCCCGGCTCGTAAAGTCTGAGGTGTTGAAGGCCTATTTGATAGGTTGGAGGAGTCTTGTCCCTTGTCGCCTTGTCAGTGCTTTGGGCAAGGAGTGCTTTAAGGAATGACTTTAAGGAGATTCCCTTGAGGGAGGACAGTAGTTGACTTTTAGAAATCTAGGGTGATGTGGGTCAAGAAAGGGTCTGTATTTCCAAGTTATTCCACAAGGTTTCAGTGGGTAACCCGCGAGGAGTTCCATTACGAAGTTCAGATACTTGGAGGTGGTGCATATCCCTAAATCAGTAATATACTGTATTTCTAGGTTTTATCAAGGAGAGCATGAGTAGGGCAGGTTCTTTGTTTTTGTTCATTTGTTCTGAACACTACTTCTAGCATATATTGAGGACAAAATACATTTGCAATTTTCCATGTTGTGGATGTGTTTTTCATTGATGTTCAGGGCTTTTCTTTGTTATCTCTTTTATCATGGAGAAGGGTAAATAAACTAACTCTTTGTTAACAATTTTTGTTTTCAGGTATGATTGTTACATCAGCACTGATAATATGGAAAGGTTTGATGTGTATCACTGGTAGTGAATCACCTGTTGTTGTTGTGCTCTCTGGAAGTATGGAACCGGGCTTTAAGAGAGTGAGTGCTCTAATGGACTAGTCACCTTCATGGTTTCTGTCTTCACTTGGCTGCAGTTTTTTTAAGAATACTGCTCTAGTTGAAGGATGTGGATTATGAAATAGTTCATCTAAAGATGGAAATTTCATGTATCTGCAGCTTGCACCACTTTAAAGAATCATACTTTATGTTGGTCAATGCATAAGACTACAAGTTTAAGTTGATTTGCTGTTATTTTCTTGGGTCTAATTCACTTTGATTTAAAGTTTTTGTTGGTTCTTTCTTCATTTACAAACATGAGCATATGTTAACTTGAGTCCTTACAGAAACATACATTCCTCTTCAAGCAGCATTTTTTTTCTTCCCTTGTGAATGAACACTTTACTGGGTTTAGTTACTTTCCCCATTTCTTATATCCCGGAAGTTATATGATCTTTCACCTTGATCTTGAATATTTATAACTATTTCATTTTCTTGTAGGGAGATATTTTGTTCTTGCATATGAGCAAGGATCCTATCCGTGCTGGAGAAATTGTCGTGTTTAATGTTGATGTAGGTTCCCTTACCTTTTCATGTCTGCTACTAGTTTCCTTGGGTGCGCTTGGGGGATGGTTTTATATTTATGCAACTCTTTAGTTATAAGTACTTTCTTAAATGTTACCAAGACTTATTAGCCTTTGTTTTGTCGATACTCGCCTCATACTAGTCAATGTTGAGATTCATCTGGGCAGCAGTTTCATTAGACATTTCAAGCTACTATGCAATTTTGAAAAAAATAAAATAAATAAATAAATAATATATATATATATATATATATATATATATATATATATGGCTTTCCATTTTACTGTCGTTTTGTAGAAGTTGCTTGTTGTGAAACTCTTCTATGGTCGACATGCTTACGTGAACTCGTTTTTCAATCATGATAAGTTTAGTTCCATGCATATCAACAAGATTGGGAGATGCTTTAGTTGTTAAATCCATAAAAACTTTTGAGAAGAGAAGATGCTGAGAAAGAAGAAAAATAAACTACATTATAGTAACAAGGGAAATAAGGTAATCTCATCCATCCTCTTGTATCCTTTGATCTATTAATCTAATCTAATCTCTTCTCTTTTTTCTTTTTGGCTATTGAAAAACAAGGGAAAATAAGTACAAAGTAGAGAACTTGACAATGTTTGATGCAGAAGAAAAAATGAACTGCTTAAGAATGCACAAAAAGGAATATCAAAGAGCTGCTGACATGGTTGCCATATCTTTTTGCTATGGAATCTGCCATGAGTTTTCCAAATCAACAACTTTTTGTTGGTGCTACTAAATTATAAATATACCCAACTTTCAACATGGCAGCAAAAGTTGGGCTTTCGGCTTTTTGGGGTTCCTTGGGTATACTACATAAGCTTAGAACAACTGGTCCTCATTTTCTGATCTTACACGTTCTGGAAATTGTCTACTGACCACCATAATATTTTATAAGGTTCAGGATTGAAGTGATGCTAACGTAATGATGGCATGCCTTGCCTTTGGTAATAACATTGTAGCATTGATGTATGTTAAGCTCATAACCATGCTATGTACAATGCCAAGATTTTTTTTATCATGCTGGTTGTAGTAATCTGCAAGTTCTTGCCTTCAACATATATATGATATTGAGCTTCAGTGCGTGATTTCTTACCCATTCATTTCTTGTGCTAATACATTTTCTTTACCTTTGTGTTGCTATTAGGGACGAGAAATTCCAATCGTTCATAGAGTGATTAAGGTATATACCATTTCTGCCAAACCTCTCTTTTTTTTATGTTTTTTTTTTTAATAACAAAAACTGACTACTTAATTATATACATGTCAGTTCTACCCTATAAAATATAGCAACTGCAGAGGGAAATGGTTTGTTAATGGTGGGGGGGGGGAGCGTTGAGCTCAAGTATAAATAAGTTGGCTGTACAAGTTTGTAATGGTATAAAGAGGGAATAGGTGATACACGTGTTTCCTTGCTTATTTAAATTGAGAACTGATTTTTCTTTTCACGCAAAGAGTATCTTACTGACTTTTATGGTCAAGTTTTTCATTCTACCAAGTAAAATTTGACAGTAAATTTGATGTTTCAAAAGTATAAAAGATGTGGCTGTTTATTACTCTTTATGTGGTGTTCAGTGATTATAGTATTATTTTCTAAAACTAAATTACTGCTTATCAATTATTGATCTCAAAAGTACTCAATTTGATGAGAAGTCATACAAGAACTCTTTGGTGGCATTTGGTTTGCTCGAATGAAACAGATAGGAATGGAATCGTCAATGGGAAATCAACTCCAACTGGATATGAAATGGCAATGTAAACAATGTGTTTGGTTCGCACATGGGGATTTCAAGTTTGGTTCGTGGGAACATCACTAATAAATAGATGTAATCTTTATTCATACAAATATTTACCCACTAACCTAGGTATATAAATAAATAAATATATATATATATATTATAAAAAATATAAAATAATTTGGTTGTGTGTGAGAGTATATTTTATATAGAAAATAGAAAACCCCTAATATTATTCTCAACCATGCAAATTTGCCGCTTTGTGCGCTTAATCGCTCACTCCTCTTGATCACTTTAAAGTCTACATCTCCAGTAATCATTAGGAAATTTCTATCAATCAAACAAATTTATTTATTTTTGATAAGTGAAGATAGATAAAACAAGCGTCAAAACAGGTGACACGTCCTATTTACATTGGAGGAATACGATCTACATCAAGAGTGTCTAAAAGATAAACTATCCAAAAACTCTACAAAAGAGATATTAACAGGTAGAGGCGACCCATGATACCAAAAGAACAAAGACCTGAAGACCCTCTCTTTAAGTTTGTCCACGCTGTTGGTCGCTACATTTTCAAAAGCTCTATTGTTTCTTTCAAGCCACACTGTCAGCAAACTGCCAAAGGCATTCCAGCAACTGCTCCTCCTTCGCCTCTTATACAAAGTCCAACTATGCAGGAGATCCAAAATCAAACAAAATAACAATTGATCAACCAAACACTACTAACATCACAATAATGTTCGTTTCTCTTTCTCTCTCTCTCTCTCTCTCACACACACAATGTCTATTACGTTGACAAACAAGTTTTGAGGTAAAAATGTTTGAAAAGAGTGTGCTTGAATTAATAGATACTTCGATTCATGGAATAAGTTAGTTTCTCATCTACCATGAAAGATTGTACTCTAGTAACATTACCTCTTGTTTTGAAATATTGTTCAACCTCAACCAAATTTATTGCATTCTATTCAATAATTTTCATCGGATAAGGATTGGAACAAATTTTGAGAGAACTTTTGCATTGGATAAGGACTGGAACAAAGACTTTTTCTGCGGTAGGGGAAACTTATCATCTGCTAAGAAATTAAACAACTATCAATTTATAAATGCCTAACACATTTTTCATTTAAAACATTGAGCAATGATTCATGATTCTTCTATAATTTATGAAATTAAACAAGTAATAGACAAATTTACATATTTTCGCTCGGCATCCATATATGCATCTACAATGTTGAACTAAAACTAACTTTATATATTATTGTAAAACATAGCCAAATAAATTTTCATTCGCATCAATGTTTACTATTAATATTACATATTATTACGAAATTGTGATTGCATCCTTATGCTGAATGTTTCCTTGTCAAATAATTCTTCAGTGATTTTTTGAATAATTTGTGATTCTATTTATATATGTAAGAGATACTTTGTATATGTATTTTTGTAGGTATTGAATAAATTTATACTGAATGTTCTTAATTAGATGTTAGATTGTTACCTATAATTTTATTATTGTAATTTAATAAAGCTTTTTTTTAATATTTGGTGAATTTGTGTTGTGGCGTACGTGTACAACATAATTAGACTCTTTAGTTTTTATAGACAATATTATGATGAGTTATAAGTAAAAAAATTTATAAAAAGAGGAAAAAAGAAAAACAAAGTTATAAGTAAAAATAATATCATTTATCAAGTTTTATTAACTCGATTATATAGTATGTTTTAAAGTATTTTTTAATCTTTAAAATGTTTTAACTAAATTGCTAATTAGACCAATTCCCTGTGGGTAATCCCCGATTAACCATTACCAGTGGGGAATGGATATGGTAAGACAAATCCATTACCCGCCGGGGAATGGGGTGGGTTATAGGGCATCAAACTGAAATTGGGGAATGAGGATGGTATGATATATAACCGTCCCCGAACTGCCCCTTTGCCATTCCTAAACATCGGTGGTAATGGAATGAAAATACCAAACAATGACCATATTATCCTCATTATCAAGCAAAACCCGAATCAATTGTTAAGAATCAAATAATGAAATAACTTGATTAATTAGCGAATTCTCTTATCCCCAATTTGTATCAACCCAAAGGTTATTTTAATTTTATGATTGTTTTTGCGGGTCCAGGAATGATGATTCATCCATCTATGCTGAAGTCCACAATCCAATCCAATCTTCTTCTTTTTTCCCCACTTTTTATTCTCGAACCCAATCTCAAAAAATACGGGGAGCAGATTGGGATAGTTGAGTTGTGCTTCCTGCAATTCTTAGCAGAGGTAGAGTTTGGTGATGGAGGAGTAAGCTGGCTAAACGGAAGCTTGTGACATTTCCCGTTTTCTTGTAGGTTGTAAATTTAGGATTAATGTATAATGCGAGGGTTTTTTGGTCTAGTATGATTTCTGAATTATCCCCCGCCCCCGGGGTGGGATTTAGAGATTCTAGACATGACCTTAGTGAGAGGGAGTACCAATGAAGAGTGTTTGGGGCCTTTGGGCTAGGAGATATTTGCAGGGAGTTATGCAGATCCTGACCGCAGAAAAGTTTTCTAATGCATTGCAGTCTCTACTTTCTGGCATGTTGTATGGGTCATTTTAATTATTCTGTTTTTTCTAAAACCATAGAAGACGTAATTCGAAGTACTTTTGTGTATTACAAATTTCCTGTTTTATAGTTTTTTTTTTTAAATGCACGTCGAATTTTTATTTGAAGGACAATCAATTTGATTTTAAAAAGTCAAAACAGGACAACACTTGAGGAGTATTTATTTTAGTTAATCCTTCAATTTTTATTTGCTTTTGATTTTGCTTATTCTTTTGTAGGTTCATGAGCGTAAAGATACTGGAGAAGTTGATGTCCTCACCAAAGGTACTAAAATGCTCCAATCCATGACATCTGGATGTCAAGAAGCTTTGATTTCATTATCAAAAAAAGAAAAGAAGCTTTGACCTAGCCAGAGTTCATCTTCAGAAAACTCATCTCCGCGCATTCTTCATTAAATTGCCTTGAATCTCCACCGTTTATGTAAATGAAATTTGATTATGTTTGAAGCTGTGTTTCTTCAACTGTTTTTGGCATTAAAACCAAGCTTTACTCCCTTAATTTTGCCATTCAATCTTTGTAAATATACATGGACAAGTCACCTGGGTCTTAACTCACTGTGTTTTTTTAGGTGACAACAATTTTGGGGATGACAGGCTACTATATGCTCAAGGTCAGCTTTGGTTGCAGCGACATCATATAATGGGAAGAGCTGTCGGGTAAATTGATGTTAAGATGCATTTTCTATGTACTTTTTTGAAGATGCATATTATGATGAAACTTCAGAAAATTGTTTCATATAATTTTTTTTCCTTCATTTCTCGTTTCACATTTTGTTCTTGTTTTTATTGTTTGTTTTTCTGTTTTGAATTGACCAGCATTTCAAAATTGATAACTTGTACTCCCTCCGTCACAAATTGTTCCTTTTTTATTTTTTGCAAAAATTAAGGAAGTTGACTTTTAGGTCATTTTGGGTAACAAAAATGCTAGATTTACCACTACTTCTACAACAACTTAACATTTGTGAAGGCCAAATGTGTTTTAGGGAAAGACAACTTTGCTCTTCTCTTAGGCTTATGCAATATTAGCAATAGTTGTAGAATTAGTGGTAAACCTAGTATTGTTGTTATGATAATACATATACATGCAGTATAGAATTGCATGTGCACATTGGGATATGATAGATAGCGAAGGTATTCTTGAGTAGCTTCAAACAAAAAACACATTTTGAAACAATTATTTTGGAAAAAAAAGGACGTTAATTAGGGACGGTGGGACTATTTGTTTTGAGCAGTGAATACCTTGGTCTATTTGGTTTTGTTCTTTTGCCTAGTTCTCTGTTTTGCTTTCATGGTACGGCACACAGTTTATTACGCTGCTTTCCTTTTATCTAAAGTTGAACTCATCATTTTCTTCGTTGTAGGTTTTTGCCTTATGTTGGTTGGGTGACAATTATAATGACTGAAAAGCCTATCATCAAGGTTTGACTTCTTTCTATCTTCAGTTTTGTTGCCGTTACTTGTTGAATATAACATTTGGACTGATTTTTTTGATCAGTGATTGGTTTGTGTGTGTGTGTGTGTTTTGGGGGTTTGTTCCGGTTGTCGTAATCCTTTGCCATCTGTGTTTTTGGGGTTTCTTTCCCAGCTTCTTCAGTCAGTATTCTTAGGTGTTTCTCATTTTTCCTCCTTGTTGCAGTATATTCTAATAGGCGCGCTGGGACTACTAGTCATAACTTCAAAGGAGTAGCCAGCCAAATTTACACACCTTAATGAGGAGGCTTTTAGGTTTTTGTTCATCTGTTCCTGTAAAACTGATAACTAGCTTCAATAGAATATTTATTGTCAGTTGGATCGGACAATCTCTCTCTCTCTCTCTCTCTCTCTCTCTCTCTCTCTCACACACAGAGACTTTCAGTGTTATTGTTTTACAATAGGGTCAAAACGGGCAACGGGTTTGTCCGGCTTTAATCTGACCCGACTTACCCCATTAATATTTTCAGGTTTAAAACAGGTTACCTGTTTCGATTCGAAAAAATAACTGGTTGAATTGTGTCAGGTAATTTTCAGGTCAGTTTTGGTGGATTAATCGGTTTCAGGTTGTAATTGTCAGATCTAAAAGTATTCATTAAAATTATATATATATATATATATATATATATATATATATATATATATATATATATATACACACACACGTATACAAACACGTATATACATTTATAGGCCATGTAAGATCTTCAATAACAGTTGACATAGTGGACTACAAATTTATTATCTCACATCTCAGTGTCAGAGCATATTGCCCTAAAATATTTATTTCTCATGGAAACAGAAAAGCTCAATTGATAAAGTGTTGTTGCCTCTATATGTGTGGTGGCTATGGAATGTAGAGGTATATTAGAGCCTCCACAATGGAGACTTTTATTCAACCTCTATAACCATTTTTTGAGTTTTGTTGGGGAATTCTAGCCCACAATAGCCACTCAATTTCAGCCTCCCTCCCAATCGCCCTTTAAATGAATTGCAAGCTTTTGCGATTCATTTAGCGTGAATAGTAATTTAAATATATATTTTTTATTTCAATTGTGTTGAAAAGTAGGGATAAAAAAATTAAAAAATATGGTGGTAGTTAGGTTTGTTAGTTGAGATGAGAGATATTTGAAGTTTTTAGAGGGTTGTATGAAGGGTGATTATTGGAGTGAATTATTTTTTAGAGTGTTGAAAAAATGTAAAAGGAACAGAAAACAAGGTGGGTAGTGTGGTATTGGGTGTTATTGTTGTGGTTGCTCTTACTCTCTTTGTTTCACTCAAAGAGTCCCTATTTAAAAAGTCTAATTATTAAGAGATATATTAATATCATTAAAGTTAATCATAATTATAACAATAATTAAGTAAAAATAATGTGGTTACAACACAAATAGAGGATAAACGATGAAATATTATAGAAATTATAAACATAATTTTTTTAAAATAAATTCTTAAATTAAAACATTTCAAAATAGTATAGTAACTTTTTATCTGAAACGGAAGGAGTATTTGGGAAGACAACTTTATTAACTATTTTAGTCTCTTAAATAATAATAAAAAAATTCATCTAACAACCATTGGTAATTTGGTATCATGAAAGATTGTGAAATGATGAATTTAACATCTAAATCATAACTTATGTTATAATAGACCCTTCTTTTTTTACAAAATTGAAACATTGGACTTCAAATTGCTAAACTTGAAACCATCGACTCGAAAATGCGAAAATATGTCAACATGCAATCTTAAAATGTAAAGTTACAAACTTTAAGATGAACTTCTACTTGATTTCGTTGAATGTTTTTGGAAAGAGTACGAGGGGATTTTAAGAGTTGGTTCTAATATTTCGAGGGACTCTATTTCAAATTATAAATTAGGCCCTAAATTAATAAACGATAAAAATGAATTACGAAGACTACCAAATTACTTACTGCCAAAAACTATCAATTGATCAAATTTAAACCAAAACATACACTGACAAACCCTAAAATGTCCCTTGTCACCTAAAATATCAAAAGTGGAATGAATATTTTTTTATTTTTTAATGTGAAAATATATCAAAGTAAGTTTTTATTTTTATTTTGAATAAATATTTTTTGGGATGAAGTGAATACAATTATCAAGTTACCAACAAAAAGTCAAAAACTAGTGTTATGAAAATCGTTAGGTAGATGTCATGTGCCACACCAGCGCCTAGGGCGCTTAAGCGAGGCCTAGGTGGAGCCTATAAATAATTAAGACATTATTACATTATTTTTGATTTTTTTCTTAATATAATTTAATTAACAAACATTAAACACTTAAGTATATAAATAGAAAATATCATCAATTAATCTAACAATAATGATCACATCACAAGACTAAAAATCTCTCTCTCTCTCTCTCTCTCTCTATATATATATATATATATATATATATATATATATATATATAGTTGGTGAGAAACACTACGATTGTGTCACCTCACCTAACTTTTGATATTGTTGAATCTTCAAATCTCCACATCACTTGGCTCGAGACTTTCATTTTCAAGTCATTAACTAAAATAATAATGAATGATAGTTAATAGTATGATATTGTGATATTAATTATTTATTACTCCCTCCGTCCATAAATAATCATCCTAGTTGACCCGACGCACAGTTTAAGAAAAAACAATTGACTTGATTATTTATATTGGTTTAATGTGTAGTTTCCTTTAATGTTCATGTGTATGTGGCTCATAATTAAAGTAGAGTGAAAAAGTAAGGGTAAAGTGGTAAAAATGATGTTCTAAAAAGGTAAGTTTCAAAGTGGACAATTATTTTAGGACGGACGAAAAAGGAAAGGATGGCGATAATTTAGGGACGGAGGGAGTATTAATCTTTTCTATTGTTAATAATAGTGGAAATCTTATATAGAAAGACTTTTATTGCCAACATCATTTCTTAACCAATGTGAGATAATATTATTATATTGACATTGAGTGAGTACTTTATTCTAATGATTCACTTCTAACATCATACTTTAAACTTTGATATTTTATTCATCTAAAACTCGATTTGGACAAATATATATATATCATTTTGATGCTCTTACTAAATAGAACACATTTGCACAATTATATTTGCCAACAAACAAATGACACGTGAATAAATTTGTGACTCAAGTTGCACAATTTCTTTTACTAAAAACACTAATTTTTCACCAAGTATTAGGTGAGTACTTTAATGATTTATGAAATCAACATTAATTTATAACCAATGAAAGATACATCTCTACTATAATTACCAATAAAAGTGATGTAACAAACATTGGTTGAAAATTAATGTTGGTTTAAAAATGTATTTAGATAAATGACTTTTACTAAACTAACAAATTAAAAGAAGATATATGTTCACAATTGTTAGAAGTTGATGTTGGCTTTAAAACACCTTAGGCAAAATCTTACCAAATAAAATGATTTATTTCTCATTGGTTACAAATAATTATTTTAGCTTAAAAGTTTTTAGATAAAATTCTTTTACTAACAATAGAAGAGATGTATCACATATTAGATAGAAAATAATATTGGTTTCAAAAGTCTTAAGATAAAAGACTTCTATTATTTTTATTAATAGAATAGATGCATCTCACATTCGTTATAAATGATGTTGGTTTCAAAAGTTTTAAAATAAGACTTATAATATTATTAATAATATAATATATGTATCTTTCAAAAGTGTTAAAATAAAAGATTTTTACTATTATTATTAATAGAATAGATGTATCTCACATTGGTTATAAGACTTCCACTATTGTTACCAATATAATATATATATATATTCCACATTTGTTAGGAAATGATGTTGGTTTTATATTCCAACATTTTAATCATAATGCCTAAAATTTTAAAAATTATAGGCAAATGATATTACGAGCTAGAGCTTGTAATATTATTACAAGCTTTAGCGTTAGAGTCGTTAGATGATTAAGTTGGTGATGATTTGGAAAGTCCGTGTCATTGCTTAAAATATATATATTTGATCTAACAATGTAGAGATCTAAATAGATTTGATCAAACGGTACTAACACTAAAGCTTGTAATAATACCACAAGCTCTAGCTTGTAATATCATTCTTCAAAATTATATTACTAGTATTACTAAAAAATGTATGTCACATATAAAAATTATAGTAGTATTATTACCAAAAGAACCCGTGCGGAGCACGAGCTCTATAACTAATTAAAAGTAAAATCAGTGATTCAATAAAATTCCAAAGTTCAAAACAACACAATACTCCATTACTCTATTTAAAAATTATGATTAATATATTATTTGATCCCTGAACTATCCACAAAATATGTGTTTGGTCCCACTTTTTTTTTTGTATGCGTTTGATCCTCGAACTTGGTTTTTGTTATGAGATTCCCCCTCACGGAGTTACCGTGAGTTTTGCTGTCAAAATTTAATTAAAATCCTGCATTTTCCCTCGGTAATGTTAATGGTTGAAAATCCATACCCCCAATTTGTAAATGATCTCTTTTGAAACTTTGTCTTCATCATCAACGCTCACGGGGTCAGCACTTTCCGGCTGAAACACATTGATGATGTGTTTCACTTTGAAACTAAAAGAATCTCAGTAACTTTACTTTGAAACTAAAAGAATCTCATGTTTCTTAACCTTAGTAGGAGTATTAGCATTCGAAGCCACATTAGCGACTGCTGTTGCAGCCTGCAAAGCCTCCCACGATCTCGTATCAAGCTAAATCAAACTTCGTGTTGCCAAAATTTCTTGCGGTACCAAATCATGAGTAACCCTAGCATAAAAACTCCGCACTACCACAGAGTAGCATCCTTAACATCATTACCATTGAGAGGTGCCAACAAACAATGCCCCAAAATTCTCACTCTTGGTTGTAATAGCTCCACTGGGCGAAATTTTTGCCCCCTTTATGCTTGTAATTCTTAAGAACTTTCCTTGGTGATTGTCATAGTTTTGATTTCCTCCATAATATTATCGTCCACGACTTCTTCGATGTTGATGTTGTTGGAAAAAATGTTATTTTCGGTTACTTGATCCAATTCAGTGTTACAGGGACAATATTTACCGGCCCAATCGGAGGCAAATTTGCAACAATCTAGCTTCAACCAGCTAGGCATTTGAGAGATCTATTTGGAGTAACAATCTAGGGCAACACCTACAACGCATGTGCGGTTTGTTGATGTCATAGTGATTTGCAGCTCCAGAGGCGCAGAAAGAATTCTAATTAAAGGTTGCGATTGGTTTGATTTCATCAAATTAGGGCTTTGCATGGTGTTTGTGTTGACTTGAAGAGTGTGGTATAGAGAGGGTTGGAAGAGATCTGGGATGGAGATAATGATCGGCTTGTCGGCATGGGATTTGGTTTTCAACAAGTATAGAGCAAGAAGGATAGCTTCGAAGACGACTAGTATAAGCGCAGTTTGCGAGGAGAAAGAATGGATGCGGGGAAGGTGTATGTTGGCTAGGATTGGAATGAATGAAAGAACGATGAGGCGGAGATCTGGGTCGGAGGAAAGAAACGTGTCGTATAGTCAGTGGCAAAGAGGACATTCACTGGAACCGGAGGCAGGTGAGGAGAGTGAGGAGGAGATAGAACTGTAGGTAGTTAGGGAGGAGAGGAGGGAGTAAGCCGGGTGGTCGGAGTCAGCTAAGAAGGAGATAGATAGATCTGTTGTGGTGGTTGGTTCGGGAAGGATGGTGGAGAGGAGGTGGATGCGAGAACGGGCCTTGGAGATGGACTCCCACCAGGGTTAATGATGAAGATAGAGTTTCAAATGAGAATTCACAAAGGGACGCGCTATTCCGACCCCCATTGCCTATCAGTTGACCCTCCCTTCTAAGTGTACCCCCAACACAAATTTAAAAAACTTGAAACCTATTTATTGACCCCCCACCAATTACTGATTTTGCCCTTTTAATTTTTTTCAACTACTTCCTACACAAACCCCTCCCTAACTCACCTTATCTACACTAACCCCCCTCTATACCCCCACCCCCACTAAAACTGTGATCATTCCCCCTTCCCCCCATTCACGCACACACACACAGGCAGACAGAAAAAAAACGGGAAGAGACATTCTAAGAACCAACCTAGCCAAACTCATCTTGTTGAAGAATGATTGAAGAGGAGAAGAGATTAACTTCATCAACCTCATCTCCTTCCTATCGATTTAGCAAAATGGTGAAAGGTATGTACAATATTTTTTTTATTTTAAGTTGTGTTTTGTTGCAATACATGTGTTTATGGTTGATATATCAATTACGATAATTTGTTTTGTTTGATTGTGAGTTGTTTTAGAACCATAGTTTTGCAAAAATGAGGAATTTTTTGGGCAATTTTTGAAAAGCATTTTTTAGACCTGGACAATTGAAAAAATTGGACTTGTTTGGACCTATGGGGCCGAAATCCATCTTGTTGTTCGGCCCCCTCCAACCGAAAATAGTAATTTTGTTCGGTTGCCGAAAAAATTACTATTTTCGGTTGGAGGGGCCGAACAACATGATGAATTTCGGCCCCATATGTCCGAACAAGTCCAATTTTTTCAGCCATCCAGGTCCGAAAAATTCACGACGACGAACTATTTTTTCAAAAAAAAAACGCTTTCTAAAACAATATTTAAAGCAAAAAAATGATTTTAAAACTTACCACTCGTGTGACATTGACATTTTTTTGGCTCTATGTTTGATTTCTTCAAGCCTAATGTTGAATTCCTAGGTTTTTTTAAGACTGAGAGGTTTTTTGGAAGGATTTTAGAAGAAAAGAAGGGAAAGATGAAAGAGAAGAACATATTTTGGTATAAGAGGGTAAATTTGTTGGAGGAATAAAAATATGCTCAATGGAGAAGATGAAGAATAAGTAGTTGAGAAGAAAGGGGTTTGTTTGTTAGGAAGAAGAGTTGAAAATATGGGGTGTATTTATTTAAGGTGGAGGTATAGTTATAGGTTTTTAGGTTTAGAAAAAGAGAAAGTGGGTATACTTATCGGGTAGAAGGGTATAAAAGTCTTTATAATTAAGGGCATTTTTATCATTAAGGAAAAAAAAAAAGGAAATAGGGGATCAACTTAGGAAAGGGGGTGCTGAATAACACGACCCATTCACAAATTGGGGGGCCTCTCAACCATTAACATTACTAAGGGAAAGTTCGGGATTTCAATTAAATTTTGACTGCAAAACTCAAGGTAACCTCGTGCGGGGGGAATCTCACAACAAAAACTGAGTTCAAGGACCAAACGTATACAAAAAAAATAGTGGGATCAAACACATATTTCTTGGATAGTTCAGAGACCAAATAATATATTAATCCTAAAAATTACAACAATACATAATTCATTAATTTTATATTGTTTTTGATGTCTCCAAAAATGGCTGGGCTTACGAATAAAGATACTATCTGGGCTCTGTATCTTCTTGACCCAAACATGTCAATCAACTAAAACTCACGTGAACTAGGCAGGTGCTTACCCTACAAATGCACTTCGGTGTGAAAATCAGTAAACACACAAATGAGATACCAATTTGATAGAGTTTTGGGGGAGGATTTTTCGGCATTAACTCCTCTCGTTCTGGATGACCGTTAGCATAACTCTTGGGTTAGCTGGTTATGCTCGCTAGGATGTCGGCCTACTCGCTATATGCTCAACCCCGAAGGCGAGTAGGAGACTGCTTGTAAGAAGCTAGAAACATATTTGTGCCCGCTTGTGAATCAAGCTCGCACCATGATGTATGCACGTGACCTACTCATGATAATAGTGATGGCGTGCTTGACACGTGACCGCTGCTTGGGCCATTTGGGTCTGGCAGCTTAGTTTTTTATTTTATTATCTTAAAAAAAGATTTTTTTTAGAAATAAATGAATTTATACGACATGATTTCTAGGCTCCTAGCTTGATTTCTGGGTCCTGTGGTGGAGCCTAGGCAAGCACTTAAAACAATTTTTAGAACACAGTAAAAAACTATTAAAATTTCACAATTGAAGAGATTAAAAAAAGTTTAAATCTCAATTTGGTCACCCTACTTTCGGCCAAAATTCATCAAGCTCACTCTACTTTTTTCCTTCAATTTAATCACTCTACTTTCACATAATTGGCACGTTCATCACTACATTCATATATTTGGATGAAAAGTTTAATTTTTTTAGGAAAATCAAAAAATACCCTAACTAAATTTGAGGGTTTTGAGGGTTGCCTTCTCCTCTCAAACATAATTTCTTATTGTGTGACTTGAATTTGTCAACACACCTTTCAAAGGTAAGGGACATTATGGTTTTTCCAAATATTTCCATCCAACTTAACTAACGGAAATGACTATAGCGATCTTATTAACTTTCGAAGCCAAGTAGAGTAATTATTATGAGGAAAAAAAATAAAGTGAGCTTAATGAATTTTGGCCAAAAGTAAGGTGACCAAATTGAGATTTAAACCATTAAAAAAACCACAATAATATTACTAGTTACTACATAGCAAAATTCAATCACAGTAGATTAAATTTGAAGAGTTAGCCAAATAAAGTTTTAGAGAGAATATATTCTCATGAAAGCCAAGTTATAATTAGTTTGGTTTTCATGGGAATATATTCAAACAGTTTAGAAGACTAGCCATATATACCCCTAATTTAGAGGACTCGATGCACCGTTGTACAAGTTAGCGATTAAATATATGAATAGAATAAATTTTCAAGATTATAGTCGTTGAGACTCTTATATGGTGACCATCTTTTATTTGTTCAATACTAATTGGATCAAGTTCAAATGAATTTTCTAGGTATAATTTTAAGATTTAAAAGTTTTGAGAAAGAAATAAATAATACGCACAATAAAGACAAAGTCAAAATGTTGTCATGTTGTTGAGAGATTTCTAATTTTTTTTTCCCAAAAAAAAAAAAACTTGGAAGGGATAACTAACCTCACAACTGGTGTAACCCTAACTTTACCACTAAGCCACATCTTAAAAACTATGTTATTAAAAGTGAAATAATATTAATAAATTTAGGGGGCCTTATTCAATTGCTCACTTTGCACACCCTGAAGGACGACCTATGTGTGTGTTTTGAGTTGAAGGTAAATAAAGACTTTTTGGGTTCTTTTTATGTAGAAAGAAATCTAGAACGAAAACTAATTAATGTCAATTATTATTATGTACAATAACTAAGTAAGATGTTTAAATTGTGTAAAGGATTCTAACTGAACTGCCCGGCCCAATAGGCCCAAGCCATGAGTAACGTGCCAAACATTTGGATTTCATCCGAGCAAGCGAGCAAAGCCTTGGCCTTTATCAGGTGAGTTGCCCGCGAGCTGGGGGCTCAACCAACGAGCGAGACTTACAATGCTCGCTAGTTCCAGATGCTATCAGTTGAGGACAGTTATGTCCGGGCAAGATTAAGTTACAGTTAAGGACAGTTATGTCCGGGAAACTCTCCATTTAAAATGTTATCATTAATGGGCCAGTTAATGTGCCTGCCATTAAAAGTCCACGACCATTCATGGGTAGTTAATAACAATTATGGGCAGTTATTAACGGTTATTGGCAATTATATCCTCCGGCAAGTATAAAAACCTAGGGAAATGAAGGAGAAAGGTATGCAAACAGCGAGCAATAACGCAGCCAGGGCAGCTGATTTGGATTTATTGGAGGAAAAACGGTTGGAAGCTAAGATGAGAATGACTAATTACAAACAGCGAGCAAAGGCCCACCACGATAAAAGGGTTCGTGGTAGGTCATTTGATGTGGGCGATTGGGTCCTTCGTAAAATCGAGGCAACAGGTCATCGAGCTGAGTGGGGGAAGCTTTCACCGAATTGGGAAGGACCTTTTCAGGTCGTTAGAATTATTAAAGAAGGCACTTACGTGTTACGAACTGAGGATGGGGACGAATTGAAGCACCCATGGCATGCGGATCATTTGAAGAAATACTATTGGTAATTGACTTTAGCGATATGTAATTCTTTGATCCTTTCGTATGGTAAATAATAATGGTGAAACTCGATTATCCTTTCAACTTTATATTTGGAAGATGGTCTTCGAGTTGCTTTTATTGCTTTCTCGATTACTTCCTTTGACGAGCATGGGATTGTTCTTGCTCGCCTAAAGGGTTGATGTTCGAGTTGCCTTTTCTATCTCGATTATTATCTCTTGCGAGCATAAATTGTCTATGCTCGCGAGAAGAGTTGGTGTTCGAGATAATGGTTTTCCCTGTGTATTCGATTATTCTCTTTTCTGGGCATAAAGGGCTTTATGCACATGAAAAGAGTTGGTGTTCGAATAGGGATGGTGTAGTGATTTTTTATTGGCAAAAGAAGTTTTGCTCGAAAGAAGAGTTAAACAGGTCAAAGCTAAAATAAGGAAATGGAAGCATTCAATCAACAAGTGAAGCAAGTAACAGAATATTACAGACTTGAAATAAATTGTTTGTGGGATCAAGGCACGGAGGCCAGAAAGGCACGCAGGCCAGAACTAGGGTTTCAAGCACTTGGAGCAGCGTTGTTATTGTTAGTTGTTGGAGTTGGTTCGTTGGTTTCTTCGGTAGCGGCTTCTAGGATGGTTACTTCGTCCTCGGCTTGGTCGGGACCATTATCATCCGTTGAGGGGGGAGCTTGGGACCCCCAGATCTAAGTCATTAGCTCGGTTACGGTGGGATTGGCGGACAGGAGGGGATTCCACGGACGATAAGCCCTTCTCTGCATCGCCTTCGGCAATTATGATTCTAAGCTCGCCCTCGGTGAATGGTACGAGGGCATGGCCACGGGCGACTGAATGGAATAGTGGATTGGCCCCCACCTCCGCGAGCCGCCAGGTCGGATCTCGATCACGCCGTGCAAGAAATATGCCTCTTAAGATATGGTTCATACCTTGTAGGAAGAAGCGGGATATGCCTTCGCCTTCCACGCAACTCTGCGAAGTTGTCGAATTCTTCAGTAGTTCCTCGATGATTTTTTGTTTTTGCTCTTCGCCGTTAAAGATTCGGCCTCCAGTCAATTTCTTCTCGAGATCAAGCGACCATGGCGTTCGCGGCCTCAAGTCACTCCGGCAAGAACGAAGCTCTTTGCGCACGGTGCTATATTGTTCGTGGTCGTTTCCTCGACTTTTGGAGAGACTTAGCCGACTCCAGGTTTTCTTCTCGGCCTCGAGTTGGGAGAGCTCACGGTCACCTTGCTCGTAAGGGATTCCTCGGTACTCTTGAGTTTCACGGATGGAGTTGATCTTCTCCTCCAGCTTGATTCTTCTCTCGGTGAGAGTGGCATTGGTGGTGAGGTTGGTTACCGGCGCTCATACATCAAAATCGATTTGTTGGCAATCAGAAGAAAAGACGTTGCTTAAGAGAGAGAGAATGCAAGAAAAATAAGGTTGTAGGAAGAAAGCATTACCTCGGTCATACACATTCCCATTTCGATCGTGACGAGCTCGCTTGATCAACATACTTCTTTGGACTCGTTGTGATGGAGTCGTTTCATCAATCCAAGGCCTGCAGTGGCCTGAAATCCACTCCGTTTGTTTATATTGATATTGTTGAGATCGGGCACGTTGGCAAGCTCTCTGATAAGTAAGCTTTTGGGCGATCGTCGGCAATGAGGAAATTCTCCTTTGCCAGGATGGGATGTTCTTCTTCGACCACGCAACTTTTTAACGCTCGGCGTCTTGTCCTTCTCGGGCTTTCACTTGGTTCTATGATAATGGACAGTGAAGGGTCGGGTCAACCCTTTGTGTAGTGGAAGTCGGGATAGCCGTTGTGGTAGGTCGGGCTAGGATTCAGGTTGATTGCGTTTGGTCCCGGCTAGTGGGGTTAATCGGGACGTTGGAAGATTGACCGAGTTGGGTCGAGAGATGCTTAGCTCGTTTGTTCGAGCTCTTCTTGGCAGCTTGCATAAATTTGCTGACGTCGATTAATTGCTTCATATCTGCACAAGTTAAATCGAGCATGAGAAATACGAAGAAAGCGAAAATTTACAAGATAATCATAGATAAATGCAGTTGAAGTGTTAACCGGTCAATGAGAAAGAAGGTCTGCAAAGAACTCCAGTTCGAGCACATTCTTCGCATTCGTCTGGGAACTTCTTCCCATGACACAAACCCTAGTATGGTTGAGGAATTTCGGGGTCAATAACAACCCGAGGTTCAATGCCTACCATGGGCAAGTTGGAAACTACAGCTCGTCGGAGAAGGGCGAGGTCGGAGGTGAGAACTTCGAAAGTACAGTAAAATCTTGACAAGCTCGTCCATCTCCTCTTTTACTTTGAGGCGTTCAAAGCTCGGGCTATTCTGGGTTCACCATTTCGGTAGGCATTTTTATCATGGTCGGGGAGTCCATAGTCGCTGAGGTAAGGAGCAAAAGGCCAGCCAATGCTCGATTCGACCAGTAAAGCCTTGCTATCCCATCCATCCACCTTGTTTGGGCTGTCGCTAAGGAGTTTGAAGTAGTTGGGGTTCGAGCGACTTGAAATACGCCCAGATTTTTTATCTAAAGAGAGGAGAAAGAATTTTCGAAACAAGGTCATGTCGGGCTCAAACCCGAGCAACCAGACTCTTGTAAAAGGATACCGAGAACTAACGGTGGTAAGGGTTAAGTCGCAAGGAAGAGTGTTGGACTCGTTCAGGAATTCTACGACAAATGGGTCGAGGGGGAGGCGAAGCCCGACCTGAAAGAAGTCAAAATAAGAAACCATCTTGTCCCCTTGGAAGTTATGACCCTCCTTGTCAATGTCCAAATCAAAGGCGCGGACTCGGTAATGTTTGGGATCAATTCTAAAGAATAAAACCAGGTGTTAATTTCCTCTTCAGAATTTAAGTCGTCCCATTTGATCGAGGAGGGGGTGTATGGGGTGATGGGAGTGGATGAATTTTGGCTTGGCCCAGGTAGTTGACTGTTTAAACGGGGAGGATTCTCTGCTCGCATAGTCTCAGAAGGGTTTTGGGAACTACTGTTTACTTCCTGCTCGTCTGATTGTAAGGACCTTCGTCGACGAGGGATTAGTGTGGCCTCTTCTTGCTCGTTTTCTTCAGAGCTCGAATGTGAAGATGGTGGATCTTCTCTTGGTGCTCTGTGGTCGTAACTTTGACCTTCAATCTCAGATACAGTGCCCTCGCTAGACATCCTACAGGAAGAGGAATCGAGAAGCGTGTGTTAATTATTGATCGGGATAGACATAATGACTAGTGAAATTAAAAATTTATGGCAAGCAGGTTGTGAGATCGGTGAACAGGGCACCGATTATAAATTTCTCTATTCCTTTGGTCTAGTCCACAGTGGCTAGCAGATAGAAGAGGTAAAATGAGTTGATGATAACGGAAACGGACCCAAGGATCTCCCAGAAAGGTATTAGGATGAATGACTCCGCGACCCAACGCCTTCGAGATGACGCAAACCTTGGAATTGTGAATGACGCCACAATTGGGATGACTCTCCAACTGATAAGTCGAATTCAATTATAAACAACGAATCCACGATGTTTATAATCCGAGCTTCCAATCCAGGACACTCAAATAATAAGACAATTTTCTAACCAGAAAATCAACTCAAATTTCATTAATCAAAATTCTCCACCTCTAAACAATGTTTAAGAATTCCTTTTTATAGGCTTACAAAATAAATCCTAATTCTTGTAGGACAAGAAAACTAATTAAAAGGAAACTCTAATTAAAAGGAAACTCTTAAATGAAGGAAACTCTAAATAAAAAGGAAACTAAAATTACCCAATCAATAAAACAGGAAAATAAACCAAAACGGCAGCCTTTTCTGGAGATCTTGCGGTCGCAAGGTCTATGGACCCTTGTGTCCGCAAGGTCCACAGTTCCTCAAATCTTGCCTCCTGGTCCGAATCATATCATACTCTCCCTCTTGAAAAGGATTTGCCCTCAAATCCGCTCTTGGCCGATCATTAAAATGTCCTTTGATTTGAACTTGAGACCCGTACCGTTGTCCATTCTTCCACCCCTTTTTCCCTGGATCAAATACCTCGTGATCCTGAACACTTAACAAAACTTTCTCACCTTACTCTCAACTAGCATCCTCCTTTGGTCTTCTTGCACTTGGCTTGACGTTAGTGGTATGAGTGTGATTGGCTTTTGATTGAACACGAAGGAATATTTGTTAGTGAATCCATCATGTTTCACTTGACGATCATATTGCCATGGCCTTCCAAGTAATAAATGGCTTGCATTCATAGGAACCACATCACATAAGACTTCGTCCTCGTAGACTCCTATACGAAATGTCACAAGCACTTGTTTCTCTACCGCCACCTCCCCACTATCACTCAACCATTGAAGTTTGTAAGGTTGAGGATGCCTTGATGTTGTCAAACCCAACTTTTCCACCATGAAAGTGCTAGCTACGTTAGTACAACTACTTCCATCAATAATCACACTACCAACCTTGTCATTGATGCGACACCGTGTGTGAAAGAGGTTTTCGCGTTGATCATATCCTTCCTCCTTAGCTTCCATATTCAACACGCGACAAGAAACCAAAGCCTCTAGATTTATAAAGTCCCCCTCGGCTTCAATGACTTCATGTTCATCATCCTCTTCTTCTACCACCTCGTTGCCACGTACCACCATAACCCGTTGATTGGCACACTCACGCACTAAGTGTCCCCACCCCTTGCACTTGAAACATTGCACTTCCTTAGACTTCAACCCGATTTTCAGCTTTCCCTTGGGGCTCTTGTGGAATTGTAGCCATTTTTGCTTCGGGCTCAACCTTGCTTGCGATCTTATCTTGTTGTTGCACCAGAGTTGAACTACTTGGACGAGTGGTACTCATCCTCTTTTGCTGTTGCTCTATCTTGACTGCCATGTGCACCATTTCACCCAAGTCCTCATATTGGTGTAAATCAACAATATCTGCAATATTATGATTCAATCCTGCCAGAAATCTTGTCATTGTTACTTCGGCATCTTCACCCAAATTGGCCCTAGCAGTCAACATCTCCATCTCCTTGTGATAGTCTTCAACACTTTTCGAACCACTGTCAACTTGCAATTTATGTAGAACACCCCTATAATAGTGATTAGGAACAAACCGATGACGCACAAGACGCTTCATTTCTTCCCATGTAGTAACCGCAGGCATCCCAATTCTTCTCCTATCAGCTATCAGTTGATCCCACCAGATACTAGCATAGTCCACGAACTCGGCGGCAGCTAATTTGACTTTCCGCAATTCAGTGTAGGTATAACAATCAAATACCTTCTCGATTTTTCTTTCACAATCAAAATACTCATCTGGATCACTTGACCCCTTAAAAACAGGAATCTTTAACTTAATGGTTTCCCAATTATTTTCCTCTCTCCTTGGAATCTCTCGCCTTCCTCTTCCATGATTTTCTCCCAAACCGAGCTCATTAAATTCTTCTTCTAATTGGTTACCTCTTTGAGCTCTACGTTCCCTAGGTTCCTCCCTTCGCCTATCCTCCTCAAGTCTATCAAATCTCTCATTTATTTGAGCAAACTTCACATTAAATTCTTTCATGCGGGCAAGTATCACATCATAATATTGTGTCGGATTAACAATAGGAACCCCTTTAGCTGGAGTTTCGTCGGTCATGGTGATTTTTGGTGACTCTCCCTTACGTGTATGCACTCAAGATAACAAACCCTAGAACAATTTGGATTTCAAAATTGAAAGACAACACGATTAAACAAGGATTGATGATCCAAATTTAACAAAACTAGATGAATTAATAATTTTAAAAAAATAATAACAATTTTTTTTTTAATAGGTGAACAGTACCGTGAACAGTGTTTTCCGGCGATGAACAGTGTTTTCCGGCGTGAACAATAATTTCGGATGAATAGTCAATTTTTTTTTTGAATAATGAACCCTAGAACAATTAGAGTTTAACAACTAGAACGATGAATACGCAAAATTTAAGATAGAATGGAATTACCGTAACTAGGATTGCTCTGATACCAAATGATAACGGAAACGGACCCAAGGATCTCCTAGAAAGGTATTAGGATGAATGACTCCGCGACCCAACGCCTTTGAGATGACGCGAACCTTGGAATTGTGAATGACGCCACAATTGGGATGACTCTCCAACTGATAAGTCGAATTCAATTATAAACAACGAATCCACGATGTTTATAATCCGAGCTTCCAATCCAAGACACTCAAATAATAAGACAATTTTCTAACCAGAAAATCAACTCAAATTTCATTAATCAAAATTCTCCACCTCTAAACAATGTTTAAGAATGTCTTTTTATAGGCTTACAAAATAAATCCTAATTCTTGTAGGACAAGAAAACTAATTAAAAGGAAACTCTAATTAAAAGGAAACTCTTAAATAAAGGAAACTCTTAAATAAAGGAAACTCTAAATAAAAAGGAAACTAAAATTACCCAATCAATAAAACAGGAAAATAAACCAAAACGGCAGCCTTTTCTGGAGACCTTGCGGTCGCAAGGTTTATGGACCCTTGCGTCCGCAAGGTCCACAGTTCCTCCAATCTTGCCTCCTGGTCCGAATCATATCAGTTGAAGACATGACTGTTATACCTACGTAACGGAATAGTTCACTAAAGATTGAAAGAGGGCAGATACAGTAAGAACCCTAATTTGCGACAGAGCAAAAGACAGAAGAGAAAAAAGGATGTGATGAGAATGAAAATGAAAGTGTGAAAGTACCTGATGTTAACACTGGGTTTTGATTTCGTGCTTGAAAGCGTTGTTGAAGATTGAAGCTTGATTTTCGTTGATCTTCGTCCTTGATTGGAATTTGCAGACCCGCCTATAGTTCTTTCAAGGTTTTTTGAGTAGTTTGTGGGAGATAAAAGTTTTAAAAGAAAAGGATTCTGCCTTTTATATTTCATAGAGCCGGCGTTTGGAGGAGGCCATCATTGGGCTCTTAAAACGAGGCTCAGTTAACGAGGCCGCATTTAATGCATCATAGAGAGACGGGCCTGACGCTTCAAGAATTGGCGGTTGACGGCTAAGCTTTATGGGCACGCCTCCCCAAAGTACCTTTTGGGTAATCGACTATTTCAGATTGGGGCTCCCAGATTATTTGAATCAGGTATTTGAAGGATTTGGTTATTTAAGAGGATGCTCTCGGAATTTTTTGAGTTCCATCCTCGTCACAAGCATGAATGCTCGGTGGACAAGGAGTAGGGGGCTACTGAACTGCCCGGCCCAATAGGCCCAAGTTATGGGTCACGTGCCAGGCAGGTGTGTTATCCGAGCAAGCGAGCATGGATTTGTCCTTAACCAAGGAAGACGTCAACGAGTTGGGGCTTAACCAACAGGCAGACTTAATGCGCGAGCATGATTTGCTATGCTCGCTATTATGAGATTTGCTTCCAGTTGAGGACAGTTATGTCCGGGCAAGATTTGCAATCAATTAAGGACGGTTATGTCCGAAAAAGTCTCCATTTATACTGTTGTGCTTAATGGGGAGTTAACAGGGGCATTTAATATGCTCGCCATTATGACCATGATCATTAGCGGGCAGTTATGAGCAATTATTGGCAATCATGTCCTCCGGCAACTATAAAAACTCCAAAAAATGAAAGAGAAAGGTACGCGCAATCATATTCTCTAGCTGAAACTCTGCTAAATTCTTTTCCCATTTTGCTGAATCTTGTATTGATTCTTACGCCGGAGGGACTTTGCAGGGAGTGCCCCTGCCTAGTTCACAGTTACTTAATCTTATTGCAGAGTTGGGCTTTGAGGATTCTAGGACACGTTGAAAGCCAGGTGTTCAGATTGGGCTTCCTCAGTGCATCAGAAATATTTAGGACGCATCAGGTATCATGCATATGAGAGGGTTGGACACAAAAAAAAATGTTACTAATCCTTCTAAGCCTCCCTCTAAGTTTAGAGGAATGTTTAGTTAGTTTTAGAGGAAGGGGGTGTGGTAAAGTGTCCATTATAGGATTAAGGGTGGCTAAAAAACTTTAAAAATGAGCAAGAGTGTTGATAAAAATCCACCATTGTGGATGCTGACTGAGTGTGTGTGCTTGTTAATCAATTTATGCATGTTTCTGTTTCCACCAAGATAGTGTCATTTTATTTACTCCTTCCTTTCCAAAATAAATATTATTGTATTCCTTTTGTTTTCAAATTATTATCTATTTTGATTTAGTACATCGTTTAAAAAAATTAATTAACTATATTATAATGAACGAAAAAGGAAAAAATAATGATAATTTGAAAACGAAGGGAATAATATTTGAAAAACAAAATTGTACGCATTGGCTAAAATTATACTCTCTTCATTTCAGAAAAAAAAAAAATACAGTATTTCATTTTGAGACGTTTCATTTAAAGAGTTAACTTTCAAAAATTAAGGTATGAAAGTGTCATTTTATTACTAATGAACTACTAAAAGTGTCATTTTTAAAAAAAAATTAACTTTCAAACGAGGACTATTTACTCGAAATAGAGAAATTATTTATTAATTACTCTCTAATTAAATGTTTCACTGAGATTGAAAAGCATTTGTCTTGAATGCATTAAGAATATCCGAGGATTTAGAAAGAAAATGAGATGAATAAAGATGTATTGTTAAAATTTTATGAAAATGTACTATGATTTAAAGAATTATGTTAAGAGGATAATTATGCATTTTATCAACAATAACACTTAGAGTGTGTTTGGCTACACCAATTCCAAACCTTGGAATTTGAGCCTCCAAAATCAATTTCATAGTTTAGATACACAATTAAAATTTTGAATTGGAATTGAATTGTAAATCCAAATGCCATAATTCCATAAAACTAATTTTATACTAAAACCTAATAATTTGAATTCAAAATTTTATTTTTTTTTTCTCTATCTATATTACAATAGAGCTCATACTCACACATGTATAATTGGCTAAAGCTATTTAGAGGTTGAGATTAAATTATCTTTAAAAAGTTAACGGTTTGGATTCACTATCACATTCATATGGATGAGAGTAGTTATTCACTTTTAACTCTTTATTTTCTCTTACTATGTTACAAAGTCACCCTTATAATTAATATGGTGAATAGTCATCTTTTTTTTTCTATAATTACCTATGTTTTCTCTACACGTTAAAAAGTCACACCCTACGATTAATCTTTTGAATAATTGCCCCTTATGAAACATCAATCTTACGTTAATATAATCTTACAATGGAGCTTAGTTGATTGACTGAGGCTATCTGACCGTGTGGATTGATTCCGCCGCAAAATTAAATGTTCAAAGGTCAGTTACATATAATGAAGGTTCTAAAAATCGTTAGGCGAACGCTAAGTGTTAGGCTAACGCTTAGCGCCTAGTCGGGATATAAGCGAGGCCTAGAAATAAAATATAATATCTCATTTTTAATATTTACTTTTATTTTAACATAATTATTAAACATTAATTTTTTAAATATATTAATACTAAATATCACCTAATAATTTAAAAATATTGATTACATTATTTTAAAATTTTAAAAGTAAAACTAGAAATTTAATATGATCTAAAGTTCAAAATATTACAAAAATAGTCAACAATTCAATTATCTATAGGTCCGTTGACAATTACAAATTTACAAAAATAATTTAATAATTTGAAATTGATATTTATTACAGTATTATTTATAAAAAAAAACCCCAAAATGACATTATTTTTGGCCAAAATTTAAAAAAATATATGAAAAATCAGCAATAACCCGCCTAGTCGATTTTTTCGCCGATTTACCAAATTTTTAGGCGTGGAGGTGGCGTCTAAGTCAATTTTTAGAACACTGCATATAACTCCTTACAAATACTCTCCCTCAACTATGGGTCGAGTTCAAATAGCGCCCTCAACTATCGCTTGAAGTAATTTACCCTTCAACTGTAACATTTTTTAAAACGCACCTTCTATTTACACATTATCCTTTCAATTGACGAAATCAGATATACTGACACGGACACAAACACACCTCCCCCGCCGCCGACGACCACACCTCCGGCAGCCGCCCTTCACCGCGAACTCCGTCATCAATCGTTGTTGTTAACCATCATTATATAATATGTATTTTAAAAATATAAATAAATTTAACATTTTATATTAGTAAGGTTTGAACTCATGCCATTTGAAATGACTAACCACCATTACCACTAGACTAGACTAGATTTTTAAAAAAATATTGCATTTTTATTTTAAGTATAATCTAAAATTATAATTGAATTCTACACATTATTCAAATCATGAGATTGATATAATTTTGAAAGCAAATTTTACATTATTAAAATTTTATAAAATTTAAATATTTATAAAATTTAAAAACGAAATATATATTACTCCCTCCGTCCCTAAATTATCGTCTTCATTTCCTTTTTCGTCCGTCCCAAATTAATTGTCCACTTTGAAACTTACCTTTTTAGAACATCACTTTTACCACTTTACCCTTACTTTTTCACCCTACTTTAATTATAGGCCACATACACATGAGCTTTAAAGGAAATTACACATTAAACCAATATTAATAATCCGGATCAATATACAATAAATTGCGGAGGGAGTATTTATTTTGGGCGGAGGAAGCATATATTGTTTTGGGTACATTAAAGGTTCTTTTTTCAGTGCCCACTCAATTTGTGGCTTCTGACCGTTTATTTATCAGCGAGTGTTGCCACGCTCTTCCGTTGCAGCTTGGATTTAGAATTTCAATCAAACAGTTTATCCGGTTCCTAAATTATGTAATACCTCTGTATTAGTATATGGATTACAAAAAATAATTAACATAATTATTAATCATAATTTTATATTTGATAAAAATTTGTTTAAGATGGTCTTACGGATATTTTTTGTAAAATAGACTTTCTTTATTCGACCTATCGTGTGTTGGTGGATCGAGTTGTTAGAGAGTAAAGCTTCGTCTTACAAATTAATATCCGTAAGACGGTCTTACAAGAGATTTACTCTTTATATATAATCTTTTTAAAGGTCATTTGCATGTAACTCAAAATTAATGTTAGTAGAAAAAAGTATGATTAAAATGATTAAAGTATTTTTTAAAAAAATTTGCAAACAAGATAATTTTTTGGAACAAATGAAAAAAAAACAGGATAATAATTTGTGGACGGATGAGTGTAATGTTTGACTTTTTTGGGGGTGAAACAGATTGTTTTTAATTGAAAATTTAGATGTATTTTTTTCACGATCATAATTTTTTGTATATTTGTACATGGCTATTCTAATAACATGTGGAAACTTATTTTACTTTATTTATTACAAAATAAGTATCCATTTTAAAATAAAACTGTTTAAGTCAATTGTGTATAATAGTTGTGAGATAAAACAAAATTTACCCCTTGTTCCTAAAAAAAAAAAAAAGAAAGGTCATGTTTGACTCAACATAGAAATTTAAAAAAAAATGCATTGACCTTATTATATGTATTATAGGAGTAGAAGGTTTTCATTTGATGCCCATATAGAAGCGTGCACCTAAAAGTAAAATAAGAATAGATCAATGGTGGTTAGCCTAAATGAATAAGGCTTGGCCAACTTACATGCTATCACAACATTGAAGTTCATAATTAAATGGTATTTTCAAAAAAAGTAATAATAATCAGAAATAAACATTACATGAACGAAGATATGAAAGAGTATGTCTTTGTAAGACTGTTTTACGGATATTAATTTATAAGATATATCATCATTCTCTTACAGCTCAACTCATCAACACATGGTGGGTCGGGATAAGTATGATTTGTCTTACAAAAAATATTTGTAAGACCGTCTTACCCATGTTTTGTCAAATATTCCCTCCGTTCTGGATAAAAAGTCTACTATTATATTTTGAGATGTTACATTTAAAAAGTCCAATTTCAAAATTTAAGATATAAAATTATTATTTTATTACTAATAAACTATTAAAAGTATCATTAAAAAAATAACTTTTAAAGTGACTTTTCCATAACGGAGTACGAAATAAGGAGTCCACTCCTCTATTGGAGTGGCTAAGCTTAGAGCAACCACAATAATAACACCCAATACCACACTCTATCCACCTCGTTTTCTGTTTTTTTTATATTTTTTTAACACTCTAAAAAATAATCCACTTCAATAATCACTCTTTATACAATCCTCTAAAAAATTCAAACCTCTCACATCTCAACTAACAAACCTAACTATCACAATATTTTCCAATTTTTTTATTCATATCTCTCACACAATTTGAGTAACTGTTCTGCTATATCTCTCTCAATATTTCCGGTGACCCTTAGCAGAATTTAGGGATAGAGTGCGATTAAAATGATTCACTATGACATCAAAGGTTAATAAAAGGCATTAAAGTTGTCTTTAGAAGGTTGATAAAAGCTTCCATGGTGGAAGCTCTTACTTGCTGTGCACTTATCCATACTGATACCAAGAGCGAAGTACAATCCTAGGCTTTTTATTTGTTTATTAGAGTTTGGCTTTCTTAAATTAAAGACAAAGTAGTGCATCCCAGTTGCAATAGAAAATTGCAAAACTGCCCCTTGGTGGTTGTACTTGTATACCATGTTGTGTTGGTTGGATATTATTATTGATAATGGGGATTATTAAAATAAAAAATATATATATTTCAATTGTGAAGAGTTTCAAGTATCTCTTCTACTTGACCATTTCAAGTCAATGCATCACTTAATTTGGAGGCTTTAGTATATTGTTGTATTTCCATCCTCTATTATATTTTCCACCCATTTTTTTCAAGATATGTTTAGATATATGATTTTTATTTTTTTTTTCAATGGATATGTTTAGATAGATATATGATTGTTAATTTCATCATAAATAAAATAGACACTTATTTTGAGACGGTAGAAATTCTGTAAAAATACACTCATTATACCTATATATGGCAATGTTTTGGGGGGAATAATACCAAAAAGCCTCGCAAAAAATTTTTCATATTCAGAAGCTCCCACAAACAATTCTTATAAAGTTAATTAAACTTTTCAAATGAAGACGCTCAAAAGTAATGTTTTGCTAGTCTAATTTGGTAAGAACTTTCATTTTTTCCTCAAATTTGCTACAATAAGAATTACCTCCAATACGATAATAGTGCTCCCTCTCCCCCCCCCCCGGTCTCTAAATAAATGTTCTTCTTTCTTTTTTTGTTTATTTCAAAATAATTATTCTCTTTCAAAATTTTATTTTTTAAGAAAAAACTTTTTTTTTACTTATTTTAATTATAACTACATGTTCAAGAACATTAAAGGAGTACATCAATATTTTTAATATATTCAATTATTTTTATTAAATGGTGTAACGGGTCAAATAATACGATTATTTGAAAACGGAAGGAGTAGTAGTTATAATAAAAATATTAAAAAAAAAAGGGAAGCCCGCCAGAAAGAGAAATCAAGAAATCCGAATCTCTTGCGAGCGATCCTTAAACTAGTTGGTGTGTAGTGACTTTGCTTGTGTCTATGGCTTTATTATACACACAATTTAAAGGGAAAGTGATCACCAAGATCCAATAATATTATACACTACTTGAGCATGAGCACCCTTTGCGTGTATTTTTTAAACTATCTCTCAAGATTAGGTGAATTTATACAATCTCAAACGAATCCCCCATTTTGCTTCCTTATATAGCTTCATCTCTTTTTAACCAAATCTCTTTTGAACCCTAATGATGATTAATATATTGTATTCAAAATCTTGTCACATCTAGGGGTGTACTTCGAATCACATAACCAGTTCATGATTTAGTTCGATTTTGATATAAGACGGTTCGATTTCAGTTTTAAAATTTGAAACACTGATAAGTTCGGTACATGATTTTTTATCGAATCGAACCAAATCAATATATTTTTATTTATTTATTACAATATGTATTACTCTCTCTGTTACAAAATTATTGTCCTGGTTTCATTTTTTGTCTGTCTTAAAATAATTATCTTGTTTGAAATTTTCATTTTTAGGACAACACTTTTATCACTTTACTCTTACTTTTTCATCATACTTTAATTATGGATCACATACAAATGGGTTTTATAGTAAACTACACATTAAACTAATATTAATAATCAAGTCAAATGTATTTTCTTAATCATGCCAAGTCAACCCAAACGATAATTTTGAGACGGAGGGAGTATATAATATTTGTTAACTATTTTGAGTTGTTCGATCATTTGATATGCATCATTTAAGCCATTGATTTAGTCATATATATATATATATATCTTTTTTTCGTCCATTGTTTTTGTTTATGTTAGAATTTGTATTGTTTTATTTATGATACTTTACTTTTAATAGATTATATTTTAATGTTTGATGTTAATTCTAAATTACAACATTATTTTTATTATTATTGTTAATGTTGATTAAACAAAATTTATATAAACTACAAAACAGAACCAAAGCAAATCGAGCTATTCGGTTCGATTTTAAGCCTTATTCGATTAAGCTCGATTCAGTTTGAAAATTTTGGAATCAATAGGGGTGACTCAGTTCGTGGTTTTGGCCTAAACCGACACACGTATACTTCTAGTCACATGTACTCAATAGTTGCTTCAAAAAAGAATATCGAGAATTTAGTCAAGATGTTCGAGTTTATTATACTGTATACTTTTGGGCAACCAAATACGGATGCCAACGTTTTTAATTTTCAGCCATAACATTTCAAATTCTATATTAAGATATTTACTATTAGTAGAAGGTTGTTAATCTATGTCTACAAAACCTGAAGAAAACACCTCTAAATATAGAAACACACTTCATTCTATAAATTTCATCATTTACCCATTCTCTGATATGGGTTTGGAACTGGGAAGTACTCATTCCAAATGGGAAGGAAGTCAAAGGGAAACAATCAAGTGAAGGACTAATGGCCCAAAAGGGGCTATTTCGTGGATCATGGGCTGGATTAGAGGGGCTACTGCATGCAAGGATGGTCATCGGGCTAGGGACTATTTGGGGCTCTTATGAGCCTAGATTTATCAAGGAAGTCCGAGGCAGATTAAAGCTGTGTCTGACATGGGCTCAAGGCAAGTTAGAGGGTCACTACAAGTCTACAAGGGCTACGGTTTGGGCAACATCATTTCAAGGGTTTGGAAGTTGCATGGGCATTCACACACAAGGAATGGGAGGCAACTATTTGGGGCAGCCCGTGGGTAGAATGGAAGATTACATAGAAATCACTTTGGGCTCAAGAAATGGCACGCTTGAAAGAGTTCAAGAGGGCAGCACCATCAATTCGTGAGGCTCAAGGATTCACCTAGTTTAAGTTTATTTTGTTAAATCTCGTTTTTGTAATGCAGCCCCTAAAAGGGCCTTTAGTTTTGTTTATTTCCTTTGCTAGTTTAGTTAGGATTTCCTTTATGTTACTTGGATAAAATTAGGATTTACTTTTGTAGCCTTTATATGGCATTTGGTCAATGAATAAAATCAGATTTTAGTTTCGAAAGAAAACCCCTAAAACAACAAGGCTTGTTCTTCTTGCCGATTTCTTCTTAGGTGAGTGAAGCCTAAAAGAATTAAACAAATAGAATTCTTTACGTTGAGTAAGTGAAGCTCAACCGGTGAATCGGTCTATCCTTCGTCTATTCTTTTTATCTTTTGTGAAAGTTTCGGGTTGTTTATTTCTCTTTGGAATCTCGGCCAACACGGCATATTAGGGAGTTGTTGTGCAAGAGGGTTTTGGGTTGCCTACGGTTGTTGGAGAGGTTCACTTCACGGCTAGGATTTGGGGAGATTGTTTGTTGAACAAGTTACACAAATCAGGTAGAGTTTGTGTGTGTTTGGGGGCGATTTTGCCAAGAGGTTCGAACAGCCCTTGGACTGTTTTGTTCTTCGGGGCAGCTTAGTGATTCAAGCATTGCCATTCACATCATTTTTTAGAAACAAGTAAAAATCTATTTACTAAATTTTGCGAAAAAGAAATCATTTTTGTTTTGCTCGTCTTGTGATGGCTACTGTAGTAAAATCTTCAGCTAGGACAATAACTTTTCTTTGCCTAACCATGTTCGTGGTATCTTTTATTTTTATTGATGATCCGTTTGGATACATATAATTTGAATTCAATAAATATTTAATTTATATATAATTTAAATGATGTGAAATTTGCTTTCAAAAGCATAACAATTCAATGGTTTGTGTGATATCCTTTTTTTTTCTAAAATTTTGATAGTGTCAACTATCAAATAACAAATCTAGCCTGGTGGTAGTACTTGTTAGTTATCATGAATGGTTTTAAGTTCAAACTTTGCTAACAAACTTCATCTGTCCCTAAATAATCATGAATGGTTTTAAGTTCAAACTTTGCTAACAAACTTCCTCTGTCCCTAAATAATCGTTCTTGTCATAACGTTTAAGAAAAATAATCGACTGTATCATAAGTATTGGTATAATGTGTGATTTCCTTTAATACCCTTGTATATGTGATCATAATTAAAGTAAGTGGAATAAGTAAAGGTAAAATAGTAAAATTATTTTTCTAAAAAAAGAAATTTTAGAAACAGGACAATTAATTTGAAATCGATGATAAAAGAAAGCATGGCAATTATTTAAGAAATGAGAGTACATATAGTGGTGGTAGTTTAACGGTTGTGGTGGTGGATGCCGGAGTTTGCAGCGATTGGCGGTAGTTAGAGTTGATGGTGCCCGACGGTGACAGGGGCAGGAGTGGCGGTGGTAGAAGAATGGTGAGTTGTTCAGTTTTATGAAATTTGGTGATCTAAAATTACAATTCAATTCTAATTCAAAAACATTTGTTGGTTCCCAAATGATAAAATTGCTTTTGAAAACTCCAAATTACAATTCCAAGAAATGGAATTGGGGTTTGGTTTTGCCGCAAAACAAATTAACCATGGGGTTAAGTCCTATGCACAACACTTTCTTGAAGTTTTTTTTTTTTTGAATTTATACACTACAAAATAACATTATTTTAATTTTATTTTTATTTTTAAGTAATAATTAACATTAGTGACATCGCTGAGATTTATTTTTGGATCCGTCACTGCCTCCACCATCAAATAAGTATGAAAGGCCGTTGTGAACTTCATCATGAACGAGATCAGAAATTAATAATGTTCTTTTAATGGAGTAATTAGTTAATTGTATAGGTTATGAATAGCTTCTTTCAAATAGAAAATTGATGTAATAAATTCCTTATAAATTGTTTTGCACCATTTGGATACACTATAATCATATTCTTGGTCAAGAATAATCTTACTTGATTTTGCTTCATGTTAAAGTTTTCTCCATTTCATAACCAAATTTGTATGAAGTCCCCGAAAGTTCATGGACGTTGTTGACGTTTCGAAATTTAGATTTCTATTGAATACCTAACGGGATGCGAAGAATTATATATATATATATATCCAAAATTTATGTGTAAATATAAATTAAAGAACTATGTTATATGGCCGTAGCCAGAGAAACTCGAATCGTGATGTATGCTCATGTATGCATGTCCTAAAAGCACATGTATAAGTGTGGATGCTAGCTAGATGCCAAGACAAAAGTTTATGGATGTTATTGCTTTCTTGTAGTAGTTTGTGATTATTTTAAGATGCATATTTCTCAACAAAGTTCATTTAATTTTGTTCTCCTTCAAAGTTTAATTATAACATTAGTCGTAAGGATAGTATTTTCCTTAAATTTATAGTTTATTATTATTTTTCCAAAAAACATTGTTCTCAATAGCATGCAATTATAAACTAAGGAATGAAGGGATGTTGGAAGTGATTATATAATGAGTCTGTTTGATTTAGCTTATTGATATGTGTTGATAACTTATTACTTATTACTTATGACTTATGACTTATGACTAATAATTTGTGATGTTTGATTTAACTTTTTAAAAGTGTTGATTAGTTTTCATAAGTTACTGTGTGTTTGATTAATAAGTTGAAATAATGTTGAAATCAAATATAAATACTAAAATAGGATCATCACAAAATGTGATTTACATTATTATTATTATTGTTGTTATTATTATTATTATTATTCTTATTGCCTTTATTATTATTATTGCCTTTATTATTATTATTATTGCCTTTATCATTATTATTGCCTTTATTATTATTATTATTTTATTAACATTAATATTACTTTTATTATTATTATTACAATTATTTTTACTATATTATTATTAATATTACTTTTTAGTATTATTATTATTATTATTAGCATTATTAATAATAATAATTATTATTATTATATTTATCCTTATTAATACTATATATATTGTTTTTATTACTATTATAACTATTATCATTATTCATATTATTATTTATTAATATTATTATAATTCCTCTATTATTATTATTATTATTATTATTACTACTACTACTTTTTGTTTTATTACTATTATCAAGAAGGGTAATCTTGGAATATATAAAATTTCAATAAAGAAGAGGGCTCGCATGTTTTTTAAAAGTAGAATTAAGCGTCAGGCTTATTACTTACAACTTATGGCCTTACATATGATAAAGTAGCTTGTACATGACTTATGACTTATCTTACCATAAGTGAAATCAAACGCTTTAAAAATAACTTATGATAAATTATAAATCATAAACACTTTCAGATAAATCAAATCAAACAAGACTTATTGATCACGCCAAAAATGTGGTGATCTTGTCGTGTAGTGTCCGGGGTGCCGAAAGTAACGTGAACTCGGGATTGTCGGCGTCGTTGTCCGACGGTGGTTGTCGCGGTGGGATATCTGGCATGTTTTTATCTGCAAAATAAAGCACCGTGAGTGGGTGGAGGAGTCCCCACAAACCCTCCGGTGTGATAATCAGTATAAATTGTATATAATCAGGAGAGAGAGAGAGAGAGAGAGAGAGATTGTTGTGTGTGTGTGTGTTTATTTGAAATGTATTCTGTAAGAAAAGTTACCTCCCGGTTCATAGGAAGTTTCCTGCTATTTATAGAAATGTGGTTTTGGGCCTCCTGGGCTTTAGTATGGGATTGGGCTTGGGCTCTTCTTCCGGCCCAATCTTCTAAGTATAATTTTGGAGTACACTTTTACCTGTTTTGGCCTGATATTTTGGTGCACTTCAGTAGCCCCCTACTCCTTATCCGTCGAGGCTAACATCGAGGGTAAGGAGTATAATCTGCTTGTAGTTTTTTCTTGTGATGCTGAGGGTTTTAAGATTTTGTTTTGAATTCCAGAAGAGTTTATGTAGCTGTCTTTTGAGCCTTGACGGGTGAACTTTGTGTATAATTGATCCTTGATTGGCGAATTAGACCTCGACTGGCAAGTATAGTCATGAAAATAAGATATGTAGTCTTCAGCATAAAGCCATAATAAAATTTATCATCAGCGTGGCGAGGACCTTCCAGAGAATTGAGCCATAAGGCCATAATAAGATTTATCTTCGGCGTGGCGAGGACCTTCCAGAGAATTAAGCCATAAGGCCATAATAAAATTTATCATCAGCGTGGCGAGGACCTTCCAGAGAATCGAGCCGTAAGGCCATAATAAGATCTATCATCAGTGTGGCGAGGACCTTTAAGAGGCTCGAGCCATGAGGCCATAAATCGCAAGGCACTGTAAGAAAGTGACCTTGAACCGCAAGGTACTGAGAAAGGAAATAGTAGCATGTTTTTATGTTTATGCAATGATGAATGGAGGATGCATGTGTTCAGTAACTTGTAAATATGTATGAAATGCGTATGTGGATGCAATAGGTATTTAGAGGCATTAGAGCCTGACCTCTCGAGGAGGATATGCATGAGGCGCTAGGTACATGGCCTCTCCTCGGCGTCCCGAGGAGGGAAATAGGTATGAGGCATTAGAGTATGGCCTCTCCTCGGCTTGGCGAGGAGGTAAGTAGGTATGAGGCATTAGAGCCTGGCCTCTCCCGGCTTGGCGAGGAGGTAAATAGGTATGAGGCATTAGAGACCCCAAATAAAGTGACCTTGAACTGCAATATGAAGCTCATGCCGAGCGTAGCTGCAAATGCTGATGAAAGCATGATGGACGCTAGGGGAGCGTAATGTGCTAAATACTCATAGAAGCTCGTGCCGAGCGTAGTAGTGATGCTGAGCTGGAGCACAATATGAAGCTCATGCCGAGTGTAGCCGCAAATGCTGATGAAAGCATGATGGACGCTAGTGGAGCGTAACGTGCTAAACACTCGTAGAAGCTCGTGTCGAGAGTAACTGTGATGCTGAGCTGGAGCACAATATGAAGGTCATGCCGAGTGTAAACTGGAGCAGGGAGCATAAGCGCAGGTAGGCGCGGTGTACAACTCGACCGCGAGTAGACTCGAGCGGGAGGACAAGGTAGAGCTCAGCCCTGAGTAAACTCGAGTGGGGAGCATAAGTGCAGGTAGGCGCGGTGTACAACTCGACCGCGAGTAGACTCGAGCGGGAGGACAAGGTAGAGCTCAGCCCTGAGTAAACTCGAGTGGGGAGCATAATGTAAAGCTCGACGTGCACATGTATGAAATATAATCCGCAGCTCAGGCATAGGCGCGAGTGAAGTGTGCTCGGATGCAAGAAATAATAATCTGAGGCTCAGGCTTTAGCACGAGCATAATCCAAAGCTCGAGCTCTGGCGCGAGCGTGGCGTGCACGGGCACGTGAATAATAATAATATGAAGCTCGGCAGCGCGAGCATAATCTGAGACTCGAGCTTGTGGGTCCCTCAGTACCAGCCCCCCAGTTAATGATTGTTATTAACTGCGAGTAGTAAAAATGTGGGCGCATGGTCTGAATGTGACCTCGGCGAGGCTCGATAGGTACGTAACCTTGTAACTAATCACATAATAGTTTGTAGAGGAACGACTCGCGTTTATTGATCGTGGTTGCCGAGGCTATGTACGTTTGTATTTTGTACCTGAAAGTTTCAGGAGTATCTTTGTATAGGCAAAAATCACGTTTTTGTCATACAATGTTTGTCATAGTCCAAGCATATTGATCACTTAAGATAAGATTGTTTGAATATGGACCTATTATGCGAGAATAGTAAATTAATCATTGCGGCGACACGTCGCACTATTAGAAGATACGATGAATTTATAAGATGCAAGTATTTGAGTGTGAAACTTTAGAGAATGCATGCGTCATACTAACATATGATAGGTAGACTAAACATGCTATTTCGAGCTAGTAATATTGAAACTAGCGATTTGCGAGCTCTAAGCGAGGAATTTTTTATAACTGTTTGGTATGGTGGGCAAGTAGTTAGCTCGGCATAAATCTATTTAAATATGTATGTTATGTTTCTCATAAGTAGGGAAGCTCGAATCACATTTAATTGTCACGCTATGCCGACAAAAGTTAAATAATATGATATTTAAATTGATGAGGCTAACGAGCCCGTGTACATTTAATCAAAGTAATGTTGTCAAATTTATAAGAAAATATTTTTACTTGCTACGGGGAGCGCTAAAGCATGCTATTATCAAATAGTTGTGTATAACAAATCATACCTGACGAGGTAGTATATATTTCATCTAATCGATTAAGTTATGTTATTGCTCAGCATATAATTTCAGCTCGTTAAAGAATGTCAGTTCGGCATATGATTTCGGAATGGCATATAATTTCAATTCGGCAAATAATTTCAGCTCGGTAATTAATTTCAATTCGGCAAAAAATTTCGGCTCGGCAATTAATTTCAATTCGGCAAATAATTTCGGCTCGGCAATTAATTTCAGTTCGGCAAATAATTTCAGCTCGGCATATAATTTCAATTCGGCAAATAATTTCAGCTCGGTAATTAATTTCAATTCGACAAATAATTTCGGCTCGGCAATTAATTTCAGTTCGACAAATAATTTCAGCTCGGCATATAATTTCAGTTCGGCAAATAATTTCAGCTCGGTAATTAATTTCAATTCGGAAAATAATTTCGGCTCGGCAATTAATTTCAATTCGGCAATTAATTTCAGCTCGGCAATTAATTTCAATTCGGCAAATAATTTCGGCTCGGCAATTAATTTCAATTAAACAAATAATTTACATATAATTTCAATTCGGCAAATAATTTCAGCTCGGCAATTAATTTCAGTTCGGCAAATAATTTCGGCTCGGCAATTAATTTCAATTCGACAAATAATTTCGGCTCGGCAATTAATTTCAATTCGACAAATAATTTTAACTCGGCAATTAATTTCAATTCGGCAAATAATTTCAACTCAGCAATTAATTTCAGTTCGACAAATAATTTCAGCTCGGCATATAATTTCACTACTAGTTAATTTTTTACTCCATTAATTAGTCATGTAGATTCAAAGGATATGAACTGATGCATGCGAAAATGTTTATCATGTCAATCACTTTGTTAATACAAATCGGTCAACACCCTTTTATTTTAATTTTCTTGATTGAATGACCAAACTATATGAAAACTATGTATTCTTTTTATTGTTATTATTCTATTATTACTGAAAATAATTTAATGTCCTGCAAAGTCATATGAGTGGAGTAGCCAAGTAGGGATGGCAGGCTATTAACTGAGGCTTGTCGGTTGCATTAATAGGTAAATAGTGTTAGGTGAGTAAAACGGGGGAGCAGTTGAAAGGAATACACCTGACAGTAACGTGAGCAGTTCGTTCAACACCCGTAAACACGCCAAGTCTGAGCGATCGGAAGGAGGCCGGCGAGTGGATGGACGGCGAAGTTTTCAGCCGCTTTTGGCAGTGCGCGGAGGAGCGTGGTTGCTCCGTTTACAGCATTGGCGGCGTTTAAACTCTCCTGGGCTGTGCGAGAGAATTACGGAGGGAGGATGGCGACTTCGATGAAGGACGAAGCCGGCTGTTTGTAGGGAGAGAGAGGGCTTACTGATGGCTGGAGATCAAGGTTGGACAGAACAATTGGCTGTGAATGGAGCATTAGGTGGATGAAGACGATGGTCGGCGTGAGCAATTGAGGATGGAGGATGTCTGGGTTTGGCTGGTTGGGGAAGATGAGATGGGGGGTTTGGTTGGCGACGCCGGCGGCTATGGTGGGCGTAGCAGGTCTATTTGCTAAGAGGGGTTTTAGGCTAGGGCCGTGAAGTGAGAGAGGGGTGCCAAAAGGGGTGGCAGCGGTTGAAGTGGCGGCCGGGGCTCTGTGGGTTTGCTTGGAGAAGGAGGCCGGTTGCCATGTCATCAAAGCAGGAGAGAAAAGATCGAGATGAGGTTGAGAGAGCCGGCTTCGTCTCTTCAGGACGCACATTCAGGTTGTGTTTTTTTGTTGCTTTGTGTACATCTTCTTAGTTTAGTCCACCGAAAGTTGACGTATCCTCATTCTTTGATCGTTTCCAGCACCCTTGAAATGGAGCTTCGCCATGGCTAATGAAGTCAGCGTGCAGAGGGAAGAACCGTATTTGATGATGTAACCGTATTTGATGATCGTTTCCAGCACCCTTGATCAGTTTGTAACCGTATTTGATGATGTTGTTGCTCTTTTTTTTTTTTTTTGGTTTTGTGGCTTGAGTTCCGGCACCCTTTTGACTGAGCTCCACCGTGGCTGACGGAGTCGGTGACCTGAGGAAAATAAAGTGAAGTCTTTCCCGACAACGGAACCAAATTGATCACGCCAAAAATGTGGTGATCTTGTCGTGTAGTGTCCGGGGTGCCGAAAGTAACGTGAGCTCGGGATTGCCGGCGTCGTTGTCCAACGGTGGTTGTCGCGGTGGGATATCTGGTATGTTTTTATCTGCAAAATAAAGCACCATGAATGGGTGGGGGTGTCCCCACAAACCCTCCGGTGTGATAATCAGTATAAATTGTATATAATCAAGAGAGAGAGAGAGAGAGAGATTGTTGTGTGTGTGTTTATTTGAAATGTATTCTATAAGAAAAGTTACCTCCTGGTTCATAGGAAGTTTCCTGCTATTTATAGAAATGTGGTTTTGGGCCTCCTGGGCTTTAGTATGGGATTGGGCTTAGGCCCTTCTTCCGGCCCAATCTTCTAAGTATAATTTCGGAGTATATTTTTACCTGTTCGAGCCTGATATTTTGGTGCATTTCACTTATATATATTCAGCCTCCAGAATATTGTGAATGGGAGACTAAATGGAATGTGGGTTGAAGGGTAAATCTCAAGGCATACATGTTGAAGTCGATCCACGGAATTCTTCAAAACTAATGGGTGGTGCATTACAAGTTTAAGAAAGGAAAAATGAAGTATCCAATAGACTTCACTTCCAAATTCAAAGTTAGGCTTAGACAACAAATCCACCGTTAAAACTAGGGATGTACATCAGAACTACAGAACTAAACAAAATCAAGTTTTGGTCCAACACTATTCGATTTCAACTTCAAAAATTAAAAAATTGGTTGGTTCGGTTTGCTTCACGGTTTTTAATATCAAACCATATCAAATACACATATATTTTTATTTATATAACATTTGCTAACTATTCTGAACCGTTCGATCATCTGATATACATAATCTAGGCCCTTGATTTAGTTATTCATATATATATATATATATATATTAGATTTTATGCTCATGCCTATGACATGGTGCCAGCGTGGGACGACGTCGGTATGAGACGGTGTCAGTATTCAAAATAATCAATTTAAAATGAACATCTTTCGGTAATCAATTAAAACAATATAATCGTCCAACAGTGGAAAAAAAAATTAAAAACTTGAGGGAGACAACCAAATTTTACCCTTGAGACAAACATTATATAAAGTTAAGAGGAAAGGATATGAATATAAGGAAAATGATACAGAGTATAGGAAGACAAACGTAAGAATTAAGTTAGATATTTCTTATATTGTTACTGGAATTCACGAAATCTAGTAATATCTTGGCCAATAGTTAACTTTTTAGAAAGACTTAATCCTGGTCAGTAGTTAACTTTTTAAAAAGACTAAGCTTAATTATTATTATTATTATTATTATTATTATTATTATTATTATTATTATTATTATTATTATTATTATTATTATTATTATTATTATTATTATTATTATTATTATTATTATTATTATTATTATTATTATTATTATTATTATTATTATTATTATTATTATTATTATTATTATTATTATTATTATTATTATTATTATTATTATTATTATTATTATTATTATTATTATTATTATTATTATTATTATTATTTTATTATTATTATTATTATTATTATTATTATTATTATTATTATTATTATTATTATTATTATTATTATTATTATTATTATTATTATTATTATTATTATTATTATTATTATTATTATTATTATTATTATTATTATTATTATTATTATTATTATTATTATTATTATTATTATTATTATTATTATTATTATTATTATTATTATTATTATTATTATTATTATTATTATTATTATTATTATTATTATTATTATTATTATTATTATTATTATTATTATTATTATTATTATTATTATTATTATTATTATTATTATTATTATTATTATTATTATTATTATTATTATTATTATTATTATTATTATTATTATTATTATTATTATTATTATTATTATTATTATTATTATTATTATTATTATTATTATTATTATTATTATTATTATTATTATTATTATTATTATTATTATTATTATTATTATTATTATTATTATTATTATTATTATTATTATTATTATTATTATTATTATTATTATTATTATTATTATTATTATTATTATTATTATTATTATTATTATTATTATTATTATTATTATTATTATTATTATTATTATTATTATTATTATTATTATTATTATTATTATTATTATTATTATTATTATTATTATTATTATTATTATTATTATTATTATTATTATTATTATTATTATTATTATTATTATTATTATTATTATTATTATTATTATTATTATTATTATTATTATTATTATTATTATTATTATTATTATTATTATTATTATTATTATTATTATTATTATTATTATTATTATTATTATTATTATTATTATTATTATTATTATTATTATTATTATTATTATTATTATTATTATTATTATTATTATTATTATTATTATTATTATTATTATTATTATTATTATTATTATTATTATTATTATTATTATTATTATTATTATTATTATTATTATTATTATTATTATTATTATTATTATTATTATTATTATTATTATTATTATTATTATTATTATTATTATTATTATTATTATTATTATTATTATTATTATTATTATTATTATTATTATTATTATTATTATTATTATTATTATTATTATTATTATTATTATTATTATTATTATTATTATTATTATTATTATTATTATTATTATTATTATTATTATTATTATTATTATTATTATTATTATTATTATTATTATTATTATTATTATTATTATTATTATTATTATTATTATTATTATTATTATTATTATTATTATTATTATTATTATTATTATTATTATTATTATTATTATTATTATTATTATTATTATTATTATTATTATTATTATTATTATTATTATTATTATTATTATTATTATTATTATTATTATTATTATTATTATTATTATTATTATTATTATTATTATTATTATTATTATTATTATTATTATAACATCATCATAAATAATAACATTAAATGAACTCTTTTTGGATGAAATTACCCTAAGATTACTTCTTACCAATTATAGTAATAACAGAATAAATTTTCCAAATTACCCTTCAAGTTTATTTTTTATTTTTATTGATGCTATTCACTACATTATTAAAAATGTTTTTGATTAACTCTTTGTTTGAACAAAATTACCTTAAAATTACATACCAAT
>CM028384.1:6065303-6131736 GCA_013146195.2 Codonopsis lanceolata | reverse complement strand
ATCATATTGCGATCATATTGCCAAGTAATAAATGGCTTGCATTCATAGGAACCACATCATAAAACTTCGTCCTCGTAGACTCTATCTGAAATGTCACAAGCACTTGTTGCTACCTTCAACTTCCCATATCATTCAACCATTGAAGCTTGTGTAAGGTTGAGGATGCTTTGATGTTGTCAAAGCCAACTTTTCCACCATGAAAGTGCTAGCGGCGTTAGTACAACCCTCCCGTCAATAATCACACTACCAACCTTGTCATTGATGCGACAGGTGTGTGAAAGAGGTTATCGCGTTGATCATATCCTTCCTCCTTAGCTTGCATATTCAACAGCGACAAGAAGCCAAAGCCTCTAGATTTATAGAGTCCCCCTTGGCTTCAATGACTTCATGTTCATCATCCTCTTCTTACCACCTCATTGCCACGTACCACCATAACCCGTTGATTGGCACTCATGCGCCAAGTGTCCCCACCCTTTGCACTTGAAACATTGCACTTCTTTAGACTTCAACAGAGTTTTGGCTTTCCTTGGGGCTCTTGTGGAATCGTAGCCATTTTTGCTCGGGCTCAACCTTGTGCGATCTTATCTTGTTGTTGCGAGTTGAACTACTTGGGCCAGTGGTACTCCTCCTCTTTTCTTTGTTGCTCTATCTTGAGCGCCATGTACCATTTCACCCAAGTCCTCATATTGGTGTAAATCCACAACATCTACTATAATGATTCAAACTTTGCCGAGAAATCTTGTCATTGTTACTTCGACATCTTACCCCAAATGGCTGCGATCCACATCTCCATCTCCTTGTGATAGTCTTGCTTACTTTTGAACCTGTGTCAATACGCAATTTATGTAGAACCCCTATAGTGATTAGGAACAAACCAGATGGCGCACAAGGCGCTTCATTCTTCCCGTGTAGTAACGCGGGCATCCCAATTCTTCTCCTATCGGCTATGCTCCATTGATCCCACGGATACTAGCATAGTCCACTGGCTTCGGCGGCGGCTAATTTGACTTTTCCGCAGTGTAGGTATAACAATCAAATACTCTCGATTTTCTTTCCCAATCAAAATACTCATGGGATCACTTGACCCCTTAAAACAGGAATCTTTAACTTAATGGTTTCCCAATTATTCCTCTCTCCTTGGAATCTCTCGCCTTCCTCTTCCATGATTTTCTCCCAAACCAAGCTCATTAAATTCTTCTTCTAATTGGTTACCTCTTTGAGCTCTACATTCCTAAGTTCCTCCCTTCGCCTATCCTCCTCAAGTCTATCAAATCTCTCATTTATTTGAAACAAACTTCACATTAAATTCTTCCATGCGGTGAAATATCATCATAATATTGTGTCGGATTAACAATAGGAACCCCTTTAGCTGAGTTTAGGTCGGTCATGGTGATTGTTGGTGACTCTCCCTTACGTGTATGCACTCAAAATAACAAACCCTAGAACAATTAGAATTTCAAAATTGAAAGACAACACGATTAAACAAGGATTGATGATCCAAGTTTAACACAACTAGATGAATTAATAATAAAAAAAAATTTAACAAATTTTTTTTAAAATAGATGGTCAACACAGTGAGCGATAACAGCGTGAACGATGTTTTCCGGCGTGAAGCGATAACCGGCGTGAGCGTGATGGCCGGCGATGAACAATGTTCTCGGCGTGAGCAGGTGACTTTCCGGCGTGAACGGTGACTCAGTGAGCGTAATTTCGGCGGTGAGCAGTGTTTTTTTTTTGTGATGAATAATAAACCCTAGAACAATTAGGATTTAACAACAAGAATGATAATACGCAAAATTTAAGATAGAATGGAATTACCGTAACTAGGATTGCTCTGATACCAAATGATAACGGAACGGACCCAAGGATCCCCTAGAAAGGTATTAGGATGGATGACTCCGCGACAGCGCGCTTCGAGATGACGCGAACCTTGGAATTGTGAATGACACCACAATTGGGATGACTCTCCAACTGATAAGTAGAATTTCAACTATAAACAACGAATCCACGATGTTTATAATTCGAGCTTCCAATCCAAGACACTCAAATAAGAAACAATTTTCTAACGAGAAAATCACTCAACTTTTATTAATCTGAATTCTCCCCCTAAAACAATGTTTAAGAATGCCTTTTATAGGTTTACAAAATAAATCCTAATTCTTGTAGGACAAGAAAACTAATTAAAAGGAAACTCTAAATAAAAAAGGAAACTAAAATTACCCTAACATTAAAACATGAAAAAATAAAACAAAAGCGGCGAGCTTTACGGAGACCTTGCGGTGCCATAAGGTCTATGGACCTAGTCCGCAAGGTCCACAGTTTCTCCAATCTTGCTTCCTGGTCCGAATCATATCAGAACGTGACCAATTGACAAAATTTTCATGATATACTATTTATTTCTTTTTAATTTAATTTAATTTATGTTGTATTTAAATTTGTAAAGTAAAACTCTTTGTCGGTAATCAAAGCGTTTGGTTGGAAAGAAGCTCTTGATGTATTAGCTTCACGCTAAGAAAATAACAACCCTTGTTCATTAACTCATTTAGTTTTGGAGTATTGTAATGCTTAACCCACATAAATAATAATGTAATGTCTTACATTTTTGTGATTGGTTTTGTCTATGAATGTAATTATAGGATTAATATATATTTTTGTCACTGGACATTAGCAAGAAGATTGGTTTGATCCTCGGGGTATAACATATTAGTGTGGTCTCTCAACTCGATTTTTTGGATCAATTTCCCCAATCCCACAATTATCGTTATAATTTTCGTCAATTTTTTATAATATGACTAAATTGCCCTTACTTAAAAGCTTATTATGGCTGAGTTTTTAAGAAATGCAAAATATAAGGGGTTAGTTGTCAATTCAATAATTTAATCATCTTCATCTTCAACATTTTAAAACCTAAAACCCAAATATCTAGAAAAGACATGGAAATCAAAGAATTCTGGTGGGTTTGAGAGAAGCCCAAGGGTTCAAAGATTTGAGTAAGGGATTTCTCCACCCTATACCAAAACCAATTCTAATTCAACTATACACACATACTTACATATGTAGAGAAAGGGGTCGAGGGAGAGTCTTAATTAGATACCTCCATTTGCCATGAAAATTGATAGTAAACAGAGTTGATAGCCAAGGAAGTAATTCCCAAAATAGACATAACATCAACAACAAGGTAAGTAAACAGCTCAGATTTCTTCCTAGCCACCCTGATCTCCGCCACTCGTAATGTTGAGATATGTTGCTCAATTCCTTTGGAGTTCTCATCCCAACCATCACTCTCGAGGTTTGAGTCCAATTTCAGATCTCCCAAAACAAAAGAAACCATAAAGCTAGGCCTCCTACAAGACCATATTCTTGTATCTAATCGTCGAATTGATGGCGAAAACAATAACGTCGTCGGTGTTACGGAGGAGCTCGGTTTGGGATTAAGGCAAGGGATTTTAACCAAACGTGAGCTAGTGGCGACGAAGAATCCAGCCGTGAATTGACAGTGGCAGCTTACTAGCTTAATTAGTACTTTGTATGAGTGAGAGAGAGAGAAAGAGAAAGGATGAGCGAATAAATTATCGAAAGAGAGAGAGAGAGAGAGTAACTGGGAATAGTGTAGAGAGAAGAGATTGGGAGACCAACTTTGTTGTGCACAGCAGAAGACTTTGCAAACAAAATAACAGAGTATAACATGATCAATAGTGAAGAAGAGAAAGAGATTAAGACCAACGGACTATCAAAATTTTATTAAAGTCAATCTTAAAAATGTTCTAGAGATACAACTATTTATATGGATACAATAGAAACATTAAAACACTTAAATAAGAAAAATCAGACAAGCAGCAAAACGGGACTAGGCGTCGCCTAGTCCTCAACACTAGACGACCGCGTATTTTATAGTAGCTTGGTCTGAAACAATAAGAGTAAGCGGTTGCTTAATCCTCAACACTAAGCAACCGCCTATTTTCCAGTAGTGATCAGTACGAAATAGCAAAGAGTAGGCGATCGCTTAACACCTATACTAAGCGACCGCCTTGTCCAAAACTTGAAAATCCGTACTGCGGGGGAACTGGCATGTTGCTTGGGTAATCAAGTCATCCCATTCTCAACAAACTTGAACTTGGTGATTATGAGATTGGAAGAGATGAAAGGGTTAAATGCACGTAGACCACACCCCAGTTCTGAATCGAAATCGAAATCTAAGAGGACGGTCACCATCCTCGGCAGCTGCGAGATGAGGTGAAAGCGGCGGAAGAGGAGGAGAGAGGAGGAGAAAGCGACAGTGGAGTGAGGAGGAGAAACCCAGATCTGAATAAATCTAACATGAGTTTGAAGATGACTCCTTTTTAATTGCACATTAACCCCTTGTATTTTAGATATTTTGAAAAGTCATCCCAATTAAACGTTTTAGTAAGAGTATTTTTGATATTTGAAATAATATTGAACGGAAAGTGTAACGGTAACGGTGGGAGGGGGAAATTGAAAAAAAAAGAGTTCAGGGACCACATTAATATGTTTTAAACCCTAAGGACCAAACTAATCGTTTTTCAAATATTTAGGGACTAAAATATTAGTTTATTCAATGTAATATGCGACGTTGTTTGAAGTTATTTTATATCCCATCGACTTAAAAAATTCAACAAGCAATCCTCTTTTGACTTTTATTTCCTAAATTAATAAATTGTCAGCCAGGAAAATGGTGAACTAGCTTAGAGTAAGTAACCAACACCTTAATGTTATTTTTTACGTCAATGGCCGCGATACATAATAGCTATCGTTTGACGCCAATGCCTGATCGAGAGAAGAACTATAAGAGAGAATATAACGAAGGTGTATTAAGGAATCTATTGAGTTTCTTCTCCACAATGGAGAATCAAAAGGATATCATTTGAAGATCAATTTAAAGAAAAAGGAGGTTGAGTGTCAATGTATACTCAATCATTCCTTAAATCAAAGAAGAGGTTGAGTACCATGAAGACAGACTCATCAATGAGGTGTTTGGTTATGGGTAAGTATTTTGCAGTGGTTGTTTGTGGTTTTGGTGGAACATGTTTAATCAAATTTGATAAAATCTATTTTAAATTGACCGAGTTTTGGTTAAATAATAAAAATTAAAAAAACTTCTACCATGACAACTGAGGAGTCATAATCAAATTAAATTTGTCTAAATCAAATTTGATAAAATATATCTGGTACAAATCGATTTTGAAAGCAAAAAATGTTTTAAAAAAAACAAATTACCATGAGAATTTAAGAGTTTTAATCAATTAAAACACGTCTAAATCAAATGTGATAAAATATATCCGCCAAAAAACTTTTACCATAAAAATTTGGAGCTTTAATCAATTGAAACACATCTAAATCAAATGATTAAAAATATATATATCATATATAAAGGAAACACCAGTTTTGATTCTTGGCATAAAATAATAATAATAATATATATATATATATATATATATATATATATATATATATATATATATATATATATATATATATATATATATATATATATATATATAGTACCGTATGCATAGTTTTAATAGTTTTTTTTTTTGCAAAAATTGTTTATAATAAGATGATTTTCTAAACTTGTAACAAATAATTAAAAATTTTAATTAGAATAATTTAAAAAACGAAAAATAATGTTAATATTCAAAATTAATCATATGAATATGTAATTGAAAGATTAAAACCTATGAGAATTGATAAAATCTACCCATAAAAAAACTTTTACCATGAAAATTTGGAGTACTAATCAGGTGAAACTCGCTTAAATCAAATGTGATATAATATATCCTGCAAAAATTGGTAAAAAAATAAAAAACTTTTACAATGCATAAAGGAGACACCCGTTTTAAAATCTATCCGATTTTAATTTTTTGCAGAAAATTTATGTATATAATTATATTTATATATATCTTATCAAATTAGTTTTAGGATTTTTATTTTATCAAATTAGTTTTAGGATTTTTATTTTATCTAATTATATTTATAATTTTTAACTTAAACTAATTTTGAAAAAAAAAAAAACTTACAATTTCGAAGATGACACGTGACAGCACCGAATTTCTTTAAATTTTTTAGCTCTTCACAAAAAGTCGTTACGTGGCGGTAGCGCTTCTGTTTAAGTATTAATTATAGAGAGGACGAATATAATACGTTAATTTTTTCTCAAAATTACAATAAAAAGTTCTACTTAAAAAATATATGAACTTTTTTATATGTTTGTGCGTATGATTGAAATATACTGGATAAATATTTTTCGGAGCTTCTCTAATTGGTCGTCGTCTAATTTCATCGGCTCTTTACTCATTATTAACAAACTACAATCCCTTTTACACAATTTCAAGTGAAGTGATGCTAAGGCCAATTCGTGATTTGGGTTTCTCTTTCTCACTCTAAAACTTTGCAACTGAGGAAGGTTGTTTCTGTTCTTGAGAATATGAACAGCCCACTTACTGCTCAAAAATTCCCAGCAGTCAAAGTCACCATCCAATACTTTCAAGATCTGATCTCCTCCTCTAGACTAATTCTCTCTTTTAACCAATCAATATTCATTCCTCAATTCTACCGCCGCCTCGATCTCCTCTGACCTCGCGATCATGCCAAGATCTTCTCTAAGTCGGTCGCCGCACTGTTTATTATAATTATTCTTAATTCTTAAGGTAAGTTTCAAACTAGACAATTATTTTGGGACGAACAAAAAAGAAAATGAGGGCAATAATTTAAGGACGGAGGGAATATAATATTAATTAATAAAAAAATATATTTTTAACTAAAATAATCTGGTATTACACTTTCTCGGTCTAAAACTTTGCACCTTTTAAGGTTGTTTGGGTTATTGAGAAGTCATTGGTAGGCAAGAATCCGTGAATTTTTCAAAGAAAATTGCAAGTTGAGTCTGACATCACTTTCTCTAGCTCCTTCTCTATTCACACACAGTCAGTCTGTGTTTCTCTCTCTAGATTATTTTAGGCTAGATAAGTATATTTATTTTTTTTAAAAACTTATAAAATAAATTATGCTTGATGTAATTTTACTTGATATCTTTAATTAAATTTATCGTTACGTACCAAGCAGTTAAATTAGAAGCAAGACATGTTGTTTATAAAAGGGTTAAATCGTTATTTTGACAACTACTCAGTTGAGAAAATTAAGGTTTTGAAAAATCGTAACCCAAACATATTAAAAAGAAGAAAATTGCGTTTCAGAAAAGTTAGGCTTTAAAAAATTTATGTTTTAGAAAAACTGTATTTTAAAAACGCATGAAACAAGTCTAAATAACATAAGTAGAATAATTAAAATAATAATATTATACAGAAACTATATCAAATTTCTAACATGCCACGACTCCAACTTTCTAACAAGAGTACTGGAAAATATGGGAGCCAGATAACTCAATTACATTCACACCAAATTTCAATTTTTACAAAAATAAGTGAAAGTTGATTAATAAATTTGGTTTTTATTCTTTAACTTTTAACTTGGCATGTCCAAGTAAAGAAAAAAAAATAAAAAATGGTTCTTAAATAACTGTCAAGTTTTGATTTTTGTAGTCAAATTGATTGTTTTTTACAACTAAAAATTTGACATATAATCTATGATACTTTTTGTGTATCATGACATAATTCATTGGATGCTTTGAAGTAGTTTAGTTGGAGGTTGCGGTGATGGAGGCGACAGTGTGAAACTGGTTATGGTGCTGGAGTAAAGCATGGCGAAGAGAAAGACTTGGGCCGTCAAAAAGGGGGGAATCGGGGATAGAGTGTGAGACCATGTTTAACAGGGTATCATCCCATCCTCAAATAGATATCTATCCATTTAACGGAGTATTTCTCCAAATCATTTGGGAATCTTTGTTTAGATTTGTTGGTTTAAATCGCTGTATAAGCGACCGAATTTTTCGGCTTTTGCAGAGAAAGCTCACTCCTCCATACTTGAAATTGTTCTCTTTTCCAGCCCTCTCTCTCTCCCTTTAGGTGGGCCACTTTATTTCTTTTCTTTTTTTTTGATTTTCAGTTATTTTGGAATTCAAAAAAATATAAAAAATTTATTTTTAAGAAATACACATTTTTATCTATAAATAGAGACTTGGTTTGATTCATTTGGACACCAAATTAATTTTTTTAAAATTTAAAGATATTTGAGATAAAGATGGTGGTATACAAAAGATTATTTGAGTTTGTGTTAAACTGTTGTATGCATTTATTTGTTTGGGTAGCATATGAGTATCAAATTGATTTTTATATTCATTTTTAATGAATTGAGTATTATATGAGGATCTAATTAGATCCATTGTTGTACATGCTCTGAGAGAGAGCAATGAGAGAATTAAAGAAAAAATAAAAGTTAAAGTTGAAATTACTAAAATAGCCTTGACTGATAATTTGAAAGTACTAAAATAACTCTCACGTGACATTCGCATGTCAATTTCCATTATAGTTTCTGACATTGTCATACCCAGGGGGTAAAGTGGGACGAAATATAACTTTAATTGTGACTTTATGACATTTTCGACTTTGGGGCTCTAAGTGAGATTTGGTTGTTATTTTGGAGGGTAAAATATCGTGTAACGTCTCAAAATTTTTAACCAATTTATAATCCCAAAATCTTGGGTGTATCACTATTACAAATACTAAATCACAATAATTTCGAAATCATCTCTTAAGGACTAATAATAAAAGAAAGTTATAGAGTACTTATTACATTTCGAAAGTATAATTAAACAATTCTGTAGTCCCAAAACGACTAAACCAAATTCTTATCCAAATAATATAAAACGAGCTAATGTGAAAAAAGAATCTTCAGGTCATCCTTGACGGTATCCAACTTACTTAAAACCTAGAAGGAAAAAAAAAGATTTGAAAGGAATGAGCGGACAATGCCCAGTAAGATCATATACAGCCCCTCTGAAATCTAGAGAAGGATCTAATAAAAGTAAAGTATTCAAAAAGGATTAATATTCAAATGGTTCATAATCGGGAATAACAAAATGAGATGATAAATTTCATATTTTATAATGTCACAAAAGAATTCGATGTAAAAGATAGATATACAAAGACATTTGCGAGAGATCTAATCGTCGTCAACTGTCCCATACCAGTTGGAGACGACGACCAACCTGCGGATACCATGATCACATAAGCGGTCAAAAGACCTCTTTTAAGCAAGGATTCACAATGTACTAATAGTAACAGTTCATAATGGTATATCCGGATAACCAAGCCACGGGTCAGGTGGCATAATTCATAATCAAATATCAAATTCAAAATGCTACTTTACCCCAGTAACCGGGTTGTTCAACTTAGTGATCATAGTAAGATTTCAAAAATAATATTCCAACGAAAACTTGGTTTCACAAAAATATCTCAATGAAATTTAAATATTAGTGAGATATATGTAATGAGATTTACAATTTAGAGTAACAAAAGAATAGATACGATGGAATTCAAATTCAAAATCCAACTCAAAGTTGATACATATTTCAAAGAACGGTAAATGTCAAAAATTTAGCGGAAGCCTATCAATTTAGAATAAAAAATTCAAATATCTAAAAGATGTATAATCTCTTACTGTGGGATTTGTGTTTGATTTATGAGATAGCCATGCGCTACTACTGGGCACCAACATCATCCATGAACTTTTGGGTCGGCTTGGGTGGGCCGATGACCTGCTGCTGGTGGGCCAATGATTTGTGGGCTACACGTAGTGGACCAGGCTCTCGGGCTCGGGTCGTTACAAATGGTATTAGAGCGGGTCCCGGCCAGAAATGTGGGAACAAAGTGCTATGCGGGCCAAAGTGCTATACCGCAGAAGGTGGGAGCCACCTCTTTATCCCCGTACGAGCCTCCTGCATCGCCTGGGGTACGATTCGGCCTTGACGATGACGTCAAGGATTTGAGTGGGGGAGATTGTAATACCCCAATCCCACATCGGGTAGATGTGGGACTTGTGTTTGATTTATAAGATAGACATGCGCTACTACTGGGTACCAACATCATCCATGAACTTTTTGGTCGTCTTGTGGTGGACCTGATGACCCAAAGTGTTGCATGCTCAATGGGCCAATGTGTAGCTACACGTAGTGAACCAGGCTCTCGGGCTCGGATCGTTACGTATCATTTGGCCAAAAGCTGATGGTATCTAATGGAATGACTTCTAGTGAAAAAAAAATCTCACCGATCAAAATGTTCACTTTTTGGAAACAGAGACTACCACTTAAATATCCATAATGGTAGATGATTTTTTTGAGCCTTTTTGTGGCCCACACGTGCTACATCATCTCCACCTCAAAAATCAAAAACATCTAACCTTTATCCATTATAAAAAGTCTTCCAACAACTTTTTTTATGAGTCTCACTTTATCTATACCACTTTTACTTATATATTATGCATTGCGTATATTTAATATATAAAGTGAAGTAATTATAATTTTCTTATTTACTTTATTAAATTTATATATATATATATATATATATATATATATATATATATATATTATTTTTATTTATTGAGCAATAACAATTTGAAAATAATATTGAAATTTTATAAATTTAAAAATGAGAACAACATTAAGCAATTAATTACTACAAACAAGTAGTGAATTAGAAATAAAAAAAGTGAAATGCTTTGTAATTAATAATTAGTAATGCTTTACTCATCGTGATTATAATGCACCCAAATATGCTCAACTAAATCGGCTCGAAGTTGATGTAATGCACCCAACTAGTTATAGAGTTTGTGCTCCACACTGGTTCTTTTGGTAATAATAATACTATAATTTTTAATTATGATATACATATCTTCTTTTACTAATAATAGTAGTATAATTTTTAAAATTTTAGACATTATAATTTAAATGTGCGAATATAAAACCAACATTATTTTCTAACAAATGTGGAATATATATATTCTATTATTAATAATAGTGGAAGTATTCTAACTAATGTAGGATACATCTGTTCTATTAATAATAATAGTAAAAGTTCTTTATTTTAATACTTTTGAAAGGTACATCTATTATATTAATAATAATAATAGAAGTCTTTTACCTTAAATCTTTTGAAACCAACATTATTTTCTTACGAATGTGAGATACATATATTCTATTAATAATAATAATAGAAGTCTTTTATCTTAAAACTTTTGAAACAAACATTATTTTCTATCTAATGTGAGATATCTCTTCTATTGTTAGTAAAAGAATTTTATTTAAAAACTTTTAAACTTAAATAATTCTTTGTAACCAATGAGGAATAAATCATTTTTATTGATAAAATTTTGTTTAGGACATTTAAAGCCAACATCAACTTCTAACAATTGTGAACATATATATTCTTTTGTTAGTTTAGTAAAAGTCATTTATCTAAATACTTTTTAAACCAACATCAATTTTCAATCAATGTTTGTTACATCACTTTTATTGGTAATTATAGTAGAGATGCATCTTACATTGGTTATAAATTAATGTTGATTTTAGAAATCATTAAAGTACTCACCTAATACTTGCTGAAAAATTAGTGTTTTAGCGAAAGAAATTGTGCAACATGAGACACAAATTTCTTTACGTGTTATTTGTTTGTTGGCGAAGATAATTGTACAAATGTGTTCTACTCGGTGAGATCATCAAAATTATATATATATATATATATATATATATATATATATATATATATATATAATTAATTTATTTATTTATCCAAATCAAGTTTTAGATGAATAATATATCAAGGCTTAAAGTATGATGTTATAAGTGGGTTAGTAGAGTAAAGTACTCACCAAATGCCAATATAATAATATTATCCCATATTGGTTAAGAAATGATGTTGGTAGTAAAAGTCTATCTATATAAGATTTCCACAAATATTAACAATAGAAGAAGAGATTAATAGTAAATGAATAATATCACAATATCATATTAACTATTATTAATTATTATTTTTAGCTAATGACTAGAAAATGAAAAGTCTCAAATCAAGTGATGTCACTATTAGAGTTGTCCTCCCCAACTTTAATATACTATATTATAGATGTGTGATATATTTATTCTATTGATAATAACTTAAAAATTATTTTATCTAAAGAATTTTATATGAATATCAATTTCTAAATAATGTGAGATACATCTATATATTTGTAACCAATGTGAGATATATTATCTAAACACATTTTAAACCAATACCACTTTCCTAACTAATGTGAAATACTCCCTCTGTCTCAAAATTATTGTCTGGGTTGACTTGACACACTGTTAAACAGGAAGTATGGTTGCGCAGAGGGATGTATGGGGATGACAAACCCATGATTTAATTTTTCAATGTGACTTCATATGTGTATAATTTTTGTACTCAAAGTTGGTAAAAAAATTAAGGTACATGTTTGACTATTTGACCCAACGAATGAGAAAATATAGAAAATGTTATGTTTTGTGTATAAGAAAAATGTTTTTCTATGATATTTTGCCTCCGGACGGACTAAGGTAAGTGTAGGACTTGAAAATAATTATTTTGACAAAACTTTTTTTTTCTTTTTTATTACTTATCACATAATATTATGTGGTATTATTTTTAGGACTAAAATGCTTACATGCTTTCATTTGAGTATTTGAAAAAGAAAGTGTTGAATATATGTATATAATGGATGAGTGACCAGAATATTTAAACATGCATCGCAAATGAAAAGCATAAAAATTTATGTAAGAGAATGATAAAATATCTATTGCACATGTGTTAAATGATGTATGAAAAGTGTAAAATGTTTATGCATATACATGAGAAGAATAAATTTTTATATATATTTATGTTTAAATGACAAATGTGTTGGAAAAATTATGTTTTGTGAATGAAATTGTGAAAACGTGTTCTACTCCGTGAGAACATCGAAATCATATATTCATTTATCCAATTTGGTATTGAGATGAATAAGTTATGATTGGTTAAAGTGTGGTGTTGGAAATGCGTTTATTACACATTGAGAAATTAACAAAAACTTGAGTGGTTTATATACAAGTTCCTTATATGTTAAGGGTAAGCTTGTGTAGAATAGAGACTTTCTCGCACGCCCGCCCGCGCAAGGTGGGTGCATATCATGGACCAGTTTAGCCTTCGGGATACCGTACTCATGTGCGAGTACGTCCCGCGCACACGAATGTCGGACCAACCCACGTTTTGTTAGTTATTATTTTGTTTTCGTAACTCCATCATTCATTGGTAGATTTATTCTGACTTCTTTACACTTCAATGAGTTTCATTATGGGTGAATCAAAACGTGTGATTAATTTCACAATCAATATGTTTCTGCTTCAGTCTATATAATGGAGATAACATCCATAATTGTAATACACGATTAAAAACAATCACCATAGACACTATTGTATCGTATTTTGCTAGTGTAATACCCCAATCCCACATTGGGTGATGTGGGACTTATGTGTGATTTATAAGGTAGCCATGTGCTACTACTGGGCACCAACATCATTCATGGACTTTTGGGTCGGCTTGTGGTGGGCCTGATGACCCAAGGTACTGCGTGCTTAGTGGGACCAGTGTGTGGGTTACACGTAGCGACCCATCGGGCTTCGTGCTCTGGCGTTACAAATGGTATCGAGCCTGTCCCTACTGAAATGTGGGAACAAAGTGCTACACCGCAGAAGGTGGTAGCTACTTCTTGATCCCCGTACGAGCCACCTCTTGAATCCTACATCGCCCGGGGTATGATTTGGACTTCACGAAGACGTCAAGGATTTAAGTGGGGGGTATTGTAATACCCCAATCCCACATCAGGTAGATGTGGGACTTGTGTGTGATTTATAAGGTAGCCATGTGCTACTACTGGGCACCAACATCATCCATGGACTTTTGGATCGACTTGTGGTGGGCCTGATGACCCAAGCTGCTTCGTGCTCAATGGGCCAGTGTGTGAGCTACACGTAGCGGATCGGGATTTCAGGCTTGGGGCGTTACAACTAGCATCTCCTTTGGCCTCCTATATTTCTATTTTGGTGATAGAGTCAGACACAGTTCAGTTCACCGGAAACCTTCGTGCTAAAGGACTCTCCCGTGTCTCTGTTGTATCCTGGAAGACAGACGTCTAGTTTAGATTCCAAGCACTTACAGGAAGGGACGAATTTGTGTTAAGGAAATTGTGTACGACACAGACCTCGGACCAACAGACTTCATGCAGTGTCAGCACTCTTCCTAAGGCTTACGCTACCAGACCTGGGATCCACTAGTACTCTTCCTACGGCTTACGCTATCAGCAGACCTGAGATCCACCAATAGACTTCCTAAGGCTAAGTCTACTAGCACACTTCCTAAGGCTAAGTCTACTAACTAGCAGACTTTCAATGGTTTATCAATAACAACTTCAATTGTTTATCAATTCTGTAATCTGATTTATATATTTTCCCTTGTATATTTCTAACAAAATAAGCAGAATAAAAATTCTTTTGTAGGCATTTACATATGAAGGTAATAAAATATTCATGTATGTATTTCTAGATGAGATGAATGAGATATTTATGTATGATGGGTGAGATAAATAAAATATGTCAGATATGATCAAAGAATATTTAATCAGACCAAAATAAATGAGATATGTGTAAATAGTAAAATTTTAAAAGTGTGTGGGTGTTTTGAGCAGAATTTTTATGTAAGAATATCTTTTCTGTGTGTGTGTGTGTGTATTGCAATAAATGAATGTAATAAATACTTATTGTTTTCTTTTCTGGTCCACAAAGGCTTGACAAGCCTCTGTGCTAGCACGGAAAATCGGCACAATATATACGAAGTCGCTCCCGTCACGCGCTAAGCTTCTCGTTGAGCAGACTAGGCTAGCTCCCTTTATGAGAGTTGTGGATTCATTCCATAGCTATATGTCTATTCACGAGGTTTTACGGGAGCATTGGTGGGATACTACCCATACCTTCCATTTCAGCTGGGGCGAGATGACTATGACCCTAGCTGACTTTGCTGCGATTACTTGCACTGGATAATGACCTGCGATTTCACCCGGAGGAGGTGAGGAATCTGTTGGGCCTTAAGCCTGTGTATAAGAGTGGTGATGAGATTCGTATCACCAGTGTGAAGGAATGACTAGAAGCCAATGCCCAGTTTGTGGATTACAAGGATGATGAGGTTGTGGCCCATGTGACTGGATCATTTCTCTTCTTTTTCCTGGGCACCATCCTGTTCGATAATGCGTCTACTACGCTGTGGGTGTCTCTCCTAGCGAGTCTCCACGATCTATATGCCGTCTTGCAGGATGACTAGGGACAAGTGGGTGACGGGTGTCAAACCGTCAAAAATAATTTCCTATTTCCCAATAACAAGTATAGGGTAGTAGGGATCGTATCCACAGGGAACGTCGAATTTACTTCTTTAAAAATTTCTAACAAAGCAATTTAAAACAATGATTGAGGTTTTTAATCTAAACTAATTAACAAACAATGAATTAACTAAAAGTTGAAATTCAATGTCTAAATATAAACAAAACAGAAAATGATGTTTGAATTCAATAAGAGAAAAATCCAGTCAATGAACTTAATGTAATTCCGAAAGTTACTACCGATCATAGATGCACAAATGACTTAATGAGCTTCAAATAAACCAATTATAGTTGTCGACAACCGCCAAACACCCAATCTCTTCTTACTATCTCGATAGTTAAAAGAAGCTCATTAACTATTTCCCTAATCAAAAGACAACGCCCGAGACGCTCGTAGGATTTAATGTTTTGAAAGCATCAAGAGAGAGAGACCCGATTATAAACAGTGCATATCGAAGCAATTTCATTTAATTTAGATTACACATTCCTCCAACATGGACTAAAAATGCTTGTGATGCCTAAACGGTGCGTTACTTGCTACTTTGTTAGAACATGATGACAATTACGGATCAACAGTTCTAACTAGCTATGAACTATTAGGTTAATTAAGGTTTTGGCCACAAACATTAACTAAACGTAATAATCCTAAGTCATAATTCCATTTGGCAACAACCAAACAAATAATGAATAAATACTTTAACCCAATTGAGATTGAAAAACAATTAGATCTCACAGTAGGAACTTGTAAAGAATTACTTGTTCATTAACTAGAAGAAATAAAACTAGCCACTAAACACAATTAAAGATTACTTACAAAAAAAAAAACCCAAAATGCAACAAAATCCAGTAGTGTGATAGAAGAAACGAGCAAACTGCTACCAAAATCTTCGAGTGTATATATGTGTGTATGATTATGTGTATCAGCCGTGTTGTCTGTGATTGGATGCCAACTTCTAAAATTAACTTCTCCTTATATAGTCGAGTCCTCCTTACTTTCCAAGTTTTTCTTCCTTTATAGAGGTCATGATCTCCACTCCTAACCACACTCCTAGGTAGTTGTTGACAAATCTACAACATGACTTTCCCAATATTTTCAACAAAAGGAATTAAAGAAAAGAAAAGAATTTGAATGTGCAATGTCTTATATGCCCCCAAGTAACAATATTAAGCTTTACAGTTTCCTTTTGCACGTGACAATGTTTTTTTGTCCAGCCTGTTTTTATGAATAGCAAATGCTCATTCGGTAACATGATATTAAAATTTCTTCTTTGAACTTGGTATTATTTTCACTTTTTCACCATCAATCTCTCATAGATATGTAATCATCAAACATACAAAATACTCATAAAAAGTGCAACATTTACAACAAGTTAAAATATAAAATCAATATTAAATATCACACTTATTTGAGTTCATCAGTGGGCCTGCCCGAGTTGTATTTTTCCATGGATTAGGCATGCCGTAACAGCAGCAAGAACCTAAATTATTTTGATTTTATTTTTTAATAATAATAATATTCACATTAATTACTCCCTTCATTCCTAAATTATTTTCTTACAAATTACTTGTTTTCTAAATTTAAAAAATTCAAGTTAAATTTTCAATTTGAAAAACATCTAATTTCACTCGAAAAACCAACAAGTAATTTAGGGGCGAAGAGAGTTTAAATTAATAATAATAATAATTATTATTATTATTATTATTATTATAGTAATAATAGTAATAATAATAATTGCACCATATTATTATTATTATCATTACTTTTACTATTATTATTATTATATACAATACAATCTTATCATCACTATCATCATTGAAAAGAAAATAACATTTCATCTAAAGTGAAAGCTTTTATCCTAATCACGACGGTAGAGGTGTTAACTTATGGGTTGTTTTGTATTAAAAGTCTAACTTTGAAAATATTTGATAAAAAATTATTTTGAAGCTTTTAGGACAAGGGAATTTTTAAGGATTTTTTGGTATTTTTCCCCCTAAAAAATATGTTTCAAAATGAATGCACATATTTATATGAATTTACTAACTTACCTTTATTATTAATCATACTAGTTATAGAGCACGTGCTCCGCACGGGTTCTTTTGGTAATAATACTATTATAATTTTTAAATGTGACATACATTTCTTCTTTTGATAATAGTATCCGTATAATTTTTAGGCATTATGATTTAAATATTAGAATATAAAGCCAACATCATTTTCTAACAAATGTGAAATATATATATATATATATTATATTGGTAATAATAGTGGAAGTCTTCTAACCAATGTGAGATATATTTATTATATTAATAATTGATAATAATAGTAAAAGTATTTTATTTTAACACTTTTAAAAGATACATCTATTATATTAATAATAATAGTAGAAGTTTTTTATCTTAAAACTCTTGAAACCAACATCATTTTCTAACGAATGTGAGATATATCTATTCTATTATTAATAATATTAGAAGTCTTTTATCTTAGAACTTTTGAAACCAACATTTTTTTGCATCTAATATGGGATACATCTCTTCTATTGTTAGTCAAAGAATTTTAACTAAAAACTTTTAAACTAAAATAATTATTTGTAACCAATGAGGAATAAATCGTTTTTATTGGTAAGATTTTGCTTAAAGTTTTTTTAAGATAACATCAACTTCTAACAATTGTTAACATATTTTTTTTGTTAGTTTAGTAAAATCATTTATCTAAATACTTTTTAAATCAACATTAATTTTCATCTAAAGTTTGTTACATCACTTTTATTGGTAATTATAGTAGAGATCCATTTTACATTGGTTATAAATTAATGTTGATTTTAGAAATCATTAAAGTACTCACCTAATACTTGTTAAAAAAATTAGTGTTTTTAGTTAAAGAAATTGTGCAACTTGAGGCACAAATTTCTTTACGTGTCATTTGTTTGTTGACAAATATAATTGTGTAAATGTGTTCTACTCAGTGAGAGCATCAAAATGATATATGTATTTGTACAAATCGAGTTTTGGATTAATAAGATATCAATTTTTAAAGTATGGTATTAAGAATAAGTTATTAGAGTAAAGTACTAACTCAATGTCTATATAATAATATTAATTATTCCACATTGATTAAGAAATGATGTTGGTAGTAAAAATCTTTATATATAAGATTTCCACTATTATTAACAATAGAAGAGATTAATAGTAAATGATTAATATTACAATATCATATTAACTATTCCCTCCGTTTTTTAATTATTGTCTACCTTTCCTTTTTCGTCCGTTTTTAAATAATTGTCATATTTCAAAACTTTTCCTTTTAAGAAAACACTTTTACCACTTTACCCTTACTGTTTCTACATTGTTTAATTACGACCACATATTCAAGGGCATTAAAGAAAACCACACATTTCACAAATATTTATAATCTAATCAATTTGTTTTTTTTTTAAACAGTGTGCCTAGTCAACCCAGACAATATTTTGAAAACGAAGAGAGTGTTATTTTTAGCTGATGGCTAGAAAATGAAAAGCCTTAAGTCAAATGATGTAAAGGTTTGAGGATTCAAGAATATAAAAATTTGGATGATATGTCACTAATATACGTCCCTGCACGCTCTTGTGTCCACCAAAATCCTATCCACAACCCAGCCATCAACCAGAGCTGAAACGATCAAAGACTTCTCCCCAGCTATGTTACTCACCAACTCGTTGCGAGTAAACTGTATGGACTCCTCTTCTGCCTGCAAAGTAGTCGGGCAGTCCACCACTTTCGGCAAGGAGTAAATCTGCTTGCCGAGCTAGGTGAGTGTAGGTTCCTCATCCATGATCACATTTATTACCCCCCGAATTGGGAGTGCATCTCTGCGAGGGGCATTCCCTCTATTATTCTCATCTCTTTTAAATCGGTCCAACCGACCTTTATTTATCAATTTCTGTATGGCTTTCTTCAACGGCCAACACTCCTCCGTTGTATGCCCATAATCGTCATAATATGCACACCTTTTAGAACAATCCCTGGAATCTGTTGTCTTGGGATTCATACGCGGTGCCCGGGGAAGCTCATCTCTGACCTCATACATTATATCCTCCCGTAATGTGTTAAGCGAGGTAAGATTAATTACTTTCTCGAAGAAACTCCCTTGGGCGGTCATATCGCAATTTGTTTCTGTTATAACGGCCGCCTGCACCCTGGCCGCTACTCTTGGTGTTAGTCCCAGCACCCCCGTCTCGGTGCTTTCCTTCTTCTTCTCTTTCTTCGCGGTCTCCCCCGCACACCACTTTTGAGCTCACATCAACATCTCTGCATGCGTCTTTGGCTCCCTCATGCTCAACTCTGACCTCAAGTCGCCTTCACCCTCGAGCAAACCTGTTTCAAAACACAAAGTAACCTCCTGCTCGGAAATACCAGCAACTTGCTTGAGCATCTTCGTAAATTGCTCTAAGTAGCTTGAAGTCGACTCATGGGCTCCCTGTTTCACCTTAGAAAAATCCGCTCTTGTCTTCGCAATTGCCCCCGAGGTCCCGAAGTCAGCCAAAAACTTTACTCGTAAATCAACCCATTTGTTAATAGATCTCCGAGGAAAAGCTCCCATCCAAGTAAATATTTTTCCCTATAACGAGCCCACAAAAGCTCGGATCTTTAACGCCTCATCCAAAGTCACCAAGCCAATCTGTGACTCAAAGGACATCAACCAATCGCTTGCCTTGGTCTTCCCTGTATACTCCTTAATGTTGGGGAAGATGAGACCTTGAGCCGGAGGTGCATTCTCAATCCAGGGAGCCAAGGGACTAGCAGAAGTGCCCAAAAAATTTCCATCCAGGGCCTTGCCCTACTCCCATACTTCCATACGATGCTTCAAGTCCTTGAACTCTTGCATATTAATGGTTGCAAGAAAACCACCCATGGGCTGAGGTTGCACCCCAGGCGCAAGAAGGGCCTGTGGGGGTTCCATAGCTCCTATAGCCTGAGCTACGCCCACGGCCTGGGCTACATCTGCGACCTAACGTACTTGATATGGAGCTACCCCTGCCCCGCTTTTTTGGCCGCCAAGGTGAGGTACCTCACGTCTGACTCTGGAATGGCGTGAAGGTGAATCATGCCTATGAACTTGTGTCCTTCCAGGTGAAGGTGTCTGATGCCGACGAGCATGCGACCTCCTGGGAGATGGGGTACGATGCCGACAAGCATGCGACCGGCGTGGAGACAGTGAGCGAGGTCGTCAAACATGCGACCTCCTTGGAGAGGGTGATATTTGGCGGCGGCGCGATTTGGCTGAGTCTTCTCCTACCCAAGGGCCCAAGCGAGAGTGCGCACTTGGAACAACCCTGTGACCAGCTCATCCCTCTTGATGGTTATGACCCTTGTTCGACTCCCGCTCGCGAAGATGTGAAGGAACTTGAACTGGTCGTTGAGGATTCCTCCCCGAGCAAGAAACGTTGTCAGCCTAACTAGGCGCGGGCATGCCCGAAAGTGGCTCCACTTCAACTAGCAGCGGAGGCCTGCCCATAGCGATTAAATGCAAATTCAATTGATGCATCTGCCCCAAATATATCAACCTTTGGCGTAGGGCCTCCCTCTCGGAACTCATTAGCCAAACCCACTGCAACGACGGCATTCCTGGCCAAAGAATTTAGACCCCGTCTTTGATTAAGCTAATGACGAGCATCATATGGAGGTGGAGGTGGAAGGTTATTGTCAGCCTGAATGTCCACGCTGGGTGTGGCTGTGTGTCCCTCCTCCAACTGATTGCCACCGTTAACACCATTCGCCGTCATTTCTGAAATTGATAAAGTCTTCGGAAAATAAAATTGCACTAGCAAAATGTTTCCTGACAACAGAACCAACTGATGCGTCCAAAATAATCCTTGGACACACTGGGCTTTAACAAATTGAATATCTGGCTTTCAATTCTATCCAAAACCTTCACGGCTCAATCCTGTAAAACAAACACCAACTGTGAACTAGGTAGGGGCTTACCCTGCAAATGCAATCCGGCGTAAGAATCAGTAATCACTCGATTGAGTAAGCAATTTGGCAGAGTTTAGCCTTGGTTAGAAAATCGCATACCTCCCTCCTTTGATTCGAGGGGTTTTTATAGCCTTCATGGGGAGCTGAATATATAACTTCCCATTCAATGTCGGGGCATGTAAGGCGGGCACATTAACTGCCACGTCCAACTTAATGGCCACATCTTGAATGTGGAAACGAGTTTCTCGAGAGTAACTGCCCACGTCCAGGACGACCGTTATTGCATAATCGAGCATGAAAAGCTTGCTCGCTGCACATTTGCCTGCTAGGCACTTGGCCGCCAGCTCGCTATCCACGGCCCCCAGACTTTTGAAAAATAAGTGCTCGCCCTTTAAGTCATGGCGGTCAATGTCTGGCCGCTGCCCGCTTCATGACTTTGACCTGGATTATGTGGAATACACGTGTTTTGCTTGTGACTAAGGAAAGTGTGTTAGGCACGTGACCGATGTCTGAGCTTATTGGGCCGGCAGTTCAGATAATAACATAAAAATTCGTTTATCTAAAAACTTTTATAATCAAGATTCATTTCTAAATAATGTGGATACATTTTTTGTAACCAATGTGAGATACATTATCTAAAAATATTTTAAACCAATATCACTTTCCTAACCAATGTGAAATACATATTTTCTATTGGTAATCTGTCTTTTATAAAAAAGACTTTTAATACATACATCACTCTCTAACCAATTTGGAATACATCTCATCATTATGTAATTATAGTAAAAGTTTTTTATCTTAAAAAAAATCTTAAACAAACATCTCTTTCTATGTAATGGGATACATCTTTTCTTTTCTCTTCTCTTCTATTGATGATAAAAGTATAATTTTTTTTTATCTAAAGACTTTTAAAATCAACATCACTTTTTCACTAATGAAGGATGTATTTCTTTTATTGGTAATAATTGTAATTTAAAACCAACATCAATTTATAGCAAATGTGTGATATATCTCTTCTATTGATAATAATAGTAAAAGTCTTTTATCTAATCTAAAATAATTTAAAATAAACATTATTTTCTAACTAATGTGAGATATACATCTTCAATAGGTAATAATGGTAGAGGTCTTATATCAAAAGACTTTGAAAACCAAAATCACTTTCTAACCAATATATTATACATCTCTTCTATTAGTAATTAATAATAATATTTTCAAAACCAACATCAATTTTTAATCAATGTGTGATACATCTCATCTATTGTTAATAATAGTAATATTTTGTAACCAATGTGAGATACATCTCTTGTAAGAGTGAAAGCATTTAGTCTAAAGACTTTAAAATCTAACATTTGTTTTTAAATAATGTGATATATATATATATATATATATATATATATATATATATATATATATATATATATATATATATATATATATTGGTAATAAGAGTAAAAAAAAATTTATATAAAACTTTCAAAACTAACAATTTTTTTCTAAACAATCTAAGATACATCTCTTCTATGGTGATAAGTAGAAGTCTTTTATCAAAAAAAATAAAAATTAAACCAACATCAATTTATAATCAATATGAAATAAATCTCTACTAATATTACCATTAGAAGAGATGTTCTTATATTGGTTATAAATTGATGTTAGTTTTAAAGGCCATTAGAAGTCTTTTATCTTTAAACTTTTGAAACCAACATCATTTTCTATCGAATGTGAGATACATCTATTCTATTAATAATAATAATAATCTTTTTATCTTAAAATTTTTGAAACCAATATTATTTTATATCTAATGTGGGATACATCTTTTCTACTGTTAGTAAAATATTGTTTTTTTAAAAAAACTTTAAAACTAAAATAATTCTTTGTAACCAGTGATGAATAAATCATTTTTATTGGTAAGATTTTGCCTAAAGACTTTAAAGCCAACATCAACTTCTAACAATTGTGGGCATGTATATTCTTTTGTTAGTTTAGTAAAAGTCATTTATCTAAATACTTTTTAAACCAACATCAATTTTAAAAAATGTTTATTAAATCACTTTTATTGGTAATTATAGTAGAGATGCATCTTACATTGGTTATAAACTAATGTTGATTTTAAAAATCGTTAAAGTACTCACCTAATACTTATTGAAAAATTAGTGTTTTTAGTAAAAGAAATTGTGCAACTTGAGGCACAAATTTCTTTACGTGTCATTTGTTTGTTGGCAAAAGTAATTGCGCAAGTGTATTCTACTCGGTGAGAACATCAAAATGATATATTTATTTGTACAAATCGAGTTTTAGATGAGTAATATATCAATGCTTAAAGTATGTTGTTAGAAGCGAGTCATTAGAGTAAAGTACTCACCTAATGCCAATATAGTAATATTATCCCACATTGATTAAGAAATAATGTTGAAAGTAAAAGTCTTTATATATAAGATTTCCACTATTGTTAATGTTGATTCCTATTTCTAGATTTGGTTGAGTCATCCTCTGATTCTAGTGTACAGTGGCTAAAAGGTCTGCGTACCGATTAGTGTGGCAACTGTCTTAGAATCAATTTGTTTAGAACTGTTTTAGTGTTAGTCTAGGCGCGGTTTTGCAAAAGCTTCTACAGCAACCTTGAAGGACCAGCAGACTTTGAAGTCTGCTCAGAGACCGGAAAATCAAAATTGGCCAAATCTCAAGATAATGACACGTGTACACCTATTTGATATTTTCGAAAATATCTAATCTTTATGTCTTCATCAAATTTCTTTTTTAAAGAGTCAACTCTGCATGCTGACAACTGTCTGCATCAAGTTTCGAAACCGAAGAAAGACATTACCCGCTTTTGGCTAAGAAGACTTTCCAAGCCGCAGAGCGCAATCCGAAACATTACTCAAATTGGGAATGTCCTCACCGCATCTCGATGCTTCTCGATGACTGGGTTACATCCTCCAAAGCGCCGAATTGCATTCAATGCAAAAGAACGTTGGACACAGTTCACCCTGTTTCAGTCCAACGGTCCAAAGATCTCTTCCTAGTATTTATTCAAGTCTTGAAGATCTGAAGAATAACTCTTGCGCATTAAACTCTCAAGCTTCATCTTCAACACTCAAGCATTCAAGAGATCAAAGGACAAGGACTAATACTTCACCAAACTTTCTGAAGCTGCAGATCTGCCATCTTAAATTCGTTTTCAGCTTCATTTAGTTTGTCTTTAAACTGTTCTTTAATTCTGCACGTGAAGAGAACAATTAATCATTGATTGTCTCTCTCACTTTTATACACTTGGTTAAAAACTCATTTTGTACACGATCCATTAGAGATCTAAATCATAAACCTAGTGGATAAACAAGTGCACTTTTAAAATCCAAAGCTAACCACTTTGGTAGTGGATGTAGTACTATTCACAGTACGAACCACTTCAAATTCATGTGTGCTGTTCGAACTGTTCTTATTACTCTTATTAACTGTTGGTGTTTAATTGCTTCAGAATCTGTACTACTTTATCAGCACTCTTTATAGTTCAGATTCTATCTTGTTTCCGCTGCCTTAACACTTCTATTCAAACCTTTCAAAAATCTTTAAGAAGTGTTTAAGAAAAGTTTTGCTAAAAACACAACTAGGCTATTCAACCCCCCCCCCCCTTCTAGCCTAGATTGAGCCTACTTTGGGACCAACAGTTAACAATAGAAGAGATTAATAGTAAATGATTAATTAATATCAAAATATCATATTAACTATTATTAATTATTATTATTTTTAGCTAATAGCTAGAAAATGAAAAATTTCAAGTCAAATGATGTGAATGCATGAGGATTCAACAATATTAAAAGTTGAGTGAGGTGACACAACCGTAATACTCCTCACCAACTTTAAATATATATAGATTTCAGTTTATAACTACAGTGTGAACACTAAGAATATTCGTACATATTGAATAACCAAAAATCATATCCTATATTGAACAAATAGACCTTTTGTTTTTGTCTAACTCTTTTAAATGGATAAAGGCAAATCTAATCGTATAAGTCAAAACTAAATTTTGATACCTATGCGAGAATACTAGTCTCTTCAATGGTTAAAATGAAGGGTATCAAAATTAAATATGGTACTAGGTACCAAATTAATTATAAATCATTCCTTTATTTTCAAGATTAATTTGATAATTTTTTTGAAAAAATGATATTTAACATACAATCTATTAAAAATATGTTAGAAATAAAAGTCAAAAGCGGATTGCTTTGTTTAATTTTTATACTCAATGACATTTTATAAAAATACTTCAAACAACATTGCATATTACATTCATATACAAAACCAACCGCAATATGCAAAAGGGGCATACACTTAATACAGTACCTATAAAATGCTTAATACAATACTTTTGAAAAATATTTGACCAAAATACCCTTTACGTAATTTTTTTTGTTTTTTTGCTAAATTTAATGTAACAATTTTTTCAATTAAATTAGTAATTAATTTGATTTAGTTACTAAGCACAATTAAATTACTAATTAATTTGATTTAGTTACTAAATGAAAAATTATCTTTGTGTATACATATAACAGATGTTAAAGTTTTGACCAATAAGTAAAAAACTACATTTTTCTCTCAAAATTTTAATTAGTCAAAACTTCAAAAAGTCTACCAATTTGGAAGCAAATCGGTAAAAAAAGTGTTGAAATGTGGATATGGATGATGATGATGATGTTACATTTACCACTAATGCGAACTTTACAGTAATCTTTACTTCTAATTGTTTGATTTTTATCTCCAAATGTTCCATTTTTATCTGTTAATTTTTTTAAATGTTTAAATTAATTATTTTTTTACAAAAAACGAAAGGCATAGGGATCGGTCTAGTGGCAGTCCAAAAGGGGGTCTGGGTTTTGGTCTGGTTGGGTGGCACCAAAGGGGGGGTCTAGGTTTTGGTCTAGTTGGGTGGCAATCCAAAAGGGGTCTGGGTTTGGGTCCGGTTGGGTGCTAGTTCAAATGGGAAGGTTTGGGCTTAGGTCTGGTTGGGTCGGAGTCGCTGGGCTTGGGAGTGGGGGAGGGTCAGGCATGAAGGCGGAGGGTTTGGGCTGGGTGCTAGGGACTGCCCAGCAACAAGTCGTTGGGCTTGGGGTGGGCGGTTGGACTGGGCATGGCCCAGGAGGAGAGAGAGGGGGCTAGTGGCGGGGTTAGGGGGTTTGGGCTGTTAGATGATTTTAATTCTTAGGGGTAACTTTGTTAATTTTTAAAAAGAGGAAGTGATTATGTATTAAAACATTAAATGGGTTGTTTGTTTGAAAAACCATTCCTTTTTTTAGTTAGACTTATTTGTTAATTTAATTTTTTGATAATTAGAAAAAAAAAAGAAATTATTGGTAAAAATATTAATAATTGTTAATAATTATCATATTTTGTTAAATTTTATATATGATATATTATTTTAATTTAATTTTTTGATAATTAAAAAAAATAATTATTGTGTATAAATATTAATAATTGTTAATAATTACCATATTTTGTTAAATATTATTTATGATATATTGTTTTAATTTAATTTTTTGATAATTTGAAAAAGGAATTATTGTGTATAAATATTAATAATTGTTAATATAATTACCATATTTTGTTAAATATTATTTATGATATATTTTTTTCATTTAAATTTTTGATAATTTGAAAAAAGGAATTATTGTGTATAAATATTAATAATTGTTAATAATTACCATATTTTGTTAAATATTATTTATGATATATTGTTTTAATTTAATATTTTGATAATTTGAAAAAGGAGTTATTGTGTTTAAATATTAATAATTTTTAATATAATTACCATATTTTGTTAAATATTATTTATGATATATTGTTTTAATTTAAATTTTTGATAATTTGAAAAAAAGGAATTATTGTGTATAAATAATAATAGTTGTTAATAATTACCACATTTTGTTAAATATTATTTATGATATATTATTTTAATTTATTTTTTTGATAATGAGAAAAAAAGGAATTATTGTGTATAAATATTAATAATTGTTCATAATTACCATATTTTGTTAAATATTATTTATGATATATTGTTTTAATTTAATTTTTTGATAATTTGAAAAAATGAATTATTGTGTACCCCATATTAATAATTGTTTATAATTACTATATTTTTAAATAAATGTTAATAATCATTTAAAATTATTTAGAATTGTTAAAAAACAATTGTGTCCTTGTTTTATGTTACCAATTAATGTTACATTGTTAAATATTAATAATTGTTATTAATTATTAAAAATTACTTCAAATTTACAGGATCATAGTGTCAAGAATGAAAATGATGAATATAAATATCCGGACTTAGGGCATTTATTCATAATTGATCATGTTTTTGAAACTTATGAAGAAATTCACACTTGGATTCAAAATATTGGGGATGATGACATGATGTTTCTATTGGTTAAGCGGCATTCATGCACACATGATGGACGCAAAAATATTTGGTATGGTTGTGAGGTCGGTGATTTGTATAGGTATACCGGTCAGCAGGATGAAGATGGTTATGTTCGGAGAGGCACAAAAAAGATCATGGTCCATTTCAGGTCGTGGCTGCGCAACAATACTGTGGTGGTTGGAAAGTTAGAATTTGGAAAAAAAAAGTAGACACAACCATGTAGTGGGTGATTACATACAATGACACTGTAGACACCCTAATTTCGTACCCCTGGTATGTGACATGAAATGAAATATCAAGACCTGTTGAAACTTAACAAATGTCAAGTTACAGGGTTTGAAAATGTAAAAGGGAAAGCAGGATACGTAAAACAGTGAAATGCATGGAGCCGAAGTGTCAAAAATAACCCCAAAAAAGGCCCAGGCGCCACCCACATGCAAAGTGGGCACGGCGCCAAGAATCCCCATGGGTGGTGCCCAATAGTGCCTTGTGTACTGCAACATTTTGCCTCCGATACACTCTCTCAAATATGCGGTACAAGCCGATGAAGCACATAAAGAAAATCCTAAATGCCAACAGAGTCCCCACTCCCAGCTATAAATAAGAGTGCCCGGTTTCAGTGAATTCATTCAAGAAAGACTCCACACATAGTTCACTTCATCGCACACAGTTAAAATATCACTGAAAGTTTACACAGTGAGCGAGAGAGAGAGAGAGTTCCCCCTCCTCTAAAAAGCCTCAAAGCTCCGCCAAATCTCCTCCAAACTTAAATCCAACCGGTCAAAGTGAACCTTAGCCTTCCAACTAGGATTCCACCTTATTTCTCCGGTCCAAAAATCCAAAAAAGAGTAGTTACTTTGCCCGAATCAAGAGGCCAAATCCGTCAGAAGCAAACAGTTGCTCTGCTAGATTTCCGCCAACAGCAAAAACACAAGCAGTTGCTCCGCCCATTTCACGGTGCCAGAAAGCAGCTTTTAGAAGTAGTTACTCTGCCCGAATCTCCACAACAACAAAAGACTCCCTCTCCCGGAAAGACAGAGCGAGCACACCCTACGCTCTTAAAGGTAAGCCTTTAAGATGTTATATAAAAAAAGTGCTATTTTCAAGCCGCCCAATGTAAAGATATAAGCAGTTATGTTGCCCGAATTTCTATAGAAAATAGCACTAAAAAGAGCCATTATTATGGCCAAATATTTATAAATATATTTGTAATTCCTGGAAAGAAGCTGATGCAAGTCTATAATAATGTAGATACATATATATCTGTTTAAATGCTTTATTTCATTTGCTAAATAAATATAATAAAAACATATTTTAGCCAAAAACTATTTTTGAGACCGAAAGGGCGAGTTGAGTACCTAACACCTTCCCACCTCGTAACTTAGCCTCCGAGCCCCTTTTTTACAAACTCTGGTTATTTTTGGTTTTTCTTTATTTCTCCTTAAAATAAAGATGGTGACTATGTTACAACATTTTGGATTATAGTGAGGCCCGCAACATCCTTTTTTTGCACTTTTCCGTTTTTCTCTAAACAAGGGACGATGGGAATGAAAAGGATGATGCACTTTCTGTATATTGTTTTCCCTAAACAATGGAGGATGAGCTACGGAAAACCCAAAGCACTCATAGTAATCTAGAATGTACAACAGTCCACAGTGAGGTAGGGCGTGTTCCCACGCGCCTTCGCAATATCCTTTTTTTGCACTTTTCTGTTTTCCCCTAAACAAGGGACGATGAGAATGAAAAGGGTGATGCATTTTCTGCATCTTGTTTTCCCCAAACAAGGGAGGATGAGATACGGAAAAATCCAAAGCACTCATAATGGACTAAAGCACACTTAGTGACCGAGACGTATTCAACGCGCTTTCGACAACACTCTTTTTGCATTTTTAATTTCGTCTTCCCCTAAATAAGGGAGGATGGAATGAAAAGAGTGATGTCCTTCCGCAACTCGTGTTCCCCTAGAAAAGGGAGCGCGGGGTCCGGGAGATTTCGGGGCACTCACAGTGGCGACTCTGCTGGGGACGTCGTTTTTATTTTAAAGAAAATAAAAATGGAGGGCTAGACTCAGTTTTCACAAAAAAGAAAAATTCAGTTTTCTTTAGTTTCTGGCTAAAATATGCTTATTATATTTCTTTAGCATTTTAAATATTGTATTCTTATATATCTGTGTATATATTTGTGAATATGATCCTCCTCTTGCAGCAGTTTCGTTTTAGTTACCATTACAAGTATATTTACAAAAAAAAAAGAGAATAAAGTAGATTTCCGGGCAGTATTAGAAAAGGGTTGGGGCTTTATTTTATTATTACTTTATTCTGCTTTACATTTTTATTCTGTGTGTTTTATTTTCATCGCACAAAATATGTAAATATTATTTCATTTTGTCATTTTATTTTAGGGATTAGGACCAATATGTAATTAATAGGAATAGATAGATTCCCCACTTTTCTTTCTATTTCTTGATCTGAATGGTTGCTTGCTCGCGCTCAAACTAAAAAATCCGAGAAAATCCACAAGGAACAGAAAGACGAGTCATATCTGTTTTATTTACTGTTTTATATCTGAAAACAAAAAAAGGATTTTACTGCTTTTTAGATACCGCACACACGCGCACGCATGTAGAAATATTTTGAACTTCTACCCTACACCATGAGCAGCCTACCCCCTGCATCAGCCAACGTTAAATTGCATATAGTTTCTCAGGACACTTCATGGACCGATCGGTTTTTATATCTTTTGATTATTGACCAGTCCCTGTGCAAAAAAAAAAAAAAAAGAGAGATATGAATAAAATATGTACACGGGCTGACCAATGATTTTCTGATATTCGACCTAGACCACTTCGAATGGTGGATCCTGGAAAGAGTATATGCCCTTCGCCTAAAATCAGTCAGATCTTGGGGAGTCGAAAGGTAGGTGGAATACAAGGGTCCTATACTCTGGAGAAAGAATCCACTATTCCAGGAAATAGTCCTGAGACCGTCAAAACAAAGCGGGTGCTTGTCCGATCAATTGTAGGGAAAAAAAATAAAAAAAAATAATAGTAATAATAAAGGCACGCTGTACTCCAAACCCAGAAAACCTTCAGCCAACCCTTTCTGATACCTTCAAACCCTTTACCTCAGAAACTTGGCCAAAGTTTGAAAAGGCAGAGATAGTACCGGTCATTTGATACAAGAAATAGGCACAAAGGTCAGATCGAAAAATATCGGAATCGGTTCAGAAATACAAATTTGGACAGAATGGCTGCCGAAAATGAACAGTCTACAGCAGGTACTGATACAGGGGCTCTCGGGTTCGCTCCTACTCCGGTCATGCATCAATGGCTAGATCAAAAGTTGGATGCGCAAAATGATCGCATAATGAGCCAGATGGCAAAATTCGTGCAAGGTCCAAAACCTAGTGGTGAGGGAACCTCTTTCCATGCAGCCCCTCAAAAGCATCTACTTATCATGTTCCTCTAAACCCAAACCCTCAGCCAAACACTAATCTTCTACCAACCGCCAGCACCCCAATCACCAATTTCTCACCAAATACTTATTACCAAACTTTCAACCCTTTCCTACCAAGCCCACCATATCCTTTCCCAAACACCTATATACCCCAAAATCCAAATAGCCTCCCATTTCCTATCACTAACCCACTCCAAAATAGCCCACATATGGACCCTAGAAATTATACCCAACCAGGACAAGTGACGACCTATCCCCCAATCAATGATTTTGGTCGTCAGGCAGAAGCTGCAAATATTCCACCTCCTCAAAATCCTCACCAAATACCGCAGCTAGGAATGAACCCAGCCGCTCCCAATCCTTCCAACATATACCAAAACCCTACACCTCCTCCCACAAAATTAGAGGCAGATATGGAGAACCTAAAAAGTATGATGCACAAAATATTGAACAAAGGGGAATTTTCTACGCGGGCATTAACGCTGAACCTTCAACCATACTACCTTCAAAATTTAAAATGCCCGATATAGAAAAATTTGATGGGACTGGATGCCTTATCTCTCACCTAAAATCTTATGCTACTAGCATGCAGTCAAGAGGGGCTAGCTTCGAAGCCATGACCTCTAACTTCCATCTAACCTTAGTAGGGGCTGCTAAGCAATGGTTAATGCTAGTAGATGATAGCACCATGGGCACTTGGGACCAAATAGCTGAGGGGTTTCTAGAGAGGTACAAAGACAATACTACCTCCGAAAATAAAAGGGAACTTGAGGCATGCACCCAAAAAGAATATGAAACATTTGCAGAATTTACAACCAGATGGAAGAGAAAAGTTGCCCAGACTTTGGACAGACCTGATCCATCTGAATCCGCCCGATTGTTTATAAAAAACCTACGGCCAATTTATCTTGAACACATGAGGTATCTTCCCTACGGTGATTTCAATACCATTGTTGAAATAGGAAATCGTATTGATGAAGATATACATAGAGGGTCCCTAGAAATTTATACGCCTCCAAGTTCATCCTGCTACTCTCAATCAGAGGAAGAGTCTACGGAAGAAGTCAACATTGTAGATAGATTTCCAACTGGTAAATACAATAATGTGCCATGGTCATATGAGACAAACAAGTTTGCCAATTCTATTGAAGGGAGCAGTAATACCAACAGAAGCTTCATAGGACCTTACCAAGGAAACAAAAGGCATTACGATGAATTATATGCCCCAATGTCCCTAATATTACAAGGTTTAATGACATAAGGGATCCTGAAACCAATGGAGAATTATAAACCTCCAAAACAGCTACCAAGCACATGGAATCACTCTCAGTATTGCGAGTACCATTGTAGCAGTGGCCACCTCACTGATATGTGTTATATGCTCAAAAGTGCCATCCATGATCTTATTGATGGACATGTCATTGAGAAGCCACATCCCTGAATCAACATGATCAAGTAGCCAACCAGGACTAGTTTAAGAAAAATAATACTACTCTGCCCTATATGATCACCCCTCCATCTGCAGAAAAGAAAGTTTTATGCCAAAAGTAGCATGTTGAGCAGTGGTTGAGCATCGCCTGAGAAAGAACTTGGATAGGGCGGATCGTCAGTACAAGAAGTTGTTGGCCACTCAGGGAAGGACAAGGAAAGACTTTGAGACTCATAGAACCCTGAAATACCCTTTTGTATACATCTCTTCAAACCCTTTTTCCTTAAAACCTCCTTTCGCTAAATAAAATCTTCAGGAAGCAACTTTTTCAAACTCAGCATGAGTTTTCGTAGATTCTCCATGCATATCTTCTCTTTTCAAATTAGATCACCTATTTCCGAGTATCCCTGGACAGATTTTTTTTTCTAAGGATGATAAATTGACTCGCTTAAAAACACCTAAATCTACACGAGTTGATAATGATTCATCCAAAAGATATGGACCCACAAATTATTAAGAACACATCCAAAGCAGGCAAGTCGTCTTGACCGGAATCACCTTTGACCCATTGCGGCCGAGCTGTTAGTAGCATACTGGGGCTTTCCACCATACACCAAAATCCCTCCGAAAACTTGAAACCTTTTTAGTCCACCTTATGCGAAACTCCCTACTGAAACTAAGACCTTCCATATATCCCCAGCCAAACAAACTATCCGCATGATCCAGCTTCCCAAAAACTGGGGCTGTATCGCCTTTTTATTCACCAAGAATGATTATCCCTTTGTCCCAAAAAGTGAGATGACATTCCCCAACTGCTATGATGATGCTCCGAAAAAAAAAAGAAAAAAAAAGAAAAAAGAAAGAAAGAAAAGAAAAAGAAAAAGAAGAAACAAAAAGAGAAAGAAAAGAGAAAAGAAAAAAAAATCTCTCTGGAGCAAGTCCATCATTTGTCCATCTTCCTTCTTACCCAAACTAGTTTGGGGCTTCTCGGGAAAAATCAACACATACGCTTTTTAGATGTGGATTGAAGGAAAAAGAAAAAGCCCACCATACCCAAAAGCCCAAGCTATACCCAAAGTCAAAACAAAAAGACCTATCATATTCAAGACCAAAAGCCAATTATTCATTCAGAACCCACAGCCTGAAAAGCCAACCAACGATCAAATTATTGATCACTTTTCTGTGAAGAGACCTTTTAACCTCAAAACCAATCCATCTCCAAAAGTTTAAACAGAACACCTTGAACCAGTCGCGATCAACAGCTCTACTTCAATCGATTATAACGTGATCTGAGTCAAAGATAGAACTCCTTGCTAAAACACATGAAAACATCAAAAGATAATCACCAAGTAGGGTCCATAAACCCACCAAACCTGGTGATACTCGACAACAAGGTGAACTCTGAATACCGACTCTCTTTCTTGTTCAGTAGAGTCTTCCTCATATCATGTGCCTTTGATTTTCTCTTAAAAAAAGAAGAAGAGAAAAGTCCACCTAGGGACTTTCCCTCCATCCACTTCTAGAGTCATTCGTATTCATAAAAATGCATCAATTGAGTATACTAGGGGCTTTCTATTCCATTTTGAAAAAATTATTGATTGAGTCACTGATAGACGTATTTTATACGTCTTTATCGGGTTATTTTATGACTTAGAATGAGCAATTCCACAAGGCTTTTGGCTACTGACATGTGTTTTTGAGCTATATTGTGAGTTGCAGGGTTTTAGGTGAACTTATGGGATTTATGAAGCTTTTAGTGAAGATTTCAAGGAAGGGTGCAAAGTGCAACATTGGGAAAGACGCAAAAAGATCAAACTGGTCACCTTGCGGCCGCAAGGCCAAAAGACCTTGCCTTCGCAAGGTAGACAGAAAGAAGGATTGCCCGTCCAAGACCCTCGTGGACGCAAGGTAAAATCCCAATGCAACCGCAAGGTCCCCAGAAACCAACTTACGGGGTTTTTCACCTGGATTGAACTTCCTATTTCCCTACAACACTCTGGTATAAATAAAGGACGGTAGCAAAAGCCAAAGGACGTCCAGAAAGTGCTACGAAACAACTCTAGCATAGATTTTAGTTTGTATTACGTAGTTTAGTCATTGTAATTATAGTTTTGAAGATCGATTCATATATTCCTTCATCTCGTTGTTAAGTTCATCTTCAAGGATGATCTAACCGTCCATTAATATAGGAATTTGGAGGTAACTTGTATCAAATCTATTGCTTAATATATATTTTTATTCATTCAATTCTTGTTGATCATGGTGTTTATCAACCCCTTTATTGTCTAGCTTTGACCAAATGAATGAAATCGCAAGTAATAAAGGCCTAGAGGTGCGGATACCTGCACGACCATATGCATATGTCGTACACTGGCTCACCATCATGATAAATTGAACCTATCGATGCACGAGAGTGATAAGTTAGGGTCAGGTTCATATATATGACCTAGGTGACAGATAGGATCCATATGTTCTTGTGCTTAGGATATAGAATGGATGAATTATTTGGGATGGAGACTGAACTATAATTTGACAGGCTATATCTATCTTTTGTGAACGAACCCAAGTTATTGAATGATACTTTATCTAAATAAGCAATAGAGTAGATCAAGTTAAACCCCAATCCTAGATTTCCTTCCTCCATCAGATCTTTACAATTGTGATTGCTACCTAGTTTAATTAGATTTACTGTTTTAGTAGAATAATTAGTTTAAATAAAATAAATAAAAACCCCCCTTAGTTTAAATTGCTACCAATATTCTTCCCATCAGTATTCTTCTTATCTCTGTGGTTCGACCCTTGCTTCCCAAACTGTTCTACAATAGTCTTGTGCACTTGCAAGGAAATAATTAAAATAAGACACGATCAGTCACCCTGGGGCTTTTCCCACCGAACTCATGAGTCTTGTTTATGCAGTCTCCTATCCCATATTCCCTAGATCATAGAGGCATTTTGGAAACACATATCAACTGAGAAAGTTCTATCTCAGCCTTACTAAGCAAGGACTTCTTAGGAGGGTCTCTCATAAATTCTGCGAGTTGGGTAGACAATTTCGGGTACACTTTGCCCTTACCTTCCTGATAATGATAGACTGGTTGTCCACCAATTTCTATCCAGAATACCAAAGTTTCGAAACTCCACTTACAAGATTAGACTATCTGCTTCATCATGCCAGTATCCTTAAGTTTTATCAGATCTTGCTGCTTGACCGCCGTGTTATCTCCTCATATGGGCTCGGTTTTTGAAACCCTTCCTTACTTTCTTTGCCAAAACCATCATATCATGTTACCAAGTCAAAATAAAAAATGGGGACCTCCATTAAGAAACCCCACCAGGTGCCAGAAACCAAAACATATACATCATACCTCATATGTTTGCGATCGAAGCTTCGAGTAAACCACAATAAAGCAACAACCTCAGCCTTCTCACCTACCAGCCAAAGAGTACGGTGTGTTCATAAAAGATGAATTAATTCTCGCTTCATTTGCAATGAGTATCGTAGTCTAGATCAATGTTTTTCTCAAGACAATGCAATGAATATTATATCAGATCCCTGCATTTACCTTTTATGCCTGCATATCACATAAAATTTTGCATCTAGTCTTTGTGATGAGTCTTTTGCGGATGCAATGGTTATTGCATATGATCTTTCATCAGCCTGTAATGATGCGATTAATATTGCACCAGTTATTTGCATGAACTTTCTCTGTTAGTGATGCAATGGATATTGCGTCGAATATTAGCTTGACTTTCTCTGTTAGTGATGCAATGTATATTGTATCGGATCTCGCATCAAGTTCGTAAAGATGCAATGAATATTGCATCGGATTTCGTGAGTTTTGTAGCAATGCAATGGATATTTCATCCGTCTTTCTGATAATGCAATGGATATCACATCTAGCGTTGCGATGCAATGGATATTACATCCATCTTTCTGGTAATATGATGGATATCACATCTAGCATTGCGATGCAATGGATATTGCATCCGTATTTCTGATAATGCGATGGATATCGCATCTAGCATTGCGATGCAATGAAATATTGCATCTTTAGCATTGTGGTGATGCAATGAATATTGCATCAGATTTGGCCTTAGGTTCCTATTGGATGTAATGAATATTACATCTGGCTCTGCATCTAGTCTCGCTATGGATGGTGTAATGAATATTACATCTAAATTTGCTTTAGTCTCGCTCGGTAATGCAATGAATATTGCATCTGCGTTTGTGGCAATGCAATGAATATTGCATGTGCGTTTGCAGCGATGCAATGAATATTGCATCCAGTCTTTGCAATGCAATGATTATTGCATTTGTGTTTGTGGCAATACAATGAATATTGCATATGTGTTTGCGGTGATACAATGAATATTGCATCAAGGCTTCGCGTTAGCTTCCTAGCGATGCAATGAATATTGCATCTTGGTTCGTGGTGATGCAATGAATATTGCATCCAGCCCTCGCGTTAGCTTCCTAGTGATGCAATGAATATTGCATCTAGTCTTTGCAATGCAATGGATATTGCATCTAGTCTTTACGATGCAATGAATATTGCATCTAGGTTTGTGGTAATGCAATGAATATTGCATTGACTCGCGGTGATGCAATGAATATTGCATCTGGGTTTGTGGTGGTGCAATGAATATTGCAGCTGAGTTTGTTGTCATGCAATGAATATTGCATTTGGATGTGCGTTATTTTCACTAGGTTGTAATGAATATTGGAACAATCTTTCCACATCGCAGCTTGTTTGTTTGCATGAGGCCGAATTACGTTTGGTCTGATTCCTTTTATTAAGGGATACGTAGGCAGCCTATTTCGGTAGATCCAACCATCAGAGCACTTAATTTGCATATCTGCTTAAAAACTACGATAAAATGCTACAACCGACTAAATATGTCTAGGATATGTGAGATTTGACATGGATTATAAAATGCTGCATTATATCTGCTACCTGTTGCATCACTCCCCATTATAATTTCTATGGAATTTGAGAGTCTATTTCTTATCAACGATGTTCAGTTTACTCGGTAAGTTGCGGGTTACCCGTAAACTCCATCGTTGAGGGGCTCTGTAGACACCCCAATTTCGTACCCTTGGTATGTGACATGACATGAAATATCAAGACCTGTTGAAACTTAACAAATGTCAAGTTACAGGGTTTGAAAATGCAAAAGGGAAAGTAGGATGCGTAAAGCAGTGAAATGCATGGGGCAGAAGTGTCAAAAATAACCCCAAAAAGAGGCACAAGCGCCACCCACATGCAAAGTGGGCGCGACGCCCAGACCCCCCATGGGTGGCGCCCAATAGTGCCTTGTGTACTGTAGCATTTTACCTCCGTAAACTCTCTCAAACGTGCGGTACAAGCCGGTGAAGCACAGAAAGAAAATCCTAAATGCCAACGGAGTCCCCACTCCCAGCAACAAATAAGAGTGCCCGGTTTCAGTGAATTCATTCACGAAAGACTCCACACACAGTTCACTTCATCGCACACAGTTAAAATATCGCTGAAAGTTTACGCAGTGAGTGAGAGAGAGAGTTCCCCTCCTCTAAAAAGCCTCAAAGCTCCGTCAAATCTCCTTCAAACTTAAATCCAACCGGTCAAAGTGAACCTTAGCCTTCCAGCTAGGATTCCACCTTATTTCTCCGGTCCAAAAATCCAAAAAAGAGCAGTTACTCTGCCCGAATCCAGAGGCCAAATCCGTCAGAAGCAAGCAGTTGCTTTGCCCGATTTTCGCCAACAGCAAAAACATAAGCAGTTGCTCCGCCCATTTCATGGTGCCGTAGCGACTTTCGGAGCGCTTACTCGCCCGAATCTCCACAACAACAAAAGACTCCCTCTCCCGGAAGGACATAGCGAGCATACCCTACGCTCTTAAAGGTAAGCCTTTAAGAAGTTATATAAAAAAGTGTTATTTTCAAGTCGGCCCAATGTAAAGATATAAGCAGTTATGCCGCCTGGATTTCTATAGAAAATAGCACTAAAAAGAACCATTATTATGGCCAAATATTTATAAATATATTTGTAATTCCAGGAAAGAAGCGGCTGCAAGTCTATAATAATGTAGATACATATATATCTGTTTAAATGCTTTATTTTATTTGTTGAATAAATATAATAAAAGCATATTTTAGCCAAAAACTATTTTTGAGATCGAAAGGGTGAGTTGAGTGCCTAACACCTTCCCACCTCATAACATAGCCTCCGAACCCCTTTTTTACAAACTTTGGTTATTTTTTGTTTTTCTTTATTTCTCCTTAAAATAAAGATGGCAACTCTGTTACAACATTTTGGATTACAGTGAGGCCCGCAAAATCCTTTTTTTGCACTTTTTCGTTTTCCTCTAAACAAGGGACGATGAGAATGAAAAGGATGCACTTTCTGTGTTGGAATATGCTTCTTGATTATCAAATTATCTTGTTGCATATCTCTAATATTTTGATTTGCTTGTTCCCATTACTGTGTGTCATAACAAGTGGCTAAAAAGTCTGCGTACCAGTTAGTGTGGCAGCTTGTTTGACAATACATAGGTCTTAGATTAGGTCGTCCTAGTCTAGTCCTAACCTCCTCATAGATGATTGAACAAAACATTACCTCATATGCACAAGCACCAGCAGACTTGCTGAAGTCTTAAAAGGCTCTTCGTAAAACTCGTCACCAGGAGACTTGTTGAATGCACTAAAGGACACCCTGAAGACTCGCCACCAGCAGACGTGCGACAGTGACAAAGTCTCATAGGATTCCTCACCAGCAAACTTGTCAAGTGCATCTTGAAGACACCTTGAAGACCCACCAGCAGATCTGTTACGGTTTGAATGTTCACATCAACGAACAGCAGTCATTCTTTCAAAGATAGACTCACCCTTGAACATCATACCAGCAGACTTTACTCTGCACGTGCTTCAGAGAAGTCAAGACTGCAGCAGATCAAGACAAAGACAAAAAGTACCCAAGCTTCGAAAAAAAACATCAAAGTCATTGAAGCCTGACACCATTGATACTGCAAGATCTTTTCTCTCTCATGTGATCTAAAAAAACATCTACTTTATTGGATAGATCATTTAAACTGTGCATCAGACGTCAGACTCACTTTTCAGAGAGCTATCAATGACAGTCTGACAGGCAACCAGCTCAGGATCTTGAAGACAAAGCCTTTATCCATCGGTCAAAGGTCCAGCTGAACAACACATCTCTATCCAGTGGATTTCAACATACAACATCTCTAACGGATAGAAAGTTTATCTTCAAAATCTCAACGATCATCTTGACAACGATCAATATAAAAAGGATATCTCTTCTACTTTTCAAAGTGACGACAAGACGGAAAAACAACGAAAGAGACGACGATGAAAAGTCTCTAAATCTACACCAAGAACTTAGAAGAAGAAAAGAGATTGAAACGAGATTGTCTTCACCAACGCATCTCAGATCTCTACATCCTGCTTGCAGTGAGCTTACCCAGACCTTAGCAAATCACCTCCTGTGAATTGCTAGGAAGAACTACCTTGAAGAAGAGAAGAGAGATCAGAGATCATCAACAGTCAAGATTTTCGTCTTGGTCAAGAACCTAGTTCTTGATTTGAGTTCTTCATCTTTCTTCGAAGAACTCATCCTTTAGCTGAAGCTTCAGAAATCTATTTCTAAAGCTAAAGGTCAAGTCGTTGATCGATTTGAAAACTGAACCCAGATGTTGCCCAAGGAAGATGAAGAGCTGTCTGTTCATATTACATTCATATCTTCAGATTTGTATTTTGATACAAATGCTGTTGATTGTATAATAATCAATCATCTTAGGGGGTCGAGTGCTTTGCACTCATTCGTTCAGATATTTATTATCTGAACGAATAACCATAGTGTCTTCTCATCACTGTTTCTCATCTCGTCTCCTATTGTCCTTTGTACTTAAGAGTTTGTCTATAAACAATTAAGTACAAGATTTAGGGATTGATGAAGATGAGAACAGAAATTTTCATAGAGAGTCTAGGTTGATGTAATCTGTAATTTATCCTTGAATAAATTCAGATGTTCTTTCAATTATTCATCTTCCAATCCTTATCTCTCTATATGCTTTTAATAAACTGACTTATCTTTTGTAAAGCCACATTTCAATGACTTCCTAAAACCTGCATTTTGGAAGAAGGATTAAGTATGATATTGTTCTGATCATTTAATCGTGTACAGCTACTTAAGACTTCTTAAAAACTAAGCCTAAATATTTATGTTGCTTAAACTCTTTCTAAACAGGCTTTTGTTTTACTGACGGTTCACCAGCAGAGTTCACAACTCTGCTGAGAGCAAGTCTTCTGTTATGTTCTGTTCTGTTCTGTTCTAAGCCGACAACAAACATGCTCGACAAGTCTACCGTCTATGCCACTAAAACCTATACTTCATGCATATCCAAAAGAAAAGTTTTAATGTGGTATCATAGGCTATTCACCCCCCCTCTAGCCTATTTGAACTTTATTGCGGACCAACATTATGTATCTTGTTTTCCCCTAAACAAGGGAGGATGAGCTACGGAAAACCCAAAGCACTCATAGTAATCCAGAATGTACAATAGTCCACAGTGAGGCAGGGCGTGTTCCTACGCGCCTTCGCAACATCCTTTTTTTGCACTTTTCTGTTTTTCCCTAAACAAGAGACGATGGGAATGAAAAGGGTGATGCGTTTTCTGTATCTTGTTTTCCCCTAAACAAGGGAGGATGAGATGCGGAAAAATCCAAAGCACTCATAATGGACTAAAGCACACTCAGTGACCAAGGCGTATTCAACGCGCTTTCGACAACACTCTTTTTGCATTTTTAATTTCGTCTTCCCCTAAACAATGGAGGATGGAATGAAAAGAGTGATGTCATTTCACAACTCGCGTTCCCTAGAAAAGGGAGCGGGTCCGGAGATTCCGGGCACTCACAGCGCATCTACCGCGGTTGAAATCAAATGAAATTGAGAGGGTAGAGCAATTGAGAAGTTCTAATGCTAAACCAAGATAAATACTCAACCAACCGCAAAAGGAAAATCCAAAAATAAATATGTTCCTGCGTGTAAATAATGTGTTGCAAAGAAATAAGAAACAAGTAGATGGGTAGCTATATAAAGATGCAATATTTTTTCAGTTTGCTCAACAACAATCGGTACATTCATTATGTTCAGTTTGAGGTTGGGACCAATCAAGTCAGTAATATCATGTTTTCTCACCTGAATAGTGTTGAGTTGTTACATCGCTTCCCATATGTTTTGGTCATGGATGGTACATATCGAACAAATTAGTATGAGATACCTCTATTGCAGGTGATTGGAGTTATGCCAGCAGAGCATAATTTCCACGTTATATTTGCATTTATAAAGAATGAGACAACAATGACATTTCAATGGGCTATAGAAAATTTGAGGAATCTGTTTGGAAATTGTCCATTACCACAAGTGATCATGACTGATAGGGAATTGGCCCTGATGCGTCCCATTGAAGAGATTTTTCCTGAGCCGAGGCAATTGCTATGTAGAAGACACATAGCAAAAGATGTAGATAAATATGCTCGTTTACTTCTACTAACCGAATTTGTTAAGGGGTTCTGTGGGAGATGGAAAAAGATAGTCGAATCTCTTACTAAGGAAGAATATAACGAGTAGGTATCGGTGTTGGTGAAAAATGGAATAAGACCGGCCGGTACATTATGTGAAAAAGGAATAGTTGGACCCATATAAGGAAAAACTTGTCACTGCTTGGACAAAAAAATTCTTACACTTTGGGACGGAAACAACAAATATAGGTATCACAAAACCTCTCACTTACATATTTATATTGTTATTAATTGTTACATATAAATAATTATTTTTAGTAATCTTTTGTTTTGTAATTTTTTGTAGAGTAGGGTGCACATTCCCAACTTAAGCATTCACTGGGAACATCAACGTCAAGTTTTGGTCATTTATTCCCGCAAATCTATTTGCTTGTCGAAGGACAGTGAAATGAGATTGAGAACAAATTGAACACAATCGATTTGTTACGCACCGGTGACAAAAGGATACTCTTTCGGTAATTGAGGCATGATGTGTCATACAAGGCTTGGAAACTACTAGATGATCAATTAAACAAATGGGAAAACAAAGTGAACAAAGAACCGCTATCAATATGTGGTTGCGTGTACATGTCGAGTTATGGTTTACCTTGTGGCTGTGAAATGTTGCGGTTTGAGAATGAGGGTTTGAGCATCAAAGTTACGGATATTCATGAATTTTGGAAAACTTTGAGCATGGTGGGATATATTGCACCCAAGGGACCAACAGCAGAGGATGATCTTAATAAAGTGGCTTGGATTCAGATTGAAAATTGTACAGAACCCCAGAAGAGGAGTTACTTTCAAAACATACATCGTATGTTGAATCCCGAGGTGGTTCGGGTTGAGCAACCGGACGTCAGAGCGACACAAGTGCCGCCCAAGCAAAACTCGACAAAAAGAGAGTTATCTCGTTATGAGCATGTTGAGATGAGCATGGGTAGTGGCCCATCTAATCCTATGTCTATATCAAGTCGAGGTCGAGCTTCATCAACATATAGAAGAACGGGCAATTCATTTCCGTATGCTAACCAAATTCTAAGTTTCCTATGCAGGTTCGTTGAAGACTATTTAAACATCAAGGGTGATGGGCATTGTGGATATCGAGTTGTTTCCCACTTCATTTATAAGAATCAAGACTAGTGGGATGAGGTACGACTTGATTTGATGCATGAGTTATCAGAACATTCTATGTTCTATTTATTAGCCTTAAATGAGGAGGTCGAGTTCAAATTGCTTTACAAAAAATTGGACTGTCATAGTAAAACAGCACCCCCAGATAAGTGGATGAGTACAGCAGAAATGGGACACATAATTGCCACAACGTATCAGGTGATCGTTATTTCTATCTCGGCATCACAGTCTGTCACGTACCTACCATTAGTGTCACGCCTGGAGGGGCAAGCGGCTCCACAAGATCAGATATGCATGGCGTGAGTGAATCAGAATCATTTTATTTGATTCGGTTGGATGAATATTGTCCTATGCCTCCTGTGTGTCCTAGTTGGGAATGTATATGCAATCCCAACATAAGGCATTGGTCTACTATTTGGATGGAACGGAAAAGGTTTTGGGCAAGACCGTCAGAAAATTAGTGGATGCAATGTATATGTTTTTGAAGACTATGTAAATGTATATGTTTGCTTGTTACTTAAATTCTAACAAATAAGTACACACTTCCTCATATTACAAATATATAACTAAGTCATATAAAAACAAATAGGTACCAAATATAAAAACTAAGTGGGAAAGTACCAAGTACAACTTGACATATTACAAACATATTAAACATAGTGTTCTTACTTAAATGAAAACAAATCCGCCAAATGGGTATTAACGCCGATTTTTTTTCCACACATCCTCCTCACTTAGGTGTGTCGATAACTCATCTGAGTGTATTGCATGCGTGATGCCACCCACTGTAACTGCTGAAATAATATACAAAATTATAGAATAAATTATAAAAGTTAAGGTGATGAAACATAAATGTTAAATAAAATACTCACAGCTTCAGGAGGTATATTAGGTCTTGGAATATCATCGGCTTCATTTTCCTCATCGCTCAGATCTGTGCGCGTCACCCGAGGATGTGTCCGCTGTATAAACCATTGCATATACCCCGGGTCGACCTGGTCGGGGTAATGAGCTACACCACGTGGCTACAACCGATGAACATGCCATGCATCCCACCAATCTTCCTTGGGATCGTACCTTAATACATAATTGGCGGGCTTCTCACCTTGAGACACCTTTCTTGGTTTTCTAGGTATCGTAAAAGGAATTGTTTGAACATACCCAAACTGTCTAAGGTATCGCTCTGGCATGTACAATTCCGTGATCGTACAGCAATGAATTATGCCCGTGAAAAGAGTTATCGGTACATCACGTGACGGATTATTCCCAAATGGAGTCCAACTCACTTGTTCATATCACAAATAATATAACATTTATTACTTTAAAACTACCAAAATAAACAAGTATTCATATATCCAAGTCTATCAAAAATCAATTACCATATCAGAGGTTAACAAATCAAGTGTTCACTTGTATTCTCTGAGAGATCCATATCGGTGGTGGGTCTATCCAATCACCCATTTTAGCGATGCCAACTCATGAGGTTTCCAGTCACTCATCTTAGCCGGTCTGAAGGTGGGAAAGTATTCATATATCCAAACCTATCCAAAATAATTAAGACTTTGTCAAATGTAATATAACATTGTAATAAATTACATGAATTTTTTTTTACCATATTAAACATGTACGTACCTCAAGCAAAGTCATGCATCCTGCACTATACAAGGTCTTAGCCCTAGACGCCATGCCAAGATGACGATATAAGAATGCTAGGGTATACCCCAAGCATAACTAGGAATGGTAACTAAGTCAAGCAAAAGGGCGTATAATGGATACTCACTGAGTTTGAGACTTATCCACGAAAATAGTAGACCCCAACAACCACAATAAATACCCCATCGTTGCATTGGGGGGATAAGTCGTAGAGTGTTTAAGGTGATGGTAGAGTGTTATTAACTTAATGGAACTCGACTTAAGCTCAGCATCTAACTTAGGCGTGGTCATACCAAGAATATTCTGAAGATGAATCTTTACAACTCCAACACCCATCTTCGAGATAAGGGCTTTCCCAGTCACGGGAAGTCGTAAAATATGCCAAACATCATGTAGTGTAATAGTCAACTCACCAAATGGCAAGTGAAAACTATTAGTTTCTGGATGCCATCTCTCGAAAAATGTTGATATTAAGGGCATGTTAAAGTGATGAAACATGATTTCCCTCAAATGAAACAAGTTAGAACTTATAATATTATCGGTGGTTTGTTGGTTCCTCATCGCCCATGTACCTATGCGTTCGGTTTGCGATTGGTATTTAAAAACTCCCCTTTCCTGCTAAAATAAATAAAGCATTAACATATATTATTAACATTAAACTAAAAAAATACATTTAAAATTAATAAAACTTCTAAAAAATACATTTAAATTTACCTCTCCATTCCATATCGCATATGCAACATGACCATTATAACAAGTCAAAACATCTGTTATATGTGGGCCTCATGGATAAGGCTCCGTCGACATCTCACCCCTACCAAAAGAAGGTCATTCTCCTGGTCGTACACCTGGTTATCCTCTAACTCCTGGACCTAAGCGTCTGCCTTGTAGTGGAGGATGGCTAGCACTCATCCATCTACCTCTATCATCATCCTCCACCTCCACCTCCTCCTCCTCTACCTCCTCATCCTCATCATCACGTAGCTGCAATATCCTCTCCCTAAAGCGAGGACCTACTCGTCCACCTTGAGCTAGAGGGACTCCATATCTTCTCCCTATACTAACATCGTTGTCCTCCTCCTCTCCCTCATGCCTCTAGTAACTATACTCAAACGGAGGATTCCTGTGAAGACCCTTACCATAATTAGAAGGACGTCTCAAAATGGGCATTGTAGGAGTCACATCCCGCAATCTCTCTCTTCTACTTCTTGGAGCGATGGCGACTCACTCTCATCAAAATGTGACGGTTCCCTCTGTACTGTTCGTCTTCGTCGAGCAGATACAGGAACACATCGATTATAAAGTCGACCGATGTAATTTTGAAGCGCCGGATCATCATCAAATAATAATATGATTCAAATTATAGTCATTTTTTCATGTTTATTCACAAATAATAATATTTAATATTCAAATAACAAAATTATAACATTTAATAACAATATTAATTAACAATATCAATATAAAAAATTAAATCAATTATATTCGGGGTATTTTATTCATGCTTATTCACAAATAATAATATTTAATAACAAAGTGTTCTTAATTATGTGGACTAATTTAACTAATTTATATTTCTAATAAACAATTAATTATAGATTAATTAATTCAAATTATAGTCATTTTTTTCATGTTTATTCACAAATAATAATATTTAATATTCAACTAACAAAATTATAACATTTAATAAAAATATTAATTAACAATATCAATATAAAAAATTAATTCAATTATATTCGGGGTATTTTATTCATGCTTATTCACAAATAATTATATTTAATAACAAAGTGTTCTTAATTATGTGGACTAATTTAACTAATTTATATTTCTAATAAACAATTAATTATAGATTAATTAATTCAAATTATAGTCATTTTTTCATATTTATTCACAAATAATAATATTTAATATTCAACTAACACAATTATAACATTTAATAAAAATATTAATTAAAAATATAAATATAAAAAATTTAATCAATTATATTCGGGGTATTTTATTCATGCTTATTCAAAAATAATAATATTTAATAACAAATTGTTCTTAATTATGTGGACTAATTTAACTAATTTATATTTATAATAAACAATTAATTATAGATTAATTAATTCAAATTATAGCAATTTTTCATGTTTATTCACAAATAATAATATTTAATATTCAACTAACAAAATTATAACATTTAATTAAAATATTAATTAAAAATATCAATATAAAAAATTAAATCAATTATATTCGAGGTATTTTATTCATTCTCATTCACAAATAATAATATTTAATAACAATATTAATTAAAATATTAAACATATAAGTAATTTATGACAAATTAAAATTAATTAAACAACTTATATCAAATAGCAAGTGCTAATAATAACAAGTAGATGCAGTTTAATGGACCTAACTGAAAAATTAGAAAACTAACTTTAACAACCCAACATAAACTAACACACTAACGGAAACTAACAAAATCTAACAAAATTTAACACCACCAACCCAACTGGTGGTTAGGCAGTCAAGGATTACGGGTGGTGGTGGAGCACGATGGCTCCCAGTGGTGGTCTTCAATTTTTTTTTTTTTTTTGCTTTCTATTCATGAACACAAATTGAAATTACAAAGAATAAGTTTAGAAAACATACCTTGTTTGAATTTAGGAAGAGATAAAATCTAGAAGAATGAATTTTATTATTATTATTATTATTATTATTATTATTATTATTATTATTATTATTATTATTATTATTATTATTATTATTATTATTATTATTATTATTATTATTATTATTATTATTACTACTACTATTATTACTACTACTATTATTATTATTATTATTATTATTATTATTATTATTATTATTATTATTACTATTATTATTATTATTACTATTATTATTATTATTACTATTATTAATATTATTATTACTATTATTAATATTATTATTATTATTACTATTATTATTATTATTATTACTATTATTATTATCATTATTATTATTATTATTATCATTATTATTACTACTATTATTATTATTATTATTATTATTATTATTATTATTATTATTATTGCTATTACTATTATTATTATTATTACTATTATTACTATTATTACTATTACTATTATTACTATTACTATTATTACTATTACTATTATTACTATTACAATTATTACTATTAATATTATTACTATTACTATTATTACTATTATTATTATTATTATTATTATTATTATTATTATTATTATTATTATTATTATTATTACTATTACTATTATTATTATTACTATTATTATTATTCCTATTATTATTATTGCTATTATTATTATTGCTATTATTATTATTGCTATTATTATTGCTATTATTATTATTGCTATTATTATTATTGCTATTATTATTATTACTATTATTATTATTATTATTATTATTATTATTATTATTATTATTATTATTATTATTATTATTATTATTATTATTATTATTATAACAATCACTACTACTATTATTACTACTACAATTTCATAAAGTTATAAAAAAGTTCAGATTTCTGATTTTTTACAATGAAAACATTAAAATTAGATTTTATGTATAAAATAATTCTTCTTTTTTTTGGCATGATTTTTTAAGGAGACTTTTTATTTTATTTTTAATAATAATATTATTGACATTAATTACTCCCTTCATTCTTAAATTATTTTCTTACAAATTACTTGTTATCTAAATTTAAAAAAATTCATGTTAAATTTTCAATTTGAAAAACATCTAATTTCACTCGAAAAACAAACCAGTAATTTAGGAGCAGAGGGAGTTTAAAATAATAATAATAATAATAATATAAATAATTGCACCATATTAATATAAATAATTGCACCATATTAATATTATTATCATTACCATTACTATTATTATTATATACAATACAACCTTATCACCACTACCATCATTGAAAAGAAAATAACATTTCATCTAACATGAAAGCTTTTATCCTAACGACGGTAGTAGAAGCATTAATTTATGGATTGTTTTCTACTAAAAGTCTAACTTTGAAATTTTTTGATAAAAAAACTTATTTTGAGGCTTTTTGGACAAGAGAATTTTTTAGGAATTTTTTGGTATTTTTCACTGTAAAAAATATGTTTCAAAATGAATGATCATATTTATATGAATTTACTAACTTACCTTTGTTATTAATCATACTTCAGTTTATAACTATAGCGTGAACACTAAGAATATTCATACATATTGAATAACCAAAAATCATATACTATATTGAACAAATAGACCTTTTGTTTTTGTCTAACTCTTTTAAATGGATAAGGGCAAGCCTAATGTATAAGTCAAAACTAAATTTTGATAGCTATGCGAAAATCCTAGTCTTTTCAATGGTTAAAGTGAAGGGCATCAAAATTAAGTGTGGTACTAGGTACCAAATTAATTATAAATCATTTGTTTATTTTCAAAATTAATTTGATAATTTTTTTTAAAAAAAAATGATATTTAACATACAGTCTATTAAAAATATGTTAGAAATAAAAGTCAAAAGAGGATTATTTGTTTAATTTTTATAGTCCAATGACATTTTATAAAATTACTTCAAACAACGTTGCATATTACATTCACATATATACAAAACCAACCACAATATGCAAAAACGTAAGGCATTCCATTCATAAAACTCCAATATTAAATGTATTTATAGAACAAGGGTTTATTTTCTTAGCATGAAACTGATACATCAAGAGCTTATTTCCTACCAATACACTAATTGTGGCCTTTCAAGGCATTACAAAATTTATTAAAAAAAACAAACAAAGAAACAAACTACAAACAATATGATTATTCGTCTCCTCGTGGATCATCAGAGCATTAGGCCCCATAAACAAATGATGAGTATGGTGGTATACTCTGAGGATGTCTAAAGAAATTTTCTGGATCAGCTACACTCTTCACTCGAACTAGTCTCTCGAAATTACGAGAGAAGTATCTGGTACCCCAAATGCTTGCTTGTTTAAAAGTTCTAGCACCTACTCCCAAGTCAAGATCATTATAGTTCACATATGCTCTTCTTGGAGACCTTGAAACATAACGAGCCATATAAGCGTAAAACCTTCGTATCCAATTCGTACGTCTGTCAATCACAGATGGATTTGTAGGGTCTACGATAGCCATCTCTAGCATCATGTACAAGTTCCCTGCTCTATGTGGGAATGGAATAGCCGACTCTGAAATCTCCCTCATCTTTCCGCCATAAGGATTAAGTATGAAAAAAGGAGAACCTATGTCAGTCTGGAATAAGATCTCCCACATCCCTTCAAGACCATTTATAGAAATTGGCTTCACGACATAGTCGGTTTTCCCTTTTACAGGAAGCCTAGGTGGAGCAGTTCTGTTAAGAAAAGTTTGAGGTGAATCTTGACTTGAGAAACCAGCAAATATAAGCGCCGACTGAATCCAGCTTACTTCTATACAATCTTCTCTAACCACTCTCAATTCTGGGAAACTCATATCCAGTAATGAAATCAACCTATCAATTCTACCCAAGAACAATGCGTCGAATGTCACCACCACTGTTCTTCCTCCTTGAGTACTTGAGTTCACTGTTGTTAGCTGGGCTCTTAAGAATAAGTCTCTATCCGTATTTGGTGCAACAGATTGCCATTTATGAAGAAGATTTGTAGCGTTTTGTTCCAGGGTCCTTCTGACGACAAAGGTAGTCACTATTTCTGGAACATCAACTAACCTTAATTTCCAATCAACAATGACTCCAAAACTAGAACCACCACCACCTCTAATGGCCCAAAAAAGATCTTCGCCCATGGTCTTTCGATTAAGAATTTTTCCGTCATGGTTGATTAGGCGAACATCTATCACATTGTCAGCAGCAAGTCCGTACTTACGCATCAATGTTCCATAGCCTCCCCCACTAATGTGTCCGCCAACACCCACAGTGGACCAATCACCAGCAGGAAAGCCAAGCGTATTACTTTTCTCGGAAATCCTATAATAGACTTCGCCGAGACTTGCACCACCTTGGACCCAAGCCGTCTTGGTTGCAGCATCAACACTTATTGATCTCATGTTAATAAGATCAAGCATGACAAATGGAACATTTGCAGTGTAAGAAAGGCCTTCGAAATCGTGGCCTCCACCTCGAATTCTCATTTCGACTCCAAGTTTCTTGGAACAATATATGACTGACTGAATCTGGGATTCATCGACTGGTGTAACAATGAGGAGAGGTTTAGGAGTGGAGGGTGAACTGAATCTTGGGTTGTTTAGCTTGAGTTGCAAGATGGGTGTGTAAGAAGGGTTGCTTGGGGTGTAAATAAGTTGGGAAATGGAGTCATTGGAATGATGGGAAGTAAGGCAAGTTTGAAAATTTTGAGCAACTGAAGAAGCTGCCCATGCAACATTTGAAAAGTAAAGCAAAGATAAAATTAGTGAAAGCATAGAAATCTTCATGATACGATTGATAAAATTAGTGAAAATTTTGGTTTGTTTTGTTGGCTGAGTACATAATAGAAAATAGATACCATCTATTTATAGTACTGAGTTTGTTTACAAGTTTGCATGGAGACAAGTACTCGATCGTTGACTTGGTATGAAAAAAAGTCTGATTTACAGCTAATGCCAACTTAGAAAACAAGATAACCTAGCAAGACATTTTTTAAGAAGGAAGAGCAACTAGTCCTGAAAGACGGCTCAAGAATGAAGTAGTCGTATCGTCCCAACGCGGGTAATCATAAATGAAAAAAATTTATCGTCCCAACGCGGGTAATCATAAATGGCAAAAAATTGTGTAATAATCGATCCGTTGTGTATTGATGGATTGAATTGTAAAAGAGTGAGATAAGCATAAAACTTCCTCATCAATAATCATGATAAAAAACACATGTTACACGCGGCACCCCTGTAATAATACTCGGATTTTCCGTTTGAAAGTCAAATTTAAAAAATAAAATAAAAATTGAAGTAGTACATTAGTAATAAAATGATATTTTTATTCTTCAATTTTTAAAAGTTGATTTTTTAAATATAAAATCAAAAATGGAATAGTGGACTCTTTTGCCCAAAATTAATTAACATCTTTTTGTAAACAATGTAAAAGATACTCCATCTGTTTCGGTAAAGAGTTCGCTATTTCATTTTTGGATATTTCATTTAAAGAGTCCACTTTCAAAAATTAAGGTATAAAAGTTTCATTTTATTACTAATAATCTACTAAAAATATCATTTTCTTAAAAAATTTAACTTTTAAACAGAGACTCTTTATCTAAAACGGGGGGAGTATTTCGGTTTAAAAGTCTATTTTCAAAATTATGCTTATCATTTATATAATATTTCATCTTTTACCCTTCACTTGTGATATATATTATTTATATTTAAGTATTTTTATAATTATAACTAGACTTTTAAATAAAGACTTTTTGGATAGAAGGGGCGGGAGTATTAATAAAAAAGGAAATGGAAAGGGAAAGTCTTAAAAGAAAGATGATTCAATTTCACGAGAGTTGACGGTATTAGTTAAGATTTATGAGGTAATGAAATGGTCTTTGTTGACCAAATGGCCTATCGAAGAATAGTGGAATTAGTTTATTCATTGACTTTAGACTTAACGTATTCTGCAAGGTTCTAAAAATCGTTAGCGGCCATTAGGCGGCACACTAGCGCCTAGAGCTTAAGGGACTAGTCGGGGTATAATCGGGGCCTAGGCGGGGCCTAGAATTAAGGGATAATTATCATTTTTTTTGATAATTTACATCAAAAATCAAACACATTGAATACAAATTTAATTTTTTTTATGTTTGTCATTTTATCAAACACTTGTCTATATTTGTAAAATGAACAAAAAATATACAAACCTACCATTAATCTCAATTCTCAACAACCCCAAAGCAATAAACCAGCGAAGTTTAGAACAAAAAACAAAAAAGATATTACTCCAGTTTGCCCCCCATTACCTCCCTCTCTGCCTCACCATTACCACTCCCCCTTCCTTCTCCAGTTCGCCCCTCTTTCCTTCTCTAGTCACCGCATGTCACAAAATCAAAGTTACAAAAATAAATTAAGGTCGGTGAGGTTTGGCGTAGCCCGATTTGGCGATTAGCAACTAAGAGAAAGTCAGGGGTAGAGAGGGGGCAGCTAGGCGGGGCGTAGGCGAAGCTAGGCGGGGAGTTTTAGAACACTGGTATTCTGTGGATAAACTTTTAAAACATTTTTTTGGTCATGTTAGGGTCACTCTCATTTTGTACCAAAATATAAATATTTTATGATATAGTATATTTTCATTGATTGGATATTTTGTGGGTCCCAACACTCCAATTAATGAAAGTGTGCCACATCACAAAGTATTTATATCTTAGTGCAAAATAAAAGTGACCCAAACATTACCTTTTTTTTTTAATCTTTTCACAAAACTTTTTTCAGAATGGTAAAGTGATCGTTTTAAAAAAAAATTGCTCTCCTTGAATCACTTTTTTCTATGAACCTCCCACAATAGTAAGCTTTTGAATGATCCAGATTATAATCCAAAAAAGGTTATCAAAATGCACTTATAGTGATAATTGTTGGAAGTACGATGCTAAGTGATCTCATTTCCTATATGAGTTCAAAGGTTTTTAGATTAAAGTGGTAATTGGAAAGTGTATTAGTTTCCAGACATGCGTCGATGGCAAAAATTTTGATGGAGGCCCAAAATTTTAAACGACGCTAAATTTTTTTAACAATGTCCAAATTTTTTCCTTGTGATATCCAAATTTGGACAGTAAGCTTTTGTATTGTGACATCAAAAATTTTGAACCATGCCCAAAATTTTAAGTGATACCCAATTTTTTTTTCTTACGATTCCCAAATTTAGGTAGTAGTTTTATACGTGCGCCTTTCCTTCATTAAGGATATCTTCATCATTTCATCCTCAAAAGTGTACTGTAGCGGTTTAAAAAAAATTATCGTGGACTTTTTGGATTGTATTTTCTCGGGTAAAATTATGGCCGGTCCTTTTTTCTAACCTCAAAAGTCTAACCTTTCTTATTTTCAATCGCAAACGACCACTTTTCGAAATATTGTTCCAAAAATGACACGTCTTCTTCAACAGCTCCGACAACGCACTTTAGATTTGAAAATCACGATTGTGCGCAATGAAACGTGATCGAAGTTTAATGAATTAGATAATATTTTTGTACGGCAGTTCATAAATTTCATTGCTTTAATTTTTATACCGTGGTTTAAAGTTTAATTTTCTAGTCTACTTTTGGATCGCGGTTCATAAATTTCATTGCATTAATTTTTGCATCGCGGTTCAATATATAGTTTAATTTTATAGTCTAATTGCACTGCAGTTCATAAATTTAACCCGATATTTTTGAACTGCGATACAAAAACGTACGTAGCGCGCCTCAGGTTCATTAAGGGTAATAGGGTATTGCATTCTTTTTACCCTCAAAAGTGTCATTTTTCGGTTAAAAAAAACATTGGACTAGAGTGGTTATAAATTTTAAAAAGTGGACCGGCTCCCAATTTTATCTATTTTCTCCACATGAGACCGGCCCGGTTATCACCCATATTGGTATAGTAAGTAGTTTCATTTAAAGCTCATTGGTATGTGGACCCAATATTAAAATAATAAGAAAAAGTAAAAATAAAATGATAAAAATTATGTCGCAAAAAAAATAAAACTTTCAAACATAACAATTATTACAAAACGTAAAAACCAAAACCTTTATTTTAATAAATTATCTTTTCCACGAGATTCACCCATCGTTAGATTCCATAGACACATAATTAGAAGGCACCCCTACCTAAGTATCCACAAAATTCCAAAGTACACCCCTACCCAAGGTTTGTCCTATAGTGACATCCAATGTTACCTTTTGTCATAATTTACGTCCTAGCCGTGACATCCGTTAGAAAGATAACGAAAAATTACTTTTTAAACTTTATAATGGTAGAAATTAAACGATAGGGAAAAAAAAAAGCAAATAACATAATTATCATATTTTGAATATTTTTTCTTAATATAACATAATTAACAAGCATTAAAATTTTAAATTTATTAATAGCAAATATCACTGAATTATTTAAAAATAATGATTACAATATAAGGTTTAAAATGATGAAACCTCGAAAATCCTCCTCGGCACCACTACGGGACCCACTCATGACAAAGACCGGTAACAGGACCAACGAGGCAACCGAGCCAATGCGAGCTCGGCAAAAATACTTCATAGAACAATTAAGCCGAGGTAAGAAACAAATTGAGATCCACTGCCCTCAGTTCACTCGGCCTCGGCGAAAGAGTCAATGATCATCGGACTTGACAGGAAGTTTCTCAAGGCCTGAAGAAACTGACACACGCAATCACCAACTCCCTGACAGCACCTAGCCCAATCATCCCTGATAGGGCTGCAAACCATTTATTACCAGCCGCAACATGCTCCCCTATCAAAGGCTGCTACCTCACAAGGCTAATCAGGTATAAATAGAAGACATTCCCCACTGTTAAAAGGTAAGCCATTTTTCAGATATCCTAACTCACTTATCATATTCACTTATCTGAACAACCAGCATTGTTACACATTTATTATACACCCTACCGAAAACCTTACTCTCACGCCGGAGGGTTCTAGTCGGAGCATCCCCGACTCCTTAACGACGTTTTGTTTGTCTTATGCAGGTTACAATTCAGGAACGAGCAGAACCACTTTGATCTTTTCATGAACACAAAAAATGCTCTCGCCCGAGCCAACATGATCAATCCCCAGACCGTCCCCTCTCATATCATGTTAGGAGTGCAAGCCTAGACAGATGACTACCCCGTGTCATCCAAGTGGATTGACGCGCTCAACCAATGGGGCATGTCTCACATTATCCCAACATTTGAAACATCTGAATATGTGGATAATGATAACCTGAGTTTTGATGATAACAGCGACAGATCTTACCCAGATCCATACGAAGATACTACGAAAAAACTCTCGATTAGCAAGGCCAAATTACCAAGGAAATATAAATCCAAGGCAATTCCCAAGGAATTTACCTAGGAATTATATTTCCAGAAATTATCAAGGATATGACCGAGGAAAATAGTTTCCTTGGCAAACTCTGACGGATTTATCTTGGAAAACAATTCATAGGGAAATTTACAAGGAAATTACCAAGGAAAATAATTTATATGCCATTTTTTGACGAATTTCGTAAGGAAAAATATTCCTTGGGGAATTTACAAGGAATTTACCAAGGAAAATAATGCCTAGGTAAATTTCCTTTTTAACTTCCTTGGTAACCTATATTGACCTCTAAAAATATGGAGGGAAACTTCACCTCCAAATTTAGCTAGGAAATTGTTAAGGAAATAATTCCTTTGAAATTACCAAGGAATATTTTTCATTGGCAAATTTAGTAGATTTGATTTTTTTGAGGGCCATACTTCCCTAAAAAATTACCAAGGATTTTTTTCCTAGGCAATTATTGAAAACCTTAAAATAATTTGATGGGAAGATTCACGCCATAAATTGCCTAGGAAATTACCTAGGAATAAATAGTGAGGAATTGCTTTCTTTGGTAACATCCTTGGTGTTATTTATGCGTGTGTATGTATGTATGTATATATATTCCGGTCATAAGGAAATACATGCCAATCACGAGCTTAGAAACAAGGGCCCCACATGAGCACCGAGAATAGCGGGCAAGGTGTCCGACCAAGGACCGCCCTCAATCCCCGTCCAAGCCTAGGCAGACCAAGGCCTTGCTACTCCGACCAGGGGGCCATGCCTGGGGAATTTCTACATCACTACGGAGAACTGTATCTCGTCCGGGCAGGTCCATACCCACCCTGGCATGCCGCTGATCATCGAGCACCAGAGCCGTGAGCTCCAAGACATGATAAGAGGTTTCCTAATCAGAGAGAGACTTTTTCCTTATCTACTCCGAAAATCACGCAGTTGCCTGCCATTTGCACCTAAATATTTTTTAACATGAGTAAATTATTCATCTTTACAGTCATCACATGGAATCAACGAATGCATTGAATGAGACATCTAGTGTTTGATGCAGGTTGCGGGGTTTCTATTAGTATGTGCCAAGGAGATAAGTACGAACATCATTTTTTTTTGTCTATCAAAGGTCATTGATCGTACACCACTTCTAGTTCTAAGCTTATAAAGAGGAGTAAGCACATTAACACTATAAAAATCATTGATTCCAAACGCTCATGTATGATAGCATCTAGGTAAGTCATCACAACTTCTATTGTTAATTAGTTCATTTCCTCAATAGGCACATGACCTAGAAAATAAGAAACATGATCTTGCTGTGACATATCTTAATGTGACTGATAGTCGAATTGCAATGGTTGGTATCCCAATTAGTTAAAGATGAACTCTAATTTCATGTGACAATATCACTCTGACACGAGACGCAAAAGAACGATGGTGATCCCGCTATATTTAAATTTAATTCGAGAATAATTTTTCATTAATATTATTTTATCGAACTTTTAAAGAATTTAAATATTAAAAAAGATTGCTTAGAAAAGATTTCATAAATAGTCACTAAATAAACGCATACTATTAACATTAATATATATGTTTGTCAAAAAAATTGATGCGTCCAAGATATTTTGGATGCACTGATGAAGCCCAATCTGGATACCTGGCTTTCAACGTATCCACGAATCCTCTAAGCCCAACTCTGCAATAAGAACAAACAATTGTGAACTGGGCAGGGGCACTCCCTGCAAAGGCCCTCCGGCGTAAGAATCAGTACTAGATTCAGCAAATGAGTAATTAATTTGGCAGAGTTTTAGCTAGAGAATATGATTGTGCGCACCTTTCCCCTTCCTTTTCCGAGGTTTTTATACTTGCTAGAGAGCATAACTGATCATAACTGCTCTTAACTGCCTTTAACTGTCCACTAATGAATGTGGCATAAATGGCGGGCACATTAACTGCCCCATTAATTCCCCCATTAAATATAACGGTCTGAATGGAGAGTTTCCCGGACATAACCGTCCTCAGCTTAACTGGAATTCTTGCTCGGACTTAACTGTCCTCAGCTGATAGCTTCTGGAATTAGCGAGCATAGCAGGTCATGCTCGTGGATGAATTTTGCTTTTGGTCGAGCTCTGGCTCATTGAGTCGAGCCCACGGCGGCTTTACTTGGTAAATGTCAAGACGTTGCTCGATTGCTCGGACAACACCTGCCCAGCACGTGACCCATAACTTGGGCCTATTGGGCCGGGCAGTTCAGTAGCCCCTTACTCCTTGTTCACCGAGTATTCATGCTCGTGACGAGGAGGAGCTCAAAAAGATTCAAAGAGCACTTTCCAGAATAATCGAATCTTTCAAATACATGATCCATATAATCTTGGAGCCAAAATCTGAATGGACGGTTACCCAAAAGGCACTTTAGGAAAACGTGCCCAAAAGGCAAAGCCGTCAGCCGCCAGCCATGAAGTGGACAGGCCCATTTTCCTGCAGGGCATTAAATGCTGCCTCGTACAATGAGCCTCGTGTCAAGAGCCCAATGATTCATACTCACTAACCGGCGGTTCCGTTGGGTATAAAAGACAGAGTTCACTTCCCTTTAAAACTTTACCATTTACGAATTCCTGAAGAAACTTGAGAGAGAAAAAATCAATTGAGGAATCTGCAGACTCCAATCAAGAACAAGCTTCCAGATTCAATCTCTCACAAGGCCTTCGAAATCGAGATCAAGATCCTCAGAAACTACCAGGTATTTCACGCTTCCCTCTCCAATCTCCAATTGCATTTTCTTCTTTCAGATTTTGAATTAGGGTTTATGCTGATTAAACCCTTTTTAACTCTCAACGAATTGCTCAAACACTTAGATGTAACAAACCCACGTCTGATCCATTTTGCTCTTCACTGTCTGTCAACCATTTCAATCCAAACCAAGGGAATCGAGAAATCTGTGATCGGTGCCCTGTTCACTGATCCCGTGACCTACTTGCCCCAGGTTTTTAATTTTGCTTATGTCGCTATGTCTACCCCGATCAATCTTTAATACACATTTTCTCGATTCCTCTTCCTGTAGGATGTCTAGCAAGAACGCGTATCGAGATTGAAGGTCAAAGTTACGACCACGGAGCACCAAGAGAAGATCCACCATCTTCACATTCGAGCTCTGAAGAAAACGAGCAAGAAGAGGCCACACTAATCCCTCGTCGACGAAGGTCCTTACAATCAGGCGAGCAGGAAGTAAACAGTAGTTCCCAAAACCCTTCTGAGACTATGCGAGCAGAAAATCCTCCCCGTTTAAACAGTCAACTACCTGGGCCAAGACAAAATTCATCCACTCCCATCACCCCATACACCCCCTCCTCGATCAAATGGGACGACTTAAATTCCGAAGAGGAAATTAGTACCTGGTTTTATTCTTTAGGAATTGATCCCAAACATTACCGAGTCCGCGCCTTTGATTTGGACATTGACAAGGAGGGTCATAACTTCCAAGGGGACAAGATGGTATTTTATTTTGACTTTTTCGGTCGGGCTTCGCCTCCCCTCGACCCATTTGTCGTAGAATTCTGAGCGACTCCAACACTCTTCCTTGCGACTTAACCCTTACCAGATTAGTTCTTAGTATCCTTTACAATAGCCTGTCGGTTGCTCGGGTTTGAGCCCGACATGACCTTGTTTCGAAAGTTCTTTCTCCTCTCTTTAGATAAAAAATCTGGGCGCATTTCAAGTTGCTCGAACCCCAACTACTTCAAACTCCTTAACGACAGCCCAAACAAGGTGGATGGATGGGACAACAAGGCTTTCTTGGTCAAGTCGAGCATTGGGCGGCCTTTGCTCCCTACCTCGGCGACTATGGACTCCCAGACCATGATAAAAATGCCTACGAAATGGTGAACCCGAGAATAGCCGAGCTTTCATACTTTTGCTCAAAGTAAAAGGGGAGATGGGCGAGCTTGTCAAGATTTTGTGCTTGACTGGCGAGTTCTCACCTCCGACCTCGCCCTTCTCCGTCGAGCTGGAATTTCCACCTTGCCCATGGTAGGCATTGAACCTCGGGTTGTTATTGACCCTGAAATTCCTCACCCATACTGGGGTCTATGTCACAGAAAAAAGTTCCCAAATGAATGCGAAGAATGTGCTCGAACTGGAGTTCTCTGCAGACCTTCTTTCTCGCTGACCGGTTAACACTTCAACTGCATCCTTTCTTCTTTTTAATAACCTTGCAAATCTATGTTTTCTTCTCTTTAACGCTCTTTTTATCTTGTGCAGACATGAGGCAATTAACCAACGTTAGCAAATTTATGCAAGCAGCCAAGAAGAGCTCAAACAAGCGCGCTAAACATCTTTCAACCCAACCTGCGGTCAATCTTCCCACCGTCCCAGCTAGCACTACTAGTCGAGGAACTAAGCGCCAACAACCGGAACCTAGCCAGACTACCACAACGGCTATCCCAACTTCCACTACACAAAGGGTTGACCCAGCCCCTTCACCTGTCATTATCATAGAACCAAGTGAAAGCCCGAGAAGGACAAGACGCCGAGCGGAAAAAGCTGTGGTCGAAGAAGACATCACATCCTGGCAAAAGGAGAATTTCCTCATGCCCGACGATCAGCCAAAAGCTGCTGCCCTTATTAGAGAGCTTACCAACGTGCTCGATCTCAACAATATCAATATAAACAAGCGGAGTGGATTTCAGGCCACTGCTGGCCTTGGATTGATGAAACGACTCCATCACAGCGGAGTCCAAAAGAAGTATGTTGATCAAGCGAGCTCTGTCCTGATCGGCGAAATGGGAATGTGTATGACCGAGGTAATGCTTTCTTCCTACAGCCTTATTTTTCTTGCATTCTCTCTCTCTTAAGCAACATTTTTTCTTACAGATTGCCAACAAATCGATTTTGATGTATGAGCGCATGGTAACCAACCTCACCACCAATGCCACTCTCACCACAGAGAAGAATCAACTGGAGGAGAAGATCAACTCCATCCGAGCTGAACTCAAGAGTACCGAGGAATCCCTCACAAGCAAGGTGACTGAGCTCTCCCAACTCGAGGCCGAGAAGAAAACTCTGGAGTCCCAACTAAACCTCTCCAAAAGTCGAGGACCACGAACAATATAGCAGGAGTGCCTTGAAAGAGCTTCGTTCTTGCCAGAGTGACTTGGAGGCTGCCAACGCCATGGTTGCTGATCTCGAGAAGAAATTGATGGAGACCGAATCTTTGACGAGCGAAGAGCAAAAGCAAAAAATCATCGAGGACTACAAGAGTTCTGACAACTTCGCGAGTTGCGTGGAAGGCGAAGCATATCCGTTCTTCCTGCAAGGTATGAACCATATCTTAAGACAGATTTCTTGCAGCGGACTAGAGATCCGACCTGAGCAGCTCGCGGAGTGGGGGGCCAATCCACTATTCCATTCATCTGCCCGATCGGGCCATGCCCTCGTACCATTCACTGAGGACGAGTTAGAATCCTTGGCTGAAGCTGATGCAGAGAAGGGCCTGTCACCGTGGAATCCCCCTCCTGTCGCCAATCCCCCCTCAACAGATGATAATGGTCCCGACCAAGCCGAGGATGAAGTAACCATCCTAGAAGCCGCTACCGAAGAAACCAACGAACCAACTCCAACAACTAACAATAACAACGCTGCTCCAAGTGCTTGAAACCCTAGTTCTGGCCTGCGTGCCTTTTCTGGCCTCCGTGCCTTGATCCCACAAACAATTTATTTCAAGTCTGTAATATTCTGTTACTTGCTTCACTTGTTGATTGAATGCTTCCATTTCCTTGTTTTAGCTTTGACCTATTTAACTCTTCTTTCGAGCAAAACTTCTTTTGCCAATAAAAAATCACTACACCATCCCTATTCGAACACCAACTCTTTTCATGCACATAAAGCCCTTTATGCCCAGAAAAGAGAATAATCGAATACACAGGGGAAACCATTATCTCGAAGACCAACTCTTCTCGTGAGCATAGACAATTTATGCTTGCAAGAGAGAATAATCGAGATAGAAAAGTCAACTCGAACATCAACCCTTTAGGCGAGCAAGAACAATCCCATGCTCATCAAAGGGAATAATCGAGAAAGCAATAAAAACAACTCGAAGACCAACTTCCAAATATAAAGTTGAAAGGATAATCGAGTTTCACCATTATTATTTACCATACGAAAGGATCAAAGAATTACATATCGCTAAAATCAATTACCAATAGTATTTCTTCAAATGATCTGCATGCCATGGGTGCTTCAATTCGTCCCCATCCTCAGTTCGTAACACGTAAGTGCCTTCTTTAATATTTCTAACGACCTGAAAAGGTCCTTCCCAATTCGGTGAAAGCTTCCCCCACTCAGCTCGATGACCTATTGCCTCGATTTTACGAAGGACCCAATCGCCCACAGCAAATGACCTACCACGAACCCTTTTATCGTGGTGGGCCTTTGCTCGCTGTTTGTAATTAGCCATTCTCATCTTAGCTTCCAACCGTTTTTCCTCCAACAAATCCAAATCAGCTGCCCTGGCTGCGTTATTGGACTCAATGTCATAATGCAAAACCCTGTGAGTAGGCAAATACATTTCCACTGGAGCCATAGCATCAGACCTGTAAGCTAAGAAAAAAGTTGTTTCTCCTGTTGGACCCCTGACAGTCGTTCTAACCGCCCAAGGCGGCTAAATCTACCCATCTTCACCTTTTTCTTCCAAATGCGCTTCAATACATGCAGGATTTGTTTATTTGCAGCTTCAGCCTGCCCATTGCCTTGAGGATATGCTACCGACGATTGCCAATGCTTCACACATCGCATCGCATGCTTTAGTGAAATTTTCAGAAAATTGAGTCCCATGATCAGACACAATCGCTCGCGGAACCCCAAATCGGCACCATATATGCTCATGAACAAAATCAATGACATTAACTTCGCTGATGGTCGCCAGGGGCTTTGCTTCCACCCACTTAGTGAAGTAGTCAACAGCGACCACTGCATAATTGAACTTCGAGCGAGCCACGGTAAATGGCCCGATTAAGTCTATTCCCCACATGTCAAATGGCCATGAAGCCACAACAGGAGTTTGCTCGGTAGACGGTAAACGTGGTATATTTGCATAACACTGACATTTATCACATCGGCGAACATACACATCGGCGTCTCGCCTCAGAGTTATCCAGTAGAATCCGGCTGCCAAAACTTTTTCGGCCAATGATCTTTGACCAGGGTGACCTCCACATTTGCCTTCATGCACCTCTCCTAAAATTCCTTCCGTCATTTACGGCGCACACATCGCAATAATGAAGTCGGTATAAGATCGCCTATAAAGAATGCTATCCAAAACAATATAGCGACATGGCTTACGGATGGTTCGGGGCTTCCTTCTTATCCTCGAGCAATGTTCCTCGCTCGATATAAGCTTTGAGATCATCTATCCAACATTTTGAAGCGACTCAATGTCCATGATCACCTCCTTTTCTATAACTTGGTACTTCGGATGCTCGATCATGACTCAGGGATCAGGGGCTGAATTTCATCTTCGAGGCATTTTCGACAAATAGTCGGCAGCATATTATCTTCAGAGCAATTCTCACCAATTCGATAATCAAAATCCTTTAAGATCTCCTTCACCATCGCACAATAACGAACGAGAACCGGATGATGGACGCGTAGTCACCTTTGACTGATTCACCACCAACTGAGAATCACAGTACACAACCAGTGCATGCACTCCTATATCCTGTGCGAGCTCGAGCCCAGCAATCAATGCTTCATACTTGACCTGATTGTTGGAAGCTGGAAATTTGAAGCGCAGTGCTTTCTCAAATTCCGCATCTTGCTCGGGTGGGACCAAAACTAGCCCAGCACCACTTCCAAATCTGCTAGCTGATCCATCAACATGAAGTTCCCAACAGTACTCTGGTCGTGGCTTCAGGCTTGGAACAATCACTGATGCCGCTTTAGACGGCATTTCTACCTCAACAGAACCCTTAAAGCTTGTTTCGGCCACAAAGTCCGCTAAGGCCTGTGCCTTGACCGCTCGCCGAGGTTGATAATCAATATGAAACTCAGTCAGCTCGATCGACCAAGTGAGTAGTCGACCAAAAGTGTCCGGCTTGTGCAAAATCTTTCTCAAAGGCATATCAGTATACACAACAATCGAATGCGCAGAAAAATAAGCTCGAAGTTTCGGCCGACAACAAGCGAATAGACCAATTTTTTTGCATTAAAATATCTTCCCTCTACATCAGTGAGGGCCTTTGAAACATAATAAACAGGTTTTTGGACATTTCACTCTTCCCTGATCAGGACAGCGGCTACCGCCTGATCGGTAGCTGCTAAATACACAAACAATTTCTCCCCGAAAATCGGGTTGCTTAACAGAGGAGGACTCCCTAAGTATTTTACCAATTCTTCGAAAGCCTTCTGACACTCAGGCGTCCATTCAAACCCTTTATTCCCGTGAAGAACTTTAAAGAGCGGCAAACACCTTTCCGCCGACACGGAGATAAAGCGGCCAGGGCTATCACCCTTAGTTGAGCCTGCGCATCGCTTTATGCAACGAGGAAGCTTCATGGTAACCAACGCCTTAATTTTCTCAGGATTAGCCTCAATGCCCCTTTCAGTCACTATGAATCCGAGGAACTTGCCAGCCTTCACCCCGAACACACACTTGCTCGGATTCAACTTCATATTATTCTTCTACGAGATTAGCAAAGGTTTCACCCAAATCTAAGTCTCTTGTGTGCTCATGCCCTTTAGTCTTGACCACCATATCATCGATGTATGCTTCGACATTCCTCCCAAGCTCTGCGAGTGAATATCTTATTCACCATCCTCGATAGGTGGCTCTGCACTGCATTTCAAGCCAAAGGCATCATCTTGTAACTAGATACAACCAGCATTTGCTCGGAAGGCGTGTTAGGGCCTTATCACGCTCATTCATCTTTACTTGGTGATACAGGAATAAGCGTCTATGGCGAAGCTCGAACCCCTTGATAGCATCCATCAACTTGTCAATTCTTGGCAAGGATAGCGATCCTTTGGACAAGCTTTATTGAGATCCGTGAAATCACACACATTCGCCACTTGCAGTTGGACTTCTTCACCATGACTACATTAGCCAACCAAGTTGGGTAGTGTATCTCTTCAATTATATCAGCGTTCAGCAACTTCTCGACCTCCTCCTTGATAGCTTGATCTTTCTCAACGGAGTAGACTCTAGTCATTTCTTTGGATTGGTCGAAAGGTTTGGATCGACGTTTAGTTGATGCAAAGCCACGGTCTCGCTTACCCCCTGCGTATCCTCGGTGCCAAGCAAAAGCGTCAAGCTGTCTTGTAATTGCTTGACCAAATTTGCACGTGCCTCTGGCTGTCGAGGCCTACCAATTTTTATTTTACGCTCGGGGTAGGCGGGGTGATGATCACTTCCTCGAGCTCGTCTGGCCGTGAATTACGGCTCATCTCGCATTTAGAGTGTGTCGCATTCCACCTTCTCATCCTTCTCAGCTCGATCCTCAACCTTATCAAGCTGATCTACTTCCATGACCTCGGCTTTGTTCCTGCGATCCCCCAGCGTCAATGTCGGCGAAAGGATTATCAATGCCTTCTTCGATAAATTAGTCTTGTTGTGTAGCTTGCTCCCAGAGCTTCAATGTCGGCAAAGAAGGCGGCACTCACTATTAATCGGCTCGCGGCTATACTCATAGCCATTCGTTTTCACCTTGCTCCCCCAACTTCAATGTTGGCATAGAGCTCGCATCCACTTCGGATCTTCATGCACCATAGCGATCACGAGACGGCCCTACAATTGCCCAGGTTGTCTCCCCTTGAAATGCGGTTATCTTACGCTCGCCATCTTCCAATGTCAATTTACGCTTCTTCCTCGGCTATCTCGCACATATTCGAGCAACGTCTGGCGGCTCCTCGGCACTCAATTCCCCATCGGCATAAAACTTAGCTCGTTGATGCGGGATTGATGCTACCATCGAAATTTGGCCATACTAGGTACAGATTATATTATAAGGAGACTTGGTCGATCACCATGAAGGTAATCTTCCATTTGTCTTGCTTCCTTCAGATGAACACTTAGCTTCGATTGTACCTTTGGCCAGGACCTTATGATTGGTAAAACCTTCTAATGCCCCTGCGTATGGTTTTAATCGATCATCGCTCAACTTCGAGCCCACAGCATGAATAATACATTACATCTCGGCACGCTCCGGTATCCACGAGAATTACATGCACGACCGACCATCCTTTAAATTTGAAACTATTAAGCGCCTTTACTACATTTTCGCCCGGCTGGCGCGAGTAAATTGATAACTTGCTCTCCATCACGCAAGGCGGCGAGCGATACAACCTTGGATAAAAGTATATACGCTTTCCAAAGGCGGGTCGAATGAAGCTCTTCATCCATTATAACATTGATTACCCACTGTCGGTGGGGCCTCTCTCTAGGTGCATTCCTCCTGTGCCTCCATCTCGTTTGAGGCGGTCCGGCCGCCCTTCGTTAATCAATTTTTGAATGGCCTTCTTCAACGGCCAACATTCCTCCGTGGT
>CM028384.1:6033776-6065203 GCA_013146195.2 Codonopsis lanceolata | reverse complement strand
ATGCAATGAATATTGCATCCGGTCTTTTAATGCAATGATATATTGCATTTGCGTTTGTAACAGCCATCAATGAATATATGCATATGTGTTTGCGGTGATCTGATGAATGAATATTGCATCAAGGCTTCGCGTTAGCTTCTAAGCGATGCAATGAATATGCATCTTGGTTAAATGTATGCATCACGATGAATATTGCATCCGACCTTCAGCGTTAGCATTCTAGTGATGCAATGAATATTGCATCGGTCTTGCAATGCAATGAATATTGCATCAGGTCTTTACGATGCAATGAATATTGCATACGGGTTTCAATGGTAAATGCAATGAATATGCATTATTGTGATGATGCAATGAATATTGCATCTGAGAGTTTGTGGTGGTGCAATGAATATTGCGGTGAGTTTGTTGTCATGCAATGAATATTGCATTTGGATGTCGTTATTTTCACTAGGTTGTAATGAATATTGGAACAATATTTCCACATGGCAGCTTGTTTGTTTCATGAGGCCGAATTACGTTTGGTCGATTCCTTTTATTAAGGGATACGTGGCGACCTATTTCGGTAGATCCAACCATCGAGCACTTAATTTGCATATCCGCTTAAAACTACGATAAAATGCTACAACGACTAAATATGTCTAGGATATGTGAGATTTGACATGGATTATAAATCTTGCATTATATACGCTACTGTTGCATCACTCCCCATTATAATTTCTATGGAATTTGAGAGTCTATTTCTTATCAACGATGTTCATTTACTCGGTAAGCTGCGGTTGCAGTAAACTCCATCGTTGAGGGGCTCTGTAGACACCCAATTCGTACCCTTGGTATGTGACATGACATGAAATATCAAGACTTGAAACTTAACAAATGTCAAGTTACGGGGTTTGAAAATGCAAAAGGGAAAGTAGGATGCGTAAAAGCGGTGAAATGCATGGGGCAGAAGTGTCAAAAATAACCCCAAAAAGAGGCACAAGCCCCACCCACATGCAAAGTGGGCGCGACGCCCAGACCCCCCATGGGTGGCGCCCAATAGTGCCTTGTGTACTGTAGCATTTTACCTCGGTACACTCTCTCAGCGTGCGGTACAAGGCGGTGAAGCACGAGAAAGAAAATCTAAATGCCAACGGGTCCCCACTCCCGACAACAAATAAGAGTGCCGGTTTCGGTGAATTCATTCACGAAAGACTCACACACGCTTCACTTCATCGCATTACGTTAAAATATCGCTGAAAGTTTCGCAGATGAGTGAGAGAGAGAGTTCCCCTCTGCAAAAAGCCTCAGCTCAGTCAAATCTCCTTCAAACTTAAATCCAACCGGTCAAAGTGAACCTTAGCCTTCGGCTAAGATTTCACCTTATTTCTCCGGTCCAAAAATCCAAAAAGAGCGTTACTGCCGAATCCGAGGCCAAATCCGCCGAGAAGCAAGCGGTTGTTACGCAGATTTTCGCCAGCAAAAACACAAGCGGTTGCTCATTTCAGGTGCCGAGCGACTTTCGAAGCAAGCGATTACTGCGCCGAGATCTCCACAACAACAAAAGACTCCTCTCCGAAGGACATAGCGAGCATACGAGCATACCTACTACGCCTTAAAGGTAAGCCTTTAAGAGGTTATATAAAAAAGTGTTATTTTCAAGCCGGCCCAATGTAAAGATATAAGCAGTTATGCCGCCTGGATTTCTATAGAAAATAGCACTAAAAAGAACCACTATTATGGCCAAATATTTATAAATATATTTGTAATTCCAGGAAAGAAGCGGCTGCAAGTTTATAATAATGTAGATACAGATATATCTGTTTAAATGCTTTATTTCATTTGTTGAATAAATATAATAAAAGCATATTTTAGCCAAAAACTATTTTTGAGATCGAAAGGGTGAGTTGAGTGCCTAACACATTCCCACCTCATAACATAGCCTCCGAACCCTTTTTTTACAAACTTTGGTTATTTTTTGTTTTTCTTTATTTCTCCTTAAAATAAAGATGACAACTCTTTTACAACATTTTGGATTACAGTGAGGCCCGCAAAATCCTTTTTTTGCACTTTTCCGTTTTCCTCTAAACAAGGGACGATGAGAATGAAAAGGATGCACTTTCTGTGTTGGAATATGCTTCTTGATTATCAAATTATCTTGTTGCATATCTCTAATATTTTGATTTGCTTGTTCCCATTACTGTGTGTCATAACAAGTGGCTAAAAAGTCTGCGTACCAGTTAGTGTGGCAGTTTGTTTGACAATACATAAGTCTTAGATTAGGTCGTCCTAGTCTAGTCCTAACCTCCTCATAGATGATTGAACAAAACATTACCTCATATGCACAAGCACCAGCAGACTTGTTGAAGTCTCAAAAGGCTCTTCGTAAAACTTCGTCACCGGAGACTTGTTGAATGCACTAAAGGACACCACGAAGACTCGCCACCAGACATGCGGCGACAAGTGACAAAGTCTCATAGGATTCCTCACCAGCAAACTTGTCAAGTGCATCTTGAAGACACCTTGAAGACCCACCACAGGACACATATTACGGTTTGAATGTTCACATCAACAAGCAGCCGATCATTCTTTCAAAGATAGACTCACCCTTGAACATCATACCGGCGAGACTTTACTCTCGCACGTGCTTCAGAGAAGTCAAGACTGCAGCAGATCAAGACAAAGACAAAAAGTACCCAAGCTTCGAAAAAAAACATCAAAGTCTTTGAAGCCTGACACCATTGATACTGCAAGATCTTTTCTCTCTCATGTGATCTAAAAAAACATCTACTTTATTGGACAGATCATTTAAACTGTGCATCAGACTTCAGACTCACTTTTCAGAGAGCTATCAATGACAGACTGACGGGCAACCAGCTCAGGATCTTGAAGATAAAGCCTTTATCCATCGGTCAAAGGTCCAGCTGAACAACACATCTCTATCCAGTGGATTTCAACATACAACATCTCTAACGGATAGAAAGTTTATCTTCAAAATCTCAACGATCATCTTGACAACGATCAATATAAAAGGATATCTCTTCTACTCTTCAAAGTGACGACAAGGCGGAAAAACAACGAAAGAGGCGGCGACGGCGATGAAAAGTCTCTAATCTACACCAAGAACTTAGAAGAAGAAAGAGATTGACAACGAGATTGTTCTTCACCAACGCATCTCAGATCTCTACATCCTGCTTGCAGTGAGCTTACCCAGACCTTAGCAAATCACCTCCTGTGAATTTCTAAGAAGAACTACCTTGAAGAAGAGAAGAGAGATCAGAGATCATCAACAGTCAAGATTTTCGTCTTGGTCAAGAACCCAGTTCTTGATTTGAGTTCTTCATCTTTCTTCGAAGAACTCATCCTTTAGGCAAGCTTAAAATCTATTTCTAAAGCTAAAGGTCAAGTCGTTGATCGATTTGGCGAACCGAGATGTTGCCCAAGGAAGATGAAGAGGCATGCATTCATATTACATTCATATCTTGATTTGTATTTTGATACAAATGCTGTTGATTGTATAATAATCAATCATCTTAGGGGGTCGAGTGCTTTGCACTCATTCGTTCAGATATTTATTATCTGAACGAATAACCATAGTGTCTTCTCATCACTGTTTCTCATCTCGTCTCCTATTGTCCTTTATACTTAAGAGTTTGTCTATAAACAATTAAGTACAAGATTTAGGGATTGATGAAGATGAGAAGAAATTTTCATAGAGAGTCTAGGTTGATGTAATCATAATTTATCCTTGAATAAATTCGGATGTTCTTTCAATTATTCATCTTCCAATCCTTATCTCTCTATATGCTTTTAATAAACTGACTTATCTTTTGTAAAGCCACATTTCAATGACTTCCTAAAACCTGCATTTTGGAAGAAGGATTAAGTATGATATTGTTCTGATCATTTAATCGTGTACAACTACTTAAGACTTCTTAAAAACTAAGTCTAAATATTTATGTTGCTTAAACTCTTTCTAAACAAGCTTTTGTTTTACTGACGGTTCACCAGCAGAGTTCACAACTCTGTTGAGAGCAAGTCTTCTGTTCTGTTCTGTTCTAAGCCGACAACAAACATGCTCGACAAGTCTACCGTCTATGCCACTAAAACCTATACTTCATGCATATCCAAAAGAAAAGTTTTAATGTGGTATCATAGGCTATTCACCCCCCCTCTAGCCTATTTGAACTTTATTGCGGACCAACATTCTGTATCTTGTTTTCCCTTAAACAAGGGAGGATGAGCTACGGAAAACCCAAAGCACTCATAGTAATCCAGAATGTACAATAGTCCACAGTGAGGCAGGGCGTGTTCCTACGCGCCTTCGCAACATCCTTTTTTTGCACTTTTCCGTTTTCTCCTAAACAAGGGACGATGGGAATGAAAAGGGTGATGCGTTTTCTGTATCTTGTTTTCCCCTAAACAAGGGAGGATGAGATGCGGAAAAATCCAAAGCACTCATAATGGACTAAAGCACACTCAGTGACCAAGGCGTATTCAACGCGCTTTCGACAACCCTCTTTTTGCATTTTTAATTTCGTCTTCCCCTAAACAATGGAGGATGGAATGAAAAGAGTGATGTCATTTCACAACTCGCGTTCCCCTAGAAAAGGGAGCGCGGGGTCCGGGAGATTCCGGGGCACTCACAGGCACAGATCTACCGCGAAGTTGAAATCAAATGAAATTGAGAGGGTAGAGCAATTGAGAAGTTCTAATGCTAAACCAAGATAAATACTCAACCAACTGCAAAAGGAAAATCCAGAAAATAAATATGTTCCCAAGCAGGTAAATAATGTGTTGCAGCAAATAAGAAACAAGTAGATGGGTAGCTATCTAAAGATGCAATATTTTTTCAGTTTGCTCAATAACAATCGGTACATTCATTATGTTCAGTTTGAGGTTGGGACCAATCAAGTCAGTAATATCATGTTTTCTCACCTGAATAGTGTTGAGTTGTTACATCGCTTCCCATATGTTTTGGTCATGGATGGTACATATCGAACAAATTAGTATGAGATACCTCTATTGCAGGTGATTGGAGTTATGCCAGCAGAGCATAATTTCCACGTTATATTTGCATTTATAAAGAATGAGACAACAATGACATTTCAATGGGCTATAGAAAATTTGAGGAATCTGTTTGGAAATTGTCCATTACCACAAGTGATCATGACTGATAGGGAATTGGCCCTGATGCGTTCCATTGAAGAGATTTTTCCTGAGCCGAGGCAATTGCTATGTAGAAGACACATAGCAAAAGATGTAGATAAATATGCTCGTTTACTTCTACTAACCGAATTTGTTAAGGGGTTCTGTGGGAGATGGAAAAAGATAGTCGAATCTCTTACTAAGGAAGAATATAACGAGTAGGTATCAGTGTTGACTGAAAAATGGAATAAGACCCCGAAACTGGTACATTATGTGAAAAAGGAATAGTTGGACCCATATAAGGAAAAACTTGTCACTGCTTGGACAAAAAAATTCTTACACTTTGGGACGGAAACAACAAATATAAGTATCACAAAACCTCTCACTTACATATTTATATTGTTATTAATTGTTACATATATATAATTATTTTTAGTAATCTTTTGTTTTGTAATTTTTTGTAGAGTAGGGTGCACATACCCAACTTAAGCATTCGCTGGGAACATCAACGTCAAGTTTTGGTCATTTATTCCTGCAAATCTATTTGCTTGTCGAAGGACAATGAAATGAGATTCAGAACAAATTTGAACACAATCGATTTGTTACGCACCCGGTGACAAAAAGGATACTCTTTCGGTAATTGAGGCATGATGTGTCATACAAGGCTTGGAAACTACTAGATGATCAATTAAACAAATAGGAAAACAAAGTGAACAAAGAACCACTATCAATATGTGGTTGTGTGTACATGTCGAGTTATGGTTTACCTTGTGGCTGTGAAATGTTGCGGTTTGAGAATGAGGGTTTGAGCATCAAAGTTACGGATATTCATGAATTTTGGAAAACTTTGAGCATGGTGGGATATATTGCACCCAAGGGACCAACAACAGAGGATGATTTTAATAAAGAGGCTTGGATTCAGATTGAAAATTGTACAGAACCCCAGAAGAGGAGTTACTTTCAAAACATACATCGTATGTTGAATCCCGAGGTGGTTCGGGTTGAGCAACCGGACGTCCGACGACACAAGGGCCGCCCAAAGCAAAACTCGACAAAAAGAGAGTTATCTCGTTATGAGCATGTTGAGATGAGCATGGGTAGTGGCCCATCTAATCCTATGTCTATATCAAGTCGAGGTCGAGCTTCATCAACATATAGAAGAACGGGCAATTCATTTCCGTATGCTAACCAAATTCTAAGTTTCCTATGCAGGTTCGTTGAAGACTATTTAAACATCAAGGGTGATGGGCATTGTGGATATCGAGTTGTTTCCCACTTCATTTATAAGGATCAAGACTGGTGGGATGAGGTACGACTTGATTTGATGCATGAGTTATCAGAACATTCTATGTTCTATTTATTAGCCTTAAATGAGGAGGTCGAGTTCAAATTGCTTTACAAAAAATTGGACTGTCATAGTAAAACAGCACCCCCAGATAAGTGGATGAGTACAGCAGAAATGGGACACATAATGCCTCAAGGTATCAGGTGATCGTTATTTCTATCTCGGCATCACAGTCTGTCACGTACCTACCATTAGTGTCACGCCTGGAGGGGCAAGCGGCTCCACAAGATCAGATATGCATGGCGTGATGAATCAGAATCATTTTATTTGATTCGGTTGGATGAATATTGTCCTATGCCTCCTGTGTGTCCTAGTTGGGAATGTATATGCAATCCCAACATAAGGCATTGGTCTACTATTTGGATGGAACGGAAAAGGTTTTGGGCAAGACCGTCAGAAAATTAGTAGATGCAATGTATATGTTTTTGAAGACTATGTAAATGTATATGTTTGCTTGTTACTTAAATTATAACAAATAAGTACACACATCCTCATATTACAAATATATAACTAAGTCATATAAAAACAAATAGGTACCAAATATAAAAACTAAGTGGGAAAGTACCAAGTACAACTTGACATATTACAAACATATTAAACATAGTGTTCTTACTTAAATGAAAACAAATCCGCCAAATGGGTATTAACGTCGTCGATTTTTTTCCACACATCCTCCTCACTTAGCTGGTGTCGATAACTCATCTGAGTGTATTGCATGCGTGATGCCACCCACTGTAACCGCTGAAATAATATACAAAATTATAGAATAAATTATAAAAGTTAAGGTGATGAAACATAAATGTTAAATAAAATACTCACAGCTTTAGGAGGTATATTAGGTCTTGGAATATCATCGGCTTCATTTTCCTCATCGCTCAGATCTGTGCGCGTCACCCGAGGATGTGTCCGCTGTATAAACCATTGCATATACCCCGGGTCGACCTGGTCGGGGTAATGAGCTACACCACGTGGCTACAACCGATGAACATGCCATGCATCCCACCAATCTTCTTTGGGATCGTACCTTAATACATAATTGGCGGGCTTCTCACCTTGAGACACCTTTCTTGGTTTTCTAGGTATCGTAAAAGGAATTGTTTGAACATACCCAAACTGTCTAAGGCATCGCTCTGGCATGTACAATTCCGTGATAGTACAGCAATGAATTATGCCCGTGAAAAGAGTTATCGGTACATCACGTGACGGATTCTTCCCAAATGGAGTCCAACTCACCTGTTCATATCACAAATAATATAACATTTATTACTTTAAAACTACCAAAATAAACAAGTATTCATATATCCAAGTCTATCAAAAATCAATTACCATATCAGAGGTTAACAAATCAAGTGTTCACTTGTATTCTCTGAGAGATCCATATCGGTGGTGGGTCTATCCAATCACCCATTTTAGCGATGCCAACTCATGAGGTTTCCAGTCACTCATCTTAGCCGGTCTGAAGGTGGGAAAGTATTCATATATCCAAACCTATCCAAAATAATTAAGACTTTGTCAAATGTAATATAACATTGTAATAAATTACATGAATTTTTTTTACCATATTAAACATGTACGTACCTCAAGCAAAGTCATGCATCCTGCACTATACAAGGTCTTAGCCCTAGATGCCATGCCAAGATGACGATATAAGAATGCTAGGGTAGCTGCACCCCAAGCATAACTAGGAATGGTAACTAAGTCAAGCAAAAAGGGCAGATAATGGATACTCACTCGAGTTTGAGACTTATCCATGAAAATAGTAGACCCCAACAACCACAATAAATACCCCATCGTTGCATTGGGGGGATAAGTCGTAGAGTGTTTAAGGTGATGGTAGAGTGTTATTAACTTAATGGAACTCGACTTAAGCTCAACATCTAACTTAGGCATGGTCATACCAAGAATATTCTGAAGATGAATCTTTACAACTCCAACACCCATCTTCGAGATAAGGGCTTTCCCAGTCATGGGAAGTCGTAAAATATGCCAAACATCATGTAGTGTAATAGTCAACTCACCAAATGGCAAGTGAAAACTATTAGTTTCTGGATGCCATCTCTCGAAAAATGTTGATATTAAGGGCATGTTAAAGTGATGAAACATGATTTCCCTCAAATGAAACAAGTTAGAACTTATAATATTATCGGTGGTTTGTTGGTTCCTCATCGCCCATGTACCTATGCGTTCGGTTTGCGATTGGTATTTAAAAACTCCCCTTTCCTGCTAAAATAAATAAAGCATTAACATATATTATTAACATTTAACTAAAAAAATACATTTAAAATTAATAAAACTTCTAAAAAATACATTTAAATTTACCTCTCCATTCCATATCGCATATGCAACATGACCATTATAACAAGTCAGAACATCTGTTATATGTGGGCCTCCTGGATAAGACTTCGTCGACCCCTACCAAAAGAAGGTCATTCTCCTGGTCGTACACCTAGTTATCCTCTACCTCCTGGACCTAAGCGTCCGCCGTGTAGTGGAGGATGGCTAGCACTCATCCGTCTACCTCTATCATCATCCTCCACCTCCTCCTCCTCTACCTCCTCATCCTCATCATCACGTAGCTGCAATATCCTCTCCCTAAAGCGAGGACCTACTCGTCCACCTTGAGCTAGAGGGACTCCATATCTTCTCCGTATACGAACATCGTTGTCCTCCTCCTCTCCCTCATGCCTCTAGTAACTATACTCAAACGGAGGATTCCTGTGAAGACCCTTACCAGAATTAGAAGGACGTCTCAAAATGGGCATTGTAGGAGTCACATCCTGCAATCGTCTCTCTGCTTCTTCTGCTTCTTGGAGCGATGGCGACTCACTCTCATCAAAATGTGACGGTTCCCTCTGTACTGTTCGTCTTCGTCGAGCTGATGCAGGAACACATCGATTATAAAGTCGACCGATGTAATTTTGAAGCGCCGGATCATCATCAAATAATAATATGATTCAAATCATAGTCATTTTTTCATGTTTATTCACAAATAATAATATTTAATATTCAAATAACAAAATTATAACATTTAATAACAATATTAATTAACAATATCAATATAAAAAATTAAATCAATTATATTCGGGGTATTTTATTCATGCTTATTCACAAATAATAATATTTAATAACAAAGTGTTCTTAATTATGTGGACTAATTTAACTAATTTATATTTCTAATAAACAATTAATTATAGATTAATTAATTCAAATTATAGTCATTTTTTTCATGTTTATTCACAAATAATAATATTTAATATTCAACTAACAAAATTATAACATTTAATAAAAATATTAATTAACGATATCAATATAAAAAATTAATTCAATTATATTCGGGGTATTTTATTCATGCTTATTCACAAATAATTATATTTAATAACAAAGTGTTCTTAATTATGTGGACTAATTTAACTAATTTATATTTCTAATAAACAATTAATTATAGATTAATTAATTCAAATTATAGTCATTTTTTCATATTTATTCACAATTAATAATATTTAATATTCAACTAACAAAATTATAACATTTAATAAAAATATTAATTAAAAATATCAATATAAAAAATTTAATCAATTATATTCGGGGTATTTTATTCATGCTTATTCAAAAATAATAATATTTAATAACAAATTGTTCTTAATTATGTGGACTAATTTAACTAATTTATATTTCTAATAAACAATTAATTATAGATTAATTAATTCAAATTATAGCAATTTTTCATGTTTATTCACAAATAATAATATGTAATATTCAACTAACAAAATTATAACATTTAATAAAAATATTAATTAACAATATCAATATAAAAAATAAAATCAATTATATTCGAGGTATTTTATTCATTCTTATTCACAAATAATAATATTTAATAACAATATTAATTAAAATATTAAACATATAAGTAATTTATGACAAATTAAAATTAATTAAACAACTTATATCAAATAGCAAGTGCTAATAATAACAAGTAGATGCAGTTTAATGGACCTAACTGAAAAATTAGAAAATTAACTTTAACAACCCAACATAAACTAACACACTAACGGAAACTAACAAAATCTAACAAAATTTAACACCACCAACCCAGCTGGTGGTTAGGCAGTCAAGGATTACGGGTGGTGGTGGAGCACGATGGCTCCCAGTGGTGGTCTTCAATTATTATTTTTTTGCTTTCTATTCATGAACACAAATTGAAATTACAAAGAATGAGTTTATAAAACATACCTTGTTTGAAATTAGGAAGAGATAAAATCTAGAGAATGATTTTTTTTGATAGTTTTTGCTTTGTATGTTTTTTGTTCTAAAATATGTTTTTTATCTATATTTGACTAAGGGTAATATAGTAATTTAACTAAAACAAAAAAATAAAATATTTCTAACTTGTACAACTACCCCCACTTAACTAAAGCAAAATAAATACTATAAATGTCCACTTTCAAAATTTAAGTCATAAAAGTTTCATTTTATTATTAATAAACTACTATAAATGTCATTTTATTAAAAAAAAATTGACTTTCAAACATCGACTATTTGCCTGGAATGGAGAGAGTAAAATATTTCTATCTTATAAAACCACCCCCACTTTTGAAAAATTAACAAAGTTACCCCTAGGAATTACAAGCTCATCTAAACCCGCCACTAGCTCCCTCCCTCTCCGCTTGGGCCACGCCCAGGCCCATCCCTTCCAGCCTTCACGCCTGATCCTCCCCCAGTCCCAAGCCCAACCCTCCCATTTGGACTACCACCAACCCGGTACCAAATCCAACCCCCATTTGAACTGCCAACAACCCAGTCCCAAAACAGCCCAGTTTTTTTTTCCTCCCCATTTGGACTGCCACCAACTCAGTCCCAAACCCAGGTCCCCCCATTTGGACTGATTCCCAACCTGTTCCTAACATCCCCATTTTTTTATTTTTATTTTTGTTTTATTTTGAACCCAATTCAAATCTTATTCATTAATCAATTTAATTAATAAATTGTGTTTAAATTATTGTAGTTTTTAAATATAAAATTATGTAAATTAAATTTAACAAAAAAACCAAAAATTTAAATTACGTAAAGGGTATTTTGGTCAAATACATTTTAAAAGTGTTGTATTAAGCATTTTATAGGTGTTATATTACGCATCACTGTATGCAAACCTAAGACATTCCATTCATAATCCTCCAATATTAAATGTATTTATAGAAGAAGGGCTTTTATTTTCTTAGCTTGAAGTTAATACATCAAGAGCTTATTTCTTACCAATACACTAATTGTAGCCTTTCAAGGTATTACAAAATAATAATAATGGGTTGGGGTAAAGTCTATGTTCACTCCAACTTTTGATAAAAAAAACAAACAAACAAACTACAAACAAAATGATTAAATCTATATATAAGAAACTCTTCATTTTAATAATTATTCGTCTCCTCGTGGATCATCAGAGCATTAGGCCCCATAAACAAATGATGAGTATGGTGGTATACTCTGAGGATGTCTAAAGAAATTTTCTGGATCAGCTACACTCTTCACTCGAACTAGTCTCTCAAAATTACGAGAGAAGTATCTGGTACCCCAAATGCTTGCTTGTTTAAAAGTTCTAGCACCTACTCCCAAGTCAAGATCATTATAGTTCACATATGCTCTTCTTGGAGACCTTGAAACATAACGAGCCATATAAGCGTAAAAACTTCGTATCCAATTCGTACGTCTGTCAATCACAGATGGATTTGTAGGGTCTACGATAGCCATCTCTAGCATCATGTACAAATTCCCTGCTCTATGTGGGAATGGAATAGCCGACTCTGAAATCTCGCTCATCTTTCCGCCATAAGGATTGAGTATGAAAAAAGGAGAACCTATGTCAGTCTGGAATAAGATCTCCCACATCCCTTCAAGACCATTTATAGAAATTGGCTTCACGACATAGTCGGTTTTCCCTTTTACAGGAAGCCTAGGTGGAGCAGTTCTGTTAAGAAAAGTTTGAGGTGAATCTTGACTTGAGAAACCAGCGAATATAAGCGCCGACTGAATCCAGCTTACTTCAATACAATCTTCTCTAACCACTCTCAACTCTGGGAAACTCATATCCAGTAATGAAATCAACCTATCAATTCTACCCAAGAACAATGCGTCGAATGTCACGACCACAGTTCTTCCTCCTTGAGTACTCGAGTTCACTGTTGTTAGTTGGGCTCTTAAGAATAAGTCTCTATCCGTACTTGGTGCAACAGATTGCCATTTATGAAGAAGATTTGTTGCGTTTTGTTCCAGGGTCCTTCTGATGACAAAGGTAGTCACTATTTCTGGAACATCAACTAACCTTAATTTCCAATCAACAATGACTCCAAAACTAGAACCACCACCACCTCTAATGGCCCAAAAAAGATCTTCGCCCATGGTCTTTCGATTAAGAATTTTTCCGTCATGGTTGATTAGGCGAACATCTATCACATTGTCAGCAGCAAGTCCGTACTTACGCATCAATGTTCCATAGCCTCCCCCACTAATGTGTCCGCCAACACCCACAGTGGACCAATCACCAGCAGGAAAGCCAAGCGTATTACTTTTCTCGGAAATCCTATAATAGACTTCGCCGAGACTTGCACCACCTTGGACCCAAGCCGTCTTGGTTGCAGCATCAACACTTATTGATCTCATGTTAATAAGATCAAGCATGACAAATGGGACATTTGCAGTGTAAGAAAGGCCTTCGAAATCGTGGCCTCCACCTCGAATTCTCATTTCAACTCCAAGTTTCTTGGAACAATATATGACTGACTGAATCTGGGATTCATCGACAGGTGTAACAATGAGGAGAGGTTTAGGAGTGGAGGGTGAACTGAATCTTGGGTTGTTTAGCTTGAGTTGCAAGATGGGTGTGTAAGAAGGGTTGCTTGGGGTGTAAATAAGTTGGGAAATGGAGTCATTGGAATGATGGGAAGTAAGGCAAGTTTGAAAATTTTGAGCAACTGAAGAAGCTGCCCATGCAACATTTGAAAAGTAAAGCAAAGATAAAATAAGTGAAAGCATAGAAATCTTCATGATACGATTGATAAAATTAGTGAAAATTTTGGTTTGTTTTGTTGGCTGAGTACATAATAGAAAATAGATACCATCTATTTATAGTACTGAGTTTGTTTACAAGTTTGCATGGAGACAAGTACTCGATCGTTGACTTGGTATGAAAAAAAGTCTGATTTACAGCTAATGCCAACTTAGAAAACAAGATAACCTAGCAAGACATTTTTTAAGAAGGAAGAGCAACTAGTCCTGAAAGACGGCTCAAGAATGAAGTAGTCGTATCGTCCCAACGCGGGTAATCATAAATGGAAAAAATTTATCGTCCCAACGCGGGTAATCATAAATGGCAAATATTTGTGTAATAATGTTTTACAGATATTTTTTGTAAGATGGATGATATTTACTCGATCCGCTGTGTATTGATGGATTGAATTGTAAAAGAGTGAGATAAGCATAAAACTTCCTCATCAATCATCATGATAAAAAACACATGTTACACGCGGCACCCCTGTAATAATACTCGGATTTTTCGTTTGAAAGTCAAATTTAAAAAAAAAATAAAAAATTTAAGTAGTACGTTAGTAATAAAATGATAGTTTTATTCTTCAAATTTTAAAAGTTGATTTTTCAAATATAAAATCAAAAATTGAATAGTGGACTCTTTTGCCCGAAATTAATTAACATCTTTTTGTAAACAATGTAAAATATACTCCATCCGTTTCGGTAAATAGTTCGCTATTTCATTTTTGAATGCTTCATTTAAATAATCCATTTTCAAAAATTAAGGTATAAAAGTGTCATTTTATTACTAATAATCTACTAAAAATATCATTTTCTTAAAAAGTTTAACTTTTAAACAGGGACTCTTTATCTAAAACGGAGGGAGTATTTCGGTTTAAAAGTTTATTTTTAAAATTATGCTTATCATTTATATAATATTTCATCTTTTACCCTTCACTTATGATGTATAATGTTTATATTTAAGTATTTTTATAACTATAACTAGACTTTTAAATAAGTATTTTTTGCGTAGAACGGCGGGAGTATTAATAAAAAAGGAAAAGAAAAGGCAAATCCTAAAAAGAAAGATGGTTCAAATTCACGAGAGTTGACGTTATTAGTCAAGATTTAAGAGGTAATGAAATGGTCTTTGTTGACCAAATGGCGTATCGAAGAATAATGGAAAATTGACGATGTTCATATTGAGTGGAATTAGTTTATTCATTGACTTTAGACTAACATCTTCCGTGGATAAACTTTTAAAACATTTTTTTCACAATTTTTTGTATGTTACACAATTTCCACATCAAAAACAAAACTTATCTTTTCGCAAACTTTTTTTAGAATGGTAAAGTGATCGTTTTACAACTTTTTCATGAGTCTCGTCATGACATATCATTATTTATAGGGACAATGCTAGGATTATTTTCATTTTGTACTAAAATATGAGTACTTTGTGATGTGGTATATTCTTATTGGTTGGATATTTTGTGGGTTTAAGCACTCCAGCTAATGACAATATGCCACATCAGAGAGTACTTATATATTAATGCAAAATTAAAATGGCCCAAGCATTACACTTATTTATATCACTTCACTTTTTTAAAAAAATTGCTCTCTTTGAATCACTTTTTTCTATGAACCTCCCACAATAGTAAGCTTTTGAATGATCCAGATTATAGTCCAAAAAAATGTTATCAAAATGCACTTATAGTGATTATTGTTGGAACTTGGAAGTACGATGCTAAGTGATCGCATTTCATATATGAGTTCAAAGATTTTTAGATTAAGTTGGTAATCGGAAAGTGTATGGGTCTGTTTGATTTGATATATGAGAATGTGTTTATAATTTATAATTTATAATTTATAATTTATAATTTATCAGAATTATTTTTGAAGTGTTTGATTTGATTTATGGTTAGATAAGTCATAAGTCATGTGCATATCTGTGGGTACCTCGGGATCTCCCGGATCCCGCACTCCCTTTTTTAGGGGAACGCAGCATGTGGAAGGATACCACGCTTTTCATTTCATACTCCGTTATTTAAGGTAAGACAAAATTAAAAATACGGAAAGGGTGTTATCAAAAAGCGCATTGAATACGCCTCGGTCACCGAGTGAATTTTGGTCCATTATGAGAGCTTTGAATTCCTCTGTATCTCACCCTCCCTTGTTTATGGGAAAATAAGATACAGAAAATGAATCACCCTTTTCATTCTCATCGTCCCTTATTTAGGAGAAAACGAAAAAGTGCAAAAAAAAGGATGTTGCGAGACCGCGTGGGAACACGCACTGCCTCACTATGAACTTTTCGAAAATTGCCTTAGGTCATTATGAGTGCCTGTGGTTTCTCCGTATCCCACCCTCCCTTGTTTAGGGGAAGACAAGACACAGAAAATGCATCACCCTTTTCATTTTCATCGTCCCTTGTTTAGGGGAAAACGGAAGAGTGTAAAAAAAGGATGTTGCGAGCCTCACCATGACCTTATGTTTATTTTGGATCGCTATGAGTGCTTTGGGATCCCCGTATCTCATCCTCCCTTGTTTAGGGGAAAACAAGATGCAGGAAATACATCACCCTTTCATTCTCATCTTCCCTTGCTTAGGGGAAAACAGAAAAATGCAAGAAAGGATGTTGTGGGCCTCACTGTGATCCAAAATGTTTTGACAGAGTCGCCATCTTTATTTTAAGGAGAAACAAACAAATACCAAAAATAAACCAGAGATTGTAAGTTACGAGTTGAGAAAGTGCTAGGCACCCAACTCACCCTTTCGGTCTTAAAACAGTTTTTGGCTAAAGTATGCTTTTATTATATTTTTTTGAGCAAATAAATAAAGCATTAAAAGAAAATATTTCTGAGTTTACATTATTTACAGACTTGCAGTCATCTCCTTCCAGTAATTACAAATATATTTAAAAAATATTTTGTCATAATAATGGCTCTTTTTAATACTATTTTCTAAATAGATCCGGGCAGCATAACAACTTATATTTTTTTTACATCGAGCCGGACGAAAATAACATTTTTATAAATAAAACCCTTAAAGGATCACTTTTAAGAGCGTTGGTGTGCTCGCTCTGTCCTTCCGGGAGAGGGAGTCTTTTGCTGCTGCTGCGGTTCGGGCAAAATAACTGCTTCCGAAAGTTGCTTCTGAGCACCGTCAAACGGGCGGAGCAACTGCTTGCGTTTTTGCTGTTGTTTGCTTGCTGCTGGCGGAAATCGGGCAGAGCAACTACTTGCTTCTAGTGGATTTGGCCTTTGGATGCGGGCAGAGCAACTGTTCTTTTTAGGATTTTTGGAACAGGGAAATAGGGTGGAAACCTATTTGGGGGGCTAAGGCTCACTTTGACCGGTTGGTTTTGTGTTTGGAGGAGAATTGACAGAGCTTCGAGGTTCTATAGGAGGGGGCACTCACTATCTCACGATCGCTCTTCTATCGCAGCGTAAAATAAACGTGTAGAGTTTTTGTGAGAAAAATTCTCTCTCTGAAAGCGAAGCCGGACACCTCTATTTATAGGTGAGAGGAGGGACACCGCTGGCGTTTGTGATTTTCTTCTTATGCTTCACCAGCTTGTACCACGTGCTTGAAGGCTTGTGCAATGCGTTAAGATGAGTGCACTATTTAGGCTCTAGGCGCCGACACCATAGAGCTTGGGCGCCGCGCCCATATGGCAATATGTCGCGCATGTCTTCCTTTTTCAGCCTCTTTTTGACACTTTGGCCCCTACATTTTACTGTTTTACACATCCTGCTTTATCTTTTACATTTTTAAACCCTGTAACTTGACATTCGTTAAGTTTAAACAAGTCTTAATATCGCATGTAAATGTTACATACCAGGGGTACAAAATTGGGGTGTCTACAAAGCCCCTCAACAATGGAGTTTACGAGTAACCCGCAGCTTACCGAGTAAACGAACATCGTTGATAAGAAATAGACTCCCTAATTTCGTGGAAATCAAAAATGGGGAGTAATGAAACAGGCAGCAGTTATAATGCAACAATTTATAATGCAAACCAAATCTCACATATCCTAGACATATTTAGTCGGTTATAGCAGGCTATCGTAATTTTTAAGCAGATATGCAAATTAAGTGCTCTGATGGTCGGACCTACTGAAGTAGGCTGCCTACGTATCCCTTAATAAAAGGAACCAGACCAAACGTAGTTCGGCCCGATGAAAACAAACAACGCTAGGTGGAGTGCTAAGATCAAACATCGTATCCTCAAAGGGTTGAACCCTTTACCGAACACGATGGTGGGATGCATCGTCTCCTCAAGACAGGGTCCTTCGTCAAAGCACGATAGCCTTTTAACTGTCCCGGGGTCTCTGCCCCTTCACAGAAAAGGCTGAACACAATCATATCAAACATCGTATCCTCAAAGGGTCGAACCCTTTGCCGAACACGAAGGTGTGATGCATTGTCTCCTCAGGACAGGGTCCTTCGTCGAAGCACGATAGCCTTTTAACTGTCCCAGGGTCCCTGCCCCTTAGCAGAAAAGGCTGAACACAGATTCAAATTTTTTATCATTCATCTTGGGGTTACGCCCTGCGAGGAGATGATCCTATGCTACTCCTATAAAGCAAGAAAACATTGCATCCTCAAAGGAAGAGACCCTTCGGCGAATGCGATGGTGGAACACATCATGGGTGATCATTCATCTCGGGGTTACGCCCTGCGAGGAGATAATCCTATGCTACTCCTATAAAGCATGAAAGCATCATATCCTCAAAGGTAGAGACAAGGTTCTAAAAATTGTTAGGCGGCCGCTAGGCGGCACACTAGCGCCTAGCGCCTAGAGGACTAGTCGGGGAGTACTCGGGGCCTAGGCGGGGCCTAGAATTAAGGCATAATTACCATTTTTTTTTTTATAATTTACATCAAAGATCAAACACATTGAATACAAATTTAAATTTTTTTATGTTTGTCACTTTATCAAACACTTGTCTATATTTGTAAAATGAACAAAAATTTACAAACCTACCATTAATCTCAATTCTCAACAACCCCAAAGCAATAAACCAGCCATGTTTAGAACTAAAAACAAAAAAAGATTTTACTCCAGTTCGCCCCCCATTACCTCTCTCTCTGCCTCACCATTACCACTCCCCCTTCCTTCTCTAGTTCGCCCCCCCTTCCTTCTCCGGTCACCACATGCCACAAAATCAAAGCTACAAAAATAAATTAAGGTCGGCGAGATTTGGCGTAGACGCCGACTTGGTCGATTAGGCGGCGACTAAGAAAGTTGTGGCGGTAAAGAGGAGCCTAGCGCCTAGGCGGAGCTAGGCGGGGAGTTTTAGAACACTGGGTAGAGACCCTTCGGCGAATAGAATGGTGGAACACATCATGGGTGATCATTCATCTCGGGGTTACGCCTCGCGAGGAGATGATCCTATGCTACTCCTATAAAGCAGGAAAACAACATATCCTCAAAGGTAGAGACCCTTCGGCGAATACGATGGTGGAACACATCATGCATGCAAAAGGTAAAATACTTTACCTTTTCTTACCATTGCCTTGCTTTTGCTGATTCAGCTAATTCTACTGCATTTACTACAATTTGCTGCTTCTGCTGCTTTAGCGGCTTATGTTGCTTTGGCGGCTTCTGCTGTTTTGGCGGCTTCTTCTGCTTTTGCTCCTTTTCCAACTTCTGCTGGAAATTTTCTTTTGCTACTTTTCCAACTTCTGCTGGAAATTTTCTTTTTTTGCTGCGTTTCCAACTTCTACTGGAAATTTATTCTTTGCTACTGTTTCAACTTTTGCTGGAAATTTCTTCAACTGCTTTTCCAACTTTTGCTGGAAATTTTCTCCTTTTTTTTTTGCTTGCTTCTTGCATTCTTTTTATTTTCTTGTTTTTTGCACATTTTTTTCTTTGCTTTTTGCACATTTTTTTAATGCACATTTTTTTTCTTTGCTATACTTGCATTCTTTTTCTTTGTATTTTTTCACATTTTGGGGCTGATCTGCTGGAGATATGAACTTTCCTTTGATTTTGGATGAGTGACCATCAATTTTTGTTAACAAAGCTAACTTTGTTAACTTTCCGTTAAGCTTTAGGGGTCATTTTGCAACTTTGAAAACCTGAGGACTTAAGGGCTGAACTTTTGAACTTCAGAGGGGGGAAAAAGAAAAAAAATTCTTTCCCTCATATAGGCGACGGGAGAGGAGCAGAAGCAGCTCACTGCTTCTCTTCATTTCTTCTTCTTCTTCTTCGTTCCTTTCTGCCATTGTTGTTGCTGTCAATTTCTTTTTCATTTCTTCTCCTTTTCACAATTTTCTTCCGCCAATTTGCGTGTTTTTCTTTGATAGATGACATCCTCTTCGAGATCTCGGAAGGAAAAAGCACCGATGTACACGGATTCAGGCAAAGAGAGGAAAGAACTTCCTCCCTTGATCTGAAACCATGTCAAATATTATTATTCGAAGGATGATTGGAGCAATCTCCTTCGTGACCGGAACACCCACGTGTCAAATCTTCCGAATGCCACTGTAAGTTTCTTTTTTTAAAACCCATTTGGATGAATTTTCAGATCTGCTAGATTTCTCTGTTCTTTTGGGCTTTTGGAGCATACCTGATCTTGCTTATGATGCTTATGCATGCAATTTATATGCTAGAATGATACAATTTGGCAATTTATCCATGAAATTCATGTGATTTATTTTTGCGATGCATAAGTTAAATAGTTGGCATTATTTGACTCTGCGATGCATATTTTATATCATTGATGCAATTTGGTTACATGATGCATGTTTAGACTGAAAAATATTTTTATATGATGCATGCTTATGAAATAGATTTTTTGAAAATATGATGCATTTTTTCGGATACATTTTCAGGCACATATTTGGATGCATGCAAAATGTAACAGGAATATTTTATGCAGTAATTTTCACTTTTATGAATACATATGCTGCAGAGACATGATAAATTCCATGGAAATTTTTTTCTCTCAATATTTGCAACATTTCATTCTAATTTTTTTTAGGAATTCTAAAATGCAATCATTTGGAAAAATAAATGCAAATGATGAATAGCTAATGCATGCATATATCATTTCTGTGGGATGCAAATGTGACATAGAATATTTATTAAATGCTTGCCAACATGTTGTATGAGCATTATTCAATATGTGCAACATGTGTTTATTTTTGAATGCAAAACACACATTTTTTCTATTTTTCTTTATTTTTTGAAAAACACTTTTTTTATGCATGCAAAAGTGGAAATTTTTTTATGCCGAAATGTCAAAATATTTATTTATTTATATATTTTATTTTTGAATGCAAAAATTTTTCTCTCTTTTTTTTTTAACGCATGAATGCAAATTATATTTTTCTTTTGAATGCTAAAGATGCAATATAATTTTATTATGCAAAATGTGATGTATGTAACATGCTTAATTTAATGATATGCACTAAAGGTTTAAATAAAAAGATAAGAACTTACATTTTCCCCTTTTTCTCTTTTTTTTCGATGCTGATATGCTGCTGTTTTCTTTTTTCCCTTTTTAGATGCGTAGGCCCCTGGTCCGGATTCGGGCAAGCTGTACCAACGTTTTGGACATATATAACTTGATGCCTGAGGCGGCACGAGTTTTGGTAGAGTCCTCTAGATTCAGTGTATTTTTGCGAGCTTTTCGTCCTTTTCGCAGCTTTTTGCCCATTTTTGATGTGCTGAGGGACTATTGGTGGGACACCACCCATACATTCCATTTTAGCTGGGGGAGGTGACCTTGACCCCATGCGATTTTGCTGCCATCACGGGCATCCCTACCAGTATCGGCAAGACTCTGGCGCCAAACTATACCCTCCGTCACCACCACGACGTGGTGGAAGATCTCCTGGGCTTTGTGCCCTAGTATAAATATGTTGATGAGATCTTTATTGGCAGTGTAAGGAAGTGGTTTTTGGCGAATGCCGGGAAGATTGCAGAGAATGATAGCGAGGCCATAGCTCGCGTCGCCAGGGCATTTTTATTCTTTTTTCTTGGATCGTCTCTTTTTGCCAATTCCTCTACTTCTTTGAGGGTTTCCCTCCTGGGATGCCTGAAGGATTTGGACCATGTTGCCGATTATGACTGGGGGAGGCGGGCTTGGCGGAGCTGTATGCTTCTATGGATAGAGCCAGCCGTAACGATTCGCCGACTCTTAATGGATTTGCTCCGGCTTGGGACGTATCTTTTCTTTTTTCCCTATTTTTGTCCTTTCAACATTTTCTTCATCATTTAATTTTTTTCGCAGCATTTTTTTTTCGCAGACTTTTTTTTCTGTTCTTTTTTTTTTCTACAGGTCTGGACTTATTCGATCTTTCATTTCAGGTCGGGTCAATTGCATCAGCGCGTTCACGAGCCACCTTATTTGGCTGAGTTCGTGAGTGCGAACAAGTTAAATTTGGATCGGGGTGGCAATGCTTCGGATACAACGAGGGCGAGAGATTGCTAGCTTGAGCGCACGGTGCACTTTCTTCCTTGGAGGGGCTTTGGTAGGGCATTATATGGTTACTACGAGATGAGCTGTGGATCTTGGGATGCGATGGTATCCATTATAGTTGATTCATTATATATGGGAGAGCGGGTCAACCGCCAGCATTCTACACTCATGACATTCCCAGTGGTGCCTCCTATGTCTCCCCCTTGGGTGGTTGTGCCGGATTTCTTACTGAACATGTATCAGTACCTGTCGAGATTTTTTATGCCTCAGAGCGACTTTCCAGTTATGGCATATGAGGACTTTCTAAGGACTATGCTTCATCCTGCCCCTCCTGTCCCTATGGTGACTAGGCGTGCTTTTGATGCCTCTGATAGGCCGAGGCCCTCTTTTCCAGCCCTTGACGCGCATCTAGAATTTTCTGCTCCTCCTGATGCTTTCTCCACCTTCCGATATCATCGTGATGGAAGGATAGTGGAGGAAGTCCTTCCCGATGCAGACATCCCTGAGGAGTATCATGTCCCGGAGCAGGCTCGCACGGTAAATATTTTCTTGTCCTTCTTTTTTTCTTTTGTATCATTTCATTTTTTTACATAATTTTTTTTGGAGACTGATATATTTTCTCTTTTGCTGTCTCACACTTTTTTCTCAGGTTAACGTGTCGACATACAAGAAACTGCTGCGGGGCTTCTTCAGTATCAACAAGCTTTATCAGCGGCTTGTAGATGAGTTCTCCTGCCAGGGGAATGATGCAGTGCGGCAGACCAGGCGCCGGAATCATGATGATGCTGCGGCTGCCGGATCGAGTCGTGCTCGGACGAGGGGACGAGGATACAGGATCGGCAGACACGGGCCTCGGGTTATGGGTGGCAATCTTGAACGAAGCCAATCTTCTCATGCTCATTAGCTCCAGCTACCTGCACTTATTAGCTTTTCTCTTCTTTTTTTCTTGTACCGGATTCTGTACATATATATTTTATGCAATGCAATATGATTTTATATGATGCAAAAATTTAAAATGCAGACTCAATATTTCATGCATAAAAGAAAGCTAGATCATTATCTAGGGGTAATGGCACACTGCAACTTATGAATGGAGATTTAGAAAGATACACCTTCGGATTTAAAAGTGGGCTTTTCCGGAGTTCTGCGAGGAGGAAGAGGCAGTCGCCTCTTCATGTGCTTGATATTTTGTAATTGTAGCGAGGCTATTTCCATAGCTTCTGCATTTTCTTTCGATCAAACAGAGCCAACAGTGAACGGTCGGAGCCGAAACCGGGATACCAGGCAGTTTGAGGGAGCAGTGATGGAGATCCAAGCGCCACCCATAGGAGAAATGGTTGCCGCGCCAGGAAGAAGTGTAGGCGGTGCCAAGGCCACTTCCTGTGCGATCCTTGTTCATGCACTGTTCCTGCATTATGCTCAGAATTCGTCCGCTTCTTCGATTTTTCAATATAAAGAGAAGCCGAGGCAGTGCTTATTCCCTCATCACTGGCTTGCCTTCCTTCCTTCTGTTCAACCTTTTTGAGTCTTCTTTTACTCAATCTCCCCCTCTTTTGTCAGATAAAATTTTGTTTTTTATCCAGAGATGGCCGCACCAGCTCTTACAGCTTTAGAAATATAAATTTATGAGAATGCCCTGGACTATTGGGTCCTTTCTTTGTGGTCAGACGTTGGGGACTGGTTTGAGCATATTTACGGGTACCGATGTCTGTTGTCATGGCGAACCCTTTACATTATCTGGGATATAATGCGGGGAGCTTCCAGGTTATGGTCGCCTCAGAATCATTTTGTTTTTATTTTGGCATGAATGAAATGTGCCCCACCTTCGAGGAATTCTACGCCATGGTGTGGATGACAGCCAATGGCGGATCCGTAGCTTTTTTATGCATACCGGGGTCTATGCCCATGTTATTCTGCCATGCATTGAGTGCACTTCATTTTATTTGGCGAACAGGGTCCTACGCCAATTTGGCAGGGAGCAGGTCATCCCCGATACAAGCCTTCCTCTGGCTGAAGAGCTTGAGATGGATAGGGATTTAGGCACCCTTATCTGCAATATATGGCAGCTTGACTTTGACTCACGAGAGGCTGCTTATGTCTATTCTGATTATATGCTCATGTCCCATGAATATCTGTCATGGATTATAGTGGTTATTCCTGCATGATTAGGCATGTCCGCGGAATCTTTGGGCTTTGAAGCGAAACGATAAGCCTAACGGCATGGATGCTGCTGATGGAAATAGAGCGAGGACCTGAAAGTTCGGGCGGTAGTCCCTCGGGCTCTGAGGAGGACTTGAGCCGGGTCGTGGCCTTGGTGCAGGATGGCTCTGTCCAGAATGAGGTAGGTCCTAGCAATGCGCCTCCTCGTCTGAGCAATGCAAGTCGGCGGAGCAATCCCCGGCAAGCAGATAAGGTTGTTCCCCCTCAGGTTGGCAGACGAAGCACTGCCCACAGGGATGACGGTGCTGGCCCAAGTCGTCCGGTTGTTTAGGACAATGAGGATGTTGATGATAAGGAAGATGAGGACACTTTTGGGGGTTCTCACGCTGGTGAGACTGGACCTTCCTCTGTGCCTCGCAGAAGAAGTATATGGTCCCGGCTGGGCGGACGTCGCAGGCATTGATGGACTGCTTCGGGGCTAAGCTGTAACAAAAGGATGGTTGGGGAGAAACATGGGTATATAGGTAGCAAGTAATAATAGACATGTACAGGCATAAATGCATAATCTCAAATATCTTAGGCAATTATTCCTAAGTTGCACCATAGGACCTGTATTATATTATATTTTGAGATTTTTTGCGAGCTTTGTTGTGGTTTTTCTCTTTTAGTGATCGAGGCTCTGCGTATCTTTGAAGACTTTTAGGAAGTCGAGCAGCGAGGACTCAGAAATTGCGTTCCCTTTTTTTTTTTTTTTTTTCTATTGTTGTTTTTTCTTTTATCTTTTTTTTATGCTCTAATTTTTGTCTAGGCTGCCCTTTCGGGATTTCAACCTAGCGAGCCCTTATTTCTCCTTTTCGTGTTTTTTTATGCTCTAATTTTTGCCTAGGCTGTCCTTTCAGGTTTTCAACCTAGCAAGCTGGAGAGAGAAGCAATTGACAAACATATTCGGCTCACGCATAGTACCTTTTGAGTTTATCGATGTTGAATGGCTGAACTAGATATCCTCCCCATCTTGGTTTGTGAGGAGTACTGCACCTCCTGACCGGATCTCTTTGACAATGTATGGTCCCATCCAGGGAGACTTCCACTTCCCTCTAGTATCAACATAACTAGGGGGGTTTTGCGAAGCACCAGGTCTCCAACTTGGATGTCACGGCCTTTGACATTCTTATTGAACTCTCGAGCTATTCGCCTTTGATAAGCTCAAGTGTGTTCTAGGGCTAGTAGCCGACGTTCGTCGATCAGGGCCAATTCTTCATATCGTCCTTTGAACCAGTCGATTTCTAATATGTCTGATTCCATCATTACTCTTAATGATGGGATTTCAATTTCGATGGGCAGCACTGCCTCCATGCCGTAGGCTAAAGAATAGGGAGTAGCCCCAATGAGTGTGCGAACTGAACTACGATAGCCCCAAAGGGCTAGTGGCAATTTTTCTAGCCAGTCTCTTCCCGTGTCAGCCATTTTTCTGATAATATTTTCCAGTGTTTTGTTGGCTGCTTCAACGGCACCATTGGCTTGTGGTTGGTAGGGGGAGGATTTATGCCTTTGAACCTTGAATTCGTCGAGTAGACGATTCACGTCCCCTTCAAAGTGTGTACCGTTGTCGGAGATAATTTCGAAAGGTACTCCGTATCGGTATATAATGTTGGTCCGGATGAATTCGAACACCTTTCGAGCATTTAGAATTTTATAGGAAGAGGCTTCCACCCACTTCGTGAAGTAGTCGACGGCTACTAAGACATGTTCGTGGCCATTGGATCCTTTCGGATGGATTTGACCTATGACGTTGATTCCCCAAGTTGAGAAGGGCCAGGGGCTGTGGAGTTATATAAGATATGCGGGGGCACGTGCTGCAGATTTGCGAAACGTTGGCATTTGTCGCAATGGCGTACCCACCGGATACAATCAGTTTCTAGCGTGCTCCAATACTACCCCTGTCGGATGACCTTTTTGGATAGCATATACCCGTTCATGTGTGGCCCGCAGGTACCACCATGAAGCTGGTCCATGATTTGCTCAGCTTTTGATTGGTCGATGCATAATAGGTTTAGGCCTTGGTAATGCCTTTTGTACAGGCTTCCACCGCTGAATACGAATTGCAATGCCCATCTTCGCAGGGAGACTTTCCCCCTTTTGTCTAGGCTGGGAGGATAGACTCCTTTCTGAAGTAGATTTACGATGTCTGAATACCAGGGCTCGTGATCTTCTTCAGGAGCGACATTGATTTTGAAGCAGTAGGCCGGAGTGACCTTTTTCCCAATTATAAATGGTTGGACGATGGTTTCTATGGGAATTTGGACCAATGATGACAGAGTGGCCAAGGCATCGGCAAATTGATTTCTATCTCACGGCAAGTAATGAAACGAGATATTATCAAATTTGGCGGCTAGTGCTGTCAATTTGGCGTGATAGAGTTGTAGCCGGGGATCCTAGGTTTTCCATTTCCCTTCGACTTGATTTATGATTAAGACGGAGTCCCTGTATACTTCCAAGTCTTTGGCTCCTTTTTGGAGGGCTTTTTCTAGACCAGCGATACAGGCTTCATATTCAGCTGTGTTGTTCGAGCATTCGAACTCCAACCTTATGGCCAATGGAGTGTGGGAATCTATCGGGTCGATAAACAAGATTCCTATGCCAAAGAACATTTTCAAGCTGGTGTCATGATTAGCAATTTCGAGGACACCTTCGTCTGGGAAACTGGGCTCAGCTGCATCTTCTACTTCTAGAGGCAGATCAGCTAAATGGTCTGCAATTATGTTGCCTTTGATGAATTTGAGCGTGACATAGGTGATGCCAAACTCATTGAGGAGAAATGACCATTTAGCGAGTCGGATGGAAAGCGATGGTTTGCCGAAGATGTATTTTATAGGATCCATCCTGGAGATGAATTTGATGGATCGTCCTTGCAGATAGGTTTTGAGCCTTTGCGTTGCCCAGACTAGGACGGTGCAGCTTTTCTCCAATACTGAATAATTAAGCTCGCTTCCTTGCAGCTTCCTACTTATGAAGTAGATGACATTTTCAATATAGGAATTTTCTTTTTCTTAGGCGAGCATAGCCCCTACTGACGTGTCTGTGACGGTTAAATATAGGAGGAGAGGTTTATGTGTATGGGGAGGAGCTAGTACTGGTGGATTGGTAAGGTAGACTTTTATTTTTTTCAAAGGCTAGCTGGCATTTCTCGTCCCAAACTTCGTCAGTATTTTTCTTTAGGAGTTTGAATAGGGGCTCACATATGGATGTCAGCTGTCTGATGAAGCGGCTGATATATTGCAATCGGCCCAGGAAGCCCTTGACTTCGGTCAGACTTTTTGGCTGCGACATATTTATGATGGCTTTAATTTTGGCCGGCTCGATCTCGATGCCTTGCTCAGTCACCATGAATCCCAGGATCTTGCTTTTGGTAAACCCAAATGTGCATTTGGTGGGGTTAAGCTTCATTTGATGCTTCCTTAACCTTTCGAAAAAAATTCGAAGGTCTTTGATATGAGCACTGATCGATGTATTTTATACGTCGATTTTATATACTTCTATGACTTAAATTATGCTATTTCACGAGGCTTTTGGTTACTAATATATGTTTTCGGTGAGTTTTGTAAGTTTCAGGTTAATTGTGAAAATACGCGAAACCTGTGGTTTTAAGTGCAAATTTCAAGAAGGGCCAAAAGGAAAATTGAAGAAACAATGAAAGCCGCACAATATGGACACTTTGCGACGCTCTCACCTTGCGACCGCAAGGTGGTCGAATGCGTCAAAGTCGGATTTTCACACTATTCAATCCGATTACAACTCCCGAGTATATATAGAAGCCAGAGGCCGAGCCAAAAGGAGGGAGGACGGCTGGAAGCTCTCTTTTCATAGTTTTTAGGTAGTTTTGGATTGTATAACATAGTTAGATTTTGTAATTTCCAAGTATTGAAGATCAAATCATGTATCCGATCATCTCCATGTGCTGTTCATTGTCTATGATGAACTAAATCATCCATAATCTAGGAGGTGGGAGGTAACTTGTATCGAATTTATGTTTTGATTCTTATATATATGTCTATTCAATGCTTGTTGATTGTGTTGTTTATCAACCCTATATTATTTTGCTTTGAACAAATGAATGTAATCGCAAATAATAAAGGCTTAGAGGTGCGGATAACCGCATGACCAAGTGCATATGTCGTACAATCGGCTCACCAACACAATAAATTGGACCTATCGATGCACGAGAGTGATAAGTTAGACCGTGTTCTTACATGATCTAGGTGACAGATAGATCATAAATCTAGGTGACAACTAGATTGACAGCCTCCGTGCTTAGGATATAGAATGGATGAATTTTATGGGATGGAGGAGTCGAACCAATTGTTCAACAGACTATATCTATTTTTAGTGAACGAACCCAAGACATTGAATGACATTATTATGAATTGAACATAAAGGAGATATAAGAAACCCGTAATCCTAGATTTCCACCCACCATAAGATCTTCATATCTCGTTATTACTGTCTAATTAGTTAAACATCTATAACTAGTAGTTTAGAGTAGAATTAAACATAAAAACCCCCTTAGTTAATAATTTGCTATCAATAATTGCACTGCTCGTGATCACTTGTCTCTGTTCGACCCTTGCTTCCAATACTATTCTATAATAGTCTTGTCCACTTGCAAGGAAAAAGATTAAATAAAACATCGATCAAGTTTTTGGCGCCGTGTCGGGACAAGCTAGTTCACGAAGTTAGTTTGTTGGTAGCGTAGTTTTTAATTTAATTTAGTTTTTAGTTTAATTTTCGTTTTTATAAAAAATAAAAATACAAAAAGATTTTATTTTATTTTATTTTAATAGTTAGTTGTTTTTAAATTGCTTTAATTTATTTTTATGTACGGTCGTAGATCTTTAAATCCTAAATTGGTAGACTTAAATCAAGATATAAATATTGTTAGAAGATATCAAGAAGTTTTTGAAAATCTAGCTTTCGAGCCCGATAATCAAGACCATTGAATCAAGAGGATCCTCCGTTGATCCTACAATGGAAGAAAATAACAATAATCGTAATCCTCGAAAACCTAGTTGACCCAAATCAATAGGAATCAAAGAGAAGAAGAGCATGCAAGAAGAAATATGGAAGTAGTGGTAAATCAAAGAACTATTAATGACTTTAGTAGACCTTCATTAAATGTTGTGACATCATGTCTAGTCTTGCCGATGTCGTTAGGAATTTTGAGTTAAAAGGACATTATTTTAATGCCATACCATCTTTTCATGGGATGCCCCATGAAGATCCTGCTGGCTTTCTTAAGAGAATATGAATACATGATGAGTACTTTTCCTTTAGGAGGGTTGGATCAAGATCAAATCAAAATGAAATATTTTCCAAAGGCATTAAAAGAATTGGCAAAGAGATGGTTTATGAACCTAACACCAAATAGTGTTTATACTTGGGCACAATTATATGATTTGTTTATGAGTAAATTTTACAAACATGCATCTCTTACGAGTATAGAAAACAAATCATGTCATTCCAAAATGAACTGTGAAACATTCCATGAGTCATGGGATAGATTTAAAAATCGCTTATTATGTGTCCTCATCATAATTTGGCTCAACATGTGTTAGTGCTTCAATTTTATCATGGTCTTCGCAAAGCTTACAAACTATGGTTGATAGTGCATTGGTGGTTCTATTAATAGAATGACACCGTAAGCACTAGAAGAATTATTTGAGATGCTAAGTATTAATTCCCAAATGTAAAAGTGCTAGAGGTAAAAATAGAGCCTATATCAATTGCAAGATAATTCAAATACACAAGCTCAATTTGAAAATTGGCAAATTCAAGAAGCATGTGCCTTATGTGGATTATATTCTCATGCTACTAATTTTTGTCCGTCAAGTGCTATGTATTCCGAAAGCTAATGCTATGAATATGTACCCTCAAAGGCCAAGGAATGATCCCTATTCAAATACATATAATCTCGGTTGGAGGAATCATCCTAACTTTTCTGGGGAGGAAATAAGCCTTTGCAACCTCAACAATTCCAACCTCAACCACCACAACCTCCACAATTGCCAAATCAAAATCGCTTGAGAATTGAAGAAGTTCCCAAGCAAGAAGTAGCTAGTAAAGGTCAAGCAGCAACTTTGATGAAGTACATGCTTGAAGAAATTGAAAATCTAAAGAAACACATTGAAAGTTCGGAGCATATAAAAGAGAAGGGAAGTTCCCTAGTCAAACCGAGCAAGCTAAGTCAATCACCGCCTTGCGAAGCGTAAGGTGATAGGTGAAGAGGTAAGTGATCCGATCCTTCTTCTAATATGCCTGCTACAATAGAAAATTTAAAAAGGTAATTGAAAAAGAAATAAAAAAGATAGTGATAGTAATAAAGAGATTAATGACTTAAGTAATCAAGAGGTAGAAAAAGAAGTAGAAGTAGAAGTAGATGTTCCAAATAAGGAACAAGAAAAGAAAAGAAATTCAAAATAAAGATAATACAATTGAAGTTGAAAAGAGTTGGATCAAGAAGAAGAGGAACCTTATGGCTCCACCACCCTATGTTCCTCCATTCCGCTTTCCAAGAAGACTTATGAAAAACCGAATGGACAAACAATTCGGAAATTTATAATATGTTATCCAAAGTAAATGTTAATTTACCTTTGCTTAATGTTATTAAAAATATTCCAGCTTATGCAAAGTTTTTCAAAGATCTTCACTCTAAGAAACACAAGTTTGAAAACAATGAAAAGATTGTTGTTTCTAAAACGTAAGCCTGCTTTACAACCCGAATTACCACCTAAGTTGAAAGACCCGTAGCTTTAATATCCAAGTCTCCTTGGGAAGCTCTAAAAGATGAAAGCAATGCTAGATTTAGGAGCAAGTATTAATTTGATGCCTTTGCGGTCTATAAACAGTTAGGTTTAGAGAACTAAAACCCACTACTATGCAATTACAATTAGCTGATCGCTCAGCTTAAATATCCTTTGGGTATAGTGGAAGATATCCTAGTTCAAAGTTGATAAATTAATCATACCATTGACTTTGTGGTTCTAGAGATGGAAAGGAAGATATGCACCAATAATGAAGTCCCAATATTGTTAGTGACCATTTATGGCAACCGCCAATACAATGATTAATGTGAAAAATGGTAAACTCACAATGTCACCCTAGGTGAAACCGTTGAAATTTCGTGTTTGATGCTATGAATAGACCTAGTGACATAAGTCCCTCCTTTTTCAATAGATGAGATTGAAAAATTATCAACCGAAACTTTTGAAGAAGAGGAAGATTATGAGAGATAGATTTATTGTCTATGATGATAGCCCTATCCCTCCCATAAAAATCAAAATACATTGAGGAAATTGAGAAGAG
>CM028384.1:5982176-6033676 GCA_013146195.2 Codonopsis lanceolata | reverse complement strand
GGTTGTTTAGCTTGAGTTGCAAGATGGGTGTGAAAGGAGGTTGCTTTAAAAATAAGTTGGGAAATGGAGTCGTTGGAATGATGGGAAGTAAGGCAAGTTTGAAAATTTTGAGCAACTGAAGAAGCTGCCCATGCAACATTTGAAAAGTAAAGCAAAGATAAAATTAGTGAAAGCATAGAAATCTTCATGATATGATTGATATAATTAGTGAAAATTTTGGTTTGTTTGTTGGCTGAGTATATAAAACAAAATAGATACCACCTATTTATAGTACTGAGTTTGTTTACGAGTTTGCATGGAGACAAGTACTCGATCGTTGACTTGGTATGAAAAAAAGTCTGATTTACAGCTAATGCCAACTCAGAAAACAAGACAGTTTTTAAGAAGAAGAAGAACGAGTCCTGCAAGACGGTTCAAGAATGAAGTAGTCGTATGGTCCCAACGCGGGTAATCATAAATGGCAAAAAAATTCGTGTAATATGGTTTTATAGATATTTTTTGTAAGATTAATCATATTTATCCGATTCGTTGTGTATTGGTGGATTGAATTGTAAGAGAATAAGACTCTTTCTTACGTAGGGCTGACGATTTGGTGGGTTGGGTCGGGTCGAAACGGTTAACATGTCGAAACGGGCCACGACCACTCGTTACGTGCGACCCAAATATTAAATAAATCGGAATGGGTTGGATCAAATCGGGCAATGGATCGAAATGAGTCGACTATTCTCATCTCACATTTTCCACCAAAAAACATATATTTTCATAAAAAAAAATTTATGGGTCAAAATGGGTTGAGTTGAAACGGGTTGACCCGTTTCAACCCATGAAAATTTTCAAGCCGGGTTCTGTTGGATAATTTTCAAGTCGGATTGGATGGGTTAAAGGGTTTTTGGTTGAAATTGCCGGCCCCAGTCTTACGAATTAAGATATGTAAGACGGTTTAATAGGAGACTTACTCATAATAAATTTACCGGTAAGCAAAAAAACTTCCTCATCAACCATCATGATAAAAAACACATGTTACACGCGGCACCCCTATAATAATCCTCGGATTTTCTGTTTGAAAGTCAATTTTAAAAAAATGAAAATTTAAGTAGTATATTAGTAATAAAATGATATTTTTTTCTTCAATTTTTAAAAGTTGACTTTTTAAGTAAAACATCAAAAATGGAATAGTGGATTTTTTTGCCTGAAATTAACATCTATTTGTAAACAATGTAAGGGATACTCCCTCCGTTTCGGTAAAAAGTTCACTATTTCATTTTGGGATGTTTCATTTAAAGAGTCAATTTTCAAAAATTAAGTTATAAAAGTGTCATTTTATTACTAATAATCTATTAAAAATATCATTTTCTTAAGAAATTTAACTTTTAAATTAGGAGTCTTTATCTAAAATGGGGGGTATTCGTTTAAGAGTCTATTTTCAAAATCATACTTATCATTTATATAATATTTCATCTTTTACCCTTCACTTGTGATATATACTCCATCCGTCCCTAAATTATTGTCCTCCTTTCCTTTTTCGTCCGTCCCAAAATAATTATCCACTTTGAAACTTTCCTTTTTAGAACATCACTTTTACCACTTTACCCTTACTTTTTCACCATACTTTAATTATGGGTCATATACACATGGGCTTTAAAGGAAACTACACATTAAACCAATATTAATAATCCAGTCAAATATGTTTTCTTAAATGGTGCGCCGGATCAACCAGGACAATAAATTAGGGACGGAGGGAGTATTATTTATGTTTAAGTATTTTTATAATTATAACTAAACTTTTAAATAAAGACTTTTTAGGGAGTATTAATAAAAAAGGAAAAGGAAAGGCAAAGCCTTAAAAGAAAGATGGTTCAATTTCACGAGGGTTGACGGTATTAGTTAAGATTTAAGGTGCCGTTTGGTAGCTAAGATTAAGGTCAGATATGATTAATAATCCGAGTTGTATTATGTTTGGTACGCAATAGGTGGTCGGGACTAATAGCACGAGGCACGAGTTATCCGGATAAAATCATTATCCCCTCATTATTAATACTAAGGGGGAGGGTGGTATTATTAACACCCTTACTAAAAAAAATTTGGAATAACATTTATAATCTTAAAACTACCCCTGATATATACGTGAAGATTAATAGCGAAAACACTAATAATACTGAGATTAATAATATTGCTTATCATTGTCCGATTACCAAACAAGCCCTAAGAAGTAATGAAAGGATCTTTCTTGACCAAATGGCCTATCGAAGAATAGTGGAATTAGTTTATTCATTGACTTTAGACTAACGTCTTCAGTGGATAAACTTTTAAAACATTTTTTCTTTTCTTTTCGCAAACCTTTTTTCAGAATTGTAAAGTGATCGTTTTAAAAAAAAATTGCTCTCCTTGAATCACTTATTTCTATAAACCTCCCACAATAGTAAGCTTTTGAATGATCCAGATTATAATCCAAAAAAGGTTATCAAAATGCACTTATAGTGATTATTGTTGCAAGTACGATGCTAAGTGATCGCATTTCCTATATGAGTTCAAAGATTTTTAGATTAAAGTGGTAATTGGAAAGTGTATTAGTTTCCAGACATGCGTTGATGGCAAAAATTTTGATCGAGGCCCAAAATTTTGAACGATGCTAAATTTTTTTTAACGATGTCTAAATTTTTTTCTTGTAATACTCAAATTTGGACAATAAGCTTTTGCACTGTAACCCTTAAAATTTTGAACTATGCCCAAAATTTTAAGCGATACCCAATTTTTTTTTCTTACAATTCCCAAATTTAGGTAGCGGTTTTATCCGCGCGCCTTTCCTTCATTAAGAGTATCTTCGTCATTTCACCCCCAAAAATGTTCTGTAACGGTTTAAAAAAATTATCGTGGACTTTTAGGATTGTATTTTCTCGGGAAAAATTATGGCCGGTCCCTTTTTCTAACCTCAAAAGTCAACATTTCTTATTTTCAATCGCAAACGACCACTTTTCGAAATATTGTTCAAAAAATGACATGTCTTCTTCAACAACTCTGATAACACACTTTAGATTTGAAAATCACGATTGTGCGTAATGAAACGGGATCAAAGTTTAATAAATTAGATAATATTTTTGTATCGCGGTTCATAAATTTCATTGTTTTAATTTTTGTATTGTGGTTTAAAGTTTAATTTTCTAGTCTATTTTTGGATCGCGGTTTGTAAATTTCATTGCATTAATTTTTGCACTGCGGTTCAAAGTTTAATTTCCTAGTCTATTTTTGAATAGCGATTCATAAATTTCATTGCATTAATTTTTGCACCGCGGTTCAATATATAGTTTAATTTCATAGTCTAATTGCACCGTAATTCATAAATTTAACCCGATATTTTTGAACCGCAATACAAAAACGTACGTAGCGCGCCTCGGGTTCATTAAGGGTATTGCACTCTTTTTGCCCTCAAAAGTGTCATTTTCCAGTTAAAAAAAACACTGGACTAGAGGGGTTATAAACTTTAAAAAGTGGACCGGCTCGCAATGTTATCTATTTTCTCCACATGGGACCGACCCGGTTACTACCCATATTGATATAGTGAGTAGTTTCATTTAAAGCTCATTGGTATGTGGACCCAATATTAAAATAACAAGAAAAAGTAAAGGTAAAATGATAAAAATTATATCTCAATAAAAATAAAACTTTCAAACAAAACAATTATTACAAAACGTAAAAACCAAAACCTTTATTTTAATAAATAATCTTTTCCACGAGATTCATCCATCGTTAGATTCCATAGACACATAATTAGAAGGCCCCCCTACCTAAGTATCCATCAAATCCCAAAGTGCACCCTTACCTAAGGTTTGTCCTATAGTGACATCCAAAGTTACCTTTTGTCATAATTTGCACCCTAGCCGTGACATCTGTTAGAAAGATAACAAAAAGTTAATTTTTAAACTTTATAATGGTAGAAATTAAACGATAGGAAAAATAATAGCAAATACTCCATCCGTCCCTAAATTATCGTCCTCCTTTCCTTTTTCGTCCGTCTCAAAATAATTGTCCACTTTGAAACTTACTTTTTTAGAACATCACTTTTACCACTTTACCCTTATTTTTTCACTCTACTTTAATTATGGGCCATATACACATGAGCTTAAAAGGAAACTACACATTAAACCAATATTAATAATACAATCAAATATGTTTTCTTAAACGGTGCGCCAGGTTAACCAGGACAATAAATTAGGGACGGAGGGAGTAATATAATTAACATAATTACCATATTCGGCACCACTACGGGATCCACTCATGACAAAGACCGGTAACAGGACCAGCGAGGCAGCCGAGCCAATGCGAGCTCGGCAAAAATACTTTGTAGAACAATTAAGTCGAGGTAAGAAACGAATTGACATCCATTGCCCTCAGTTCACTTGGCCTCGACGAAAGAGTCAATGATCATTGGACCTAACAGGAAGCTTCCCAAGGCCAGAAGAAACTGACACACGCAATCACCAACTCCCTGACAGCACCTAGTCCAATCATCTCTGATAGGGCTGCAGACCATTTATATATTACCAGCCACAACATGTTCCCATATCAAAGACTGCTACCTCACAAGGCCAATCAGGTATAAATAGGAGACATTCCCCACTGTTAAAAGGTAAGCCATTTTTCAGATATCCTAACTCGCTTATCATATTCACTTATACACATTTATTATGCACCCTACCGGAAACCTTACTCTCACGCCGGAGGGTTCTAGTCAGAGCATCCCCGACCCCTTAACGGCGTTTCATTTGTCTTATGCAGGTTACAATTCAGGAATGAGCAGAACCACTTTGATCTTTTCATGAACACAAAAAATGCTCTCTTCCGAGCCAACATGATCAATCCCTAGACTGCCCCCTCTCATATCATGTTAGGAGTGCAAGCTTGGACAGATGACCACCTCGTGTCATCCAAGTGGATTGACGCGTTCAACCAATGGGGCATGTCTCACATTATCCCAACATTTGAAACATCTGAATATGTGGATAATGATAACCCGAGTTTTGATGATAACAGTGACAGATCTTACCCAGATCTATACGAAGATGACCCATCTCATCCGGATTCCCATTGGTAGACGTCATTGCTTACATTATCGTATAATTATTCTTTCTAGATGTCATTGCGTATATCCTTGTATAATTATTGCTTTATTCCAGAGCCATATATAAAGGGCTTTCAAACTTCATTTGTAATCAGAGGAAGAAAAGAAAGAAATATATCTTCTAAGTTTCTAAGTTTTCAATTATCTCTCCCGTCTTCTCGTTTGTTCTTAAGTTTTGTTTTAAAGTTTATCTGTGTTACAGGTCTTATATAGATCTGCCTTAATTTTACAGGTCTTATATAGATCTCCCTTAACCTTCCCCCATATTAAGGAAACTGGGTTTGTCTTTTCGATCAAAAAGATGTCAGGGGCTATGGTAGAAGCACCTATATGAGGATCTGGATGGTCTGGTTGGAAGACTTGTGGGACAGAGTTTTCGTCACGTTCCATCCAAACTTCAATATGCCTCTGTCCAAATTTGTGCAGTAAGCTTTTGCATTGCAACGCCCAAAATTTTGAAAGGAAGAGAAAAACAAACCATAGCCTCACGACAAACACGTAAGTGAAATTAAAGTTACAATTTGTAAGGGTAAAATAGGCATGACCTATTTTGGTTTTGTTTCTCCTTTCTTGGTCCCTAAGTTTAGGCATTTTTGAATAAAAAATCTTTAATTAGATTTTGGTTTTTCTTGGTCCTAAAGTTTATGAGTCATTTTTGGAAACAAAATATTCCTAAGGATTTTTAGTTGCATTTTTGGAAACAAAATACTTCTTTAGATTTTGTGGTGTCTTGGACCTAAATTCTAGGAGTTGTTTTTGGTAACAAATCCTTGGTCAAATCTTTCTTAACAGCCGTGTCTTGAAGACCTCTTCAATATGGTAAGTGGATCTAACAATTAAGGAAGTTGCTTTTAATTCCAATTCTAATCCTTGTCCTTCTTGGAGTTGGATTCCTTCTTTGTGTGTAGGTTTCCTCCTCATTATAAATAAGAGTCATGGGCAACGGCTGAAAGTGATCCCTGAATCGTGACAGAGAGACAATTCAGAACACAAAAGAGCGAAAATTCGAGTCGAAATTCCGGCTTTTTGTGCAGAAGTTGAATGTAGCTTCGGATGTTACAACATTGGAAGCTACATTGAAGTGCTGAAGCTGTTTGTCTTCCTTGCTGTTTTTAGGAAGCTGTTTGTTTCTTCTCACGTTTGCTATACTCGTTTTTCTGTGGGATTTTGCTCTCCAAGACTTGTTGTTTTGTGAGAGTGTTTTGTTTGGTGATTTCATATAGTTTTTGTAAAACAATTCATCCTTTTTAGTGAAATCTTTTTGGCCATGAGGCTAGATCTACAAGCATAAGGCTTGTAGATTGTGTGGTATATCTTTGTGCTTATTTTCGTGCTATATTGTTAAAGTCTTCCACTGTTTATAATTTTTCTGACCATTGTGACTTCCATTGTAGCTTCTTCACAAGCTACATTGGAAACTGCATTGCTTGTTTTTTGGAGAGTCCTAGCTACTTTTGTTCTTTCAATTGGTATCAGAGCCTTCTTTTACATCACTAAGAGTTGATTCTGGTTGTAGCCGTGATGGATTCTCAATATGAGAATGTTGTTCGTCCTCCAATTTTGACTAAGCTGTTTTGAATGGTTGGAGTCCACCTAAATCGATTGATGATGATGGAGATGTTAAAATCACTAGTGAGGAAAATTGGACCACTCAAGATAGAACCATTGCTTCGTTTAATTCTAAGACTCTTTCAGCCATATATAAAGCCTTAGATTCCAACACCTTTAGGGTTATAGCCAATTATGAGTCTGCTAAAGATGTATGGGAGACCCTTCAAACCTTGTGTGAAGGACCATTGATGCAGGCAGTCTCGCACTTGATTATCTCGACCGTTTGGACAGGGTGCGCGGAAAAGGGCATAACTTTTGAGTCGGGTGGAGTTACGGGGCCCACAACATATCAAATCGAAGCTCTCGGAAAGACGGACAAAATAAACTGAGCGAAGCTCGGTTATGAGCTGTTTTTAAGGCCAAAAAACGTCATTTAAACAGGGTTACGGGCCTTTGAAGTTTTTTTATTAGTTTTGGGCTTTTTTGTAATTTCGACAATTTATTGCTTTTAGGGTTTTGAGCATATTTAAACACTTTTATAGTTGTTTAAGAGGCAGTTTTTGCCGTTTATGAATAATACGTTTCTCCCCAATTCCGGTATTCATTGAATCAACGTGAATTGATGCCTAGATCGTGGTAGGTTTGCAAACCTCAACATAATTTAGAAGATCATTACTGGTAGTCGTGCGCGATCTCAACAATTTTGATATTTATCAGTTTCTCTTAATTACCTTCAGCTACATCAACCTTCCAGTGTTCGTGCTTCTAAATTAAGATTGTTTACCACTCAATTTGAAAACACAAGGATGAATGAAGATGAAAATATTATGTCTTACTATACTAGATTACTTGATATATCTAACACTGCTCTTGCTTTGGGTGATCCTATCACAAATGATCGTCTTGTTAGCAAGATGATGCGAACTTTGCCTGAAAGGTTTAATGTGAAAATTTGTGCTATTGAGGAAGCTCATGACATTGACAAAATTGGTTTTGAAAGACTAGCTGGTATTCTTCAAAATTTTGAGTTAAACCTCAATGAGCAAATTAAGAACAAAGGCAAAGGTGCATCATCTTTTACTCCTTCTGTGGAAAGTATTGTTTTTCCTTCTGTTGTTGATATTTCTTCTGAATTGATTGAATTGCATAAGGAGATTGAGGAATCTGATTTTGGTGAAGAGTCAATTGATTTTTTAACAACAAAGTTCAAAAATATTTTGAAAACAAAGGGGCAAAACAGATCTCCATCTTCTATCTCCAAAACAATTTTCAAAACTGAGCCTAGCAAATTTCCTCCCAAAGAAAGTTCTTTTCAAACCCCTGAAAAATCTTTTACCAATCCTTTTGCTAAGCAGCCTACATCTAGAAGTAAAAATATTGATTCTATTCAATGTAGGGTTTGGGCATTATGCTAATCAATGTGCTAATATTTTGAGAAAGAAGGGTTTGAATTTTTCGGTGACTTTGAGTGATAGTGATGATGAAGATCCAGGTGATCTCATCACTCTCACTGTAGTACACAACTCTTCATCTGATTTTGCAGGATTTTCGGCCAATGTGACTCCGAATGTAGCAACATTAGAAGCTACAAATGGACATAAGCTGTGAAGATCATTGTTGTTTTAACTCCTCTGTCATAGAAGACGATGGAGAATCAGAATCAGACTTGCTGGAAGGTTATAAAGAGTTGTACAAGGATTGGGAAAAGCGGGCTCATCAAGTTACTTTGCTTGGAAAGGCAAATGACTTGCTAAAGAAGGCTAATGAAGAACAGAAGGAGTGTATTATAAGGCTGGAGAGTAAGAAAGATGTTGAGATCGAAGAACTGAAAGAGGAGCTCATCCAAACCAATGAAACCATGGCTAAATGGAACTCAAGTCAACAAAAAATGGATGAGATGCTGAATTCAGGTAAGTCTTGTAAGTCAGGAATTGGTTTTATACCAAAGATGTTTGTGAGAGAGGGTGAAGATACTTCTGAACCTAAACAGCCCATGCAAAATTTTCAAAATCCAAACTTCTTTAAAAAACCAAAATCAAGAAAGAAAAATTTTGTATGTCATTTTTTCCATAAGCCTGGTCATATTCAACCATTCTGTTTTCTTAAAAAGGCTATCTATGAGGAAGAAGTAAGACATGCTTTCTTGGTTAAAAATCAAATGCAGCATCGAATGCAACAATTAATGCAGCTTCCAATGCAGAAACATTTGGAAGTCACATTCGAAGCTACATCAGAAGTCGCATTCACAAAAACAACACCCTAAAACCTTTAAACAAATGTGGGTTCCCAAAGGCAGTGACAAGAAGGGTAAATCCAAATACTATGAGCCCTTTGATATATGTCCTGATGCTAAGTGGTCCTATGATGAATCTCCTGACTTTGGAGATCATGAATCTCCTGCAAAATTTTCAGAACCTGCATCTGAAACCATTGAACCTGCATATCCTGGAAGTTTAGTGGATGTGATTCAGAATGTGACTCCGAATGTAGTTCCGGATGTAACTACATCAAAAGCTACATCGGAAGCTATATTAGTCAAAAACTGTGAAGATGCTGAAACATGTCCTGAACAAGCAGAGATTCAGTCCAGTTTGACTGATCATGGGCATGACATTCCAAGCAAAATTCAGAAAGTGCATCCCACTTCACAAGTCATAGGTAATATTCATGATGACATATACACAAGGAGAAGAGGTAAGGTTGATTCTCACAAATTAACATGTTTATCAAAATATTTTTGAGAGAAGCCTTAAAACTTTTATGGATGCTCCAAATGATCAAAGATTATGGGCTACACATTGATGTGTTAACCTTGTATTTTGATAACAACTATGCAATTTGTTTAGCACAAAAATCAAGTTTATCATTCTCGAACAAAACACATTGATATAAGACACCACTTTATTAGAGACTTGGTTGAATATGTAAATTGTTTGCATTGAACATATTGGGACTGAAAATCATCTTGTTGATATATTTGCCAAGTGTCTTGATTTTGAGAAATTTTCTAATCTCTGGAAAATTCTTGTGTTTTGTGTGCCATATGATTTTACACTTAGTTTAAAAAAAAAATAGGCATAATTGCATTTTGTCTTTAGAAGGCACTCTAGATCATTGTTTCACATGTATGTGCCTCTTGTGGTTGCTCGGGAATTGCATTCAAAATCAATTGTGATTTTTTTTTTGTTATGATTCTCTCTCTCTCTCTCCCATCTCTTGAGCATGTTTTAAGTCCACAAAGGAAAGAGCTACCTTTTGAAATTTAGAGATAAGGCAATTTATCTTGGTACTATGAAACTTAGGTTCTCATGGGTTGATCTTGAGAAAATTGAATTCTCTTAAAAGAAAAAAGTGTGAAAGCTACCTAACGGAAAAGAGCTACCTATGAACAAGGTTGTGTTACCATTATTTTGGGACTATGAATCCTTGGATTTCATGGGTTGATCAAAAGCAAAGTGGCTTCCCTGGGTAAATATTGTGAAAGGTTCCAAGTAGCATGTTTTTATAGCTTCAAATAAAGTAGAGCTATATTTCTAGGGAAATAAAGTACCTATGGATTTTTTTGTTATGAAAAATTTATGATCTTGGGAGATAAATCTGGTTGAGAAAAAAAAAATGCAATATTGAACATAAAATCACAATTTTGACGAATGCATCTCCCAATGCAGCTACATTAGGAACTACATTGCTTTGATCTGGTCTTTATCACTTGTGTGTGATTGCATTTTTTTTCTTTTGCCTAGCTTTTAGTCATCATGTTTTAGGCATAAAATTTTAGGACATGCATTGTTGGTAAGGATATCAGCTTGGTGAAATTTTGTCCAAAAATAAACTGTGCAAATCAATTTCCAAAAATTTCCATGTTGAAAAATATTTAGTGGATGTCTAATTTTTGTGTGGAAATAAGAGGTATTGAATCTGGATATGATGTGCTCAGTTATTGCTAATGGTGTGATTAAATCATGCTGAACACTTAATTGTGTTTTTCAAAATCTTGGATTTTTTTAGACTTCCTATAAGATGGTTTATCCTTTTTCCTTTTCCGGTCAAATAGGGGGAGAGAGATCAAGTGTTTCTGGTGATGGTGATGAATCTCATAAACTGTTTGTTTTGTATGCATGTGATTGCATCATTGGTATATTCTGATTTGTGCTTAGTAATGATTTCTGATTTTATACATTGTACAAATTCAGGGGGAGATGTGATTTTCTAACCAATGCAGGTTAGATGGTTTGATTGGTGTCGTTTAAAACACTTGTCATTTGATTTGACCAGAAATGCTCAACAAAGGGGGAGATTGTAAGGGTAAAATAGGCATGACTTATTTTGGTTTTGTTTCTCCTTTCTTGGTCCCTAAGATTAGACATTTTTTAAAACAAAATCTTTAATTAGATTTTGGTTTTTCTTGCTCCTAAAGTTTAGGAGTCATTTTTTGAAACAAAATATTCTTATGGATTTTTAGTTGCATTTTTGGAAACAAAATACTTTTTTAGATTTTGTGGTGTCTTGGACCTAAATTCTAGGAGTTGTTTTTGGTAACAAATCCTTGGTCAAATCTTTCTTGAAGACCTCTTCAATATGGTAAGTGGATCTAACAATTAAGGAAGTTGCTTTTAATTCCAATTCTAATCCTTGTCCTTCTTGGAGTTGGATTCTTTCTTTGTGCGTAGGTTTCCTCCTCATTATAAATAATATGGTAAGTGGATCTAACAATTAAGGAAGTTGCTTTTAATTCCAATTCTAATACTTGTTCTTCTTGGAGTTGGATTCCTTATTTGTGCGTAGGTTTCCTCCTCATTATAAATAAGAGTCATGGGCAACAGCTGAAGTGAACCCTGAATCGTGACAGAGAGACAATTCAGAATACAAAAAGAGCAGAAAATTCAGAATTCAGAATTCCAGCTTTTGTGCAGAAGTTGATGTAGCTTCGGATGTTACAACATTGGAAGCTACATTGAAGTGCTGAAGCTGTTTGTCTTCCTTGCTATTTTTAGGAGGTTGTTTGTTTCTTCCCATGTTTGCTATACTCGTTTTTCTGTGGGATTTTGCTCTCCAAGACTTGTTGTGTTGTGAGAGTGTTTTGTTTGGTGATTTTACATAGTTTTTGTAAAACAATTCATCATTTTTAGTGAAATCTTTTTGGCCATGTGGCTAGATCTACAAGTATAAGGCTTGTAGATTGTGTGGTATATCTTTGTGTTTATTTTCGTACTATATTGTTAAAGTCTTCCGTTGTTTATAATTTTTCTGACCATTGTGACTTCTATTGTAGCTTCTTCACAAGCTACATTGGAAACTGCATTGACTGTTTTTTTGGAGAATCCTAGCTACTTTTGTTCTTTCAATTGGTATCAGAGTCTTCTCTTGACATCACTAAGAGTTGATTCTGGTTGTAGCCGTGATGGATTCACAATATGAGAATGTTGTTCGTCCTCCAATTTTGACTAATGCAAATTATTCTATTTGGAAAGTCAAGATGCGTATCTTCATCAAATCAATTGATGAGAGAGCGTAACTTGTTGTTTTGAATGATTGGAGTCCACCTAAATCGACTGATGATGATGGAGATGTTAAAATCACTAGTGAGGAAAATTGGATCACTCAAGATGATGGAGATGTTTAAGATTACTTCAAACAACGTTGCATATTACATTCATATATATACAAAACCAACCACAATATGCAAAAACGTAAGACATTCCATTCATAAAACTCCAATATTAAATGTATTTATAGAACAAGGGTTTATTTTCTTCGCATGAAACTGATACATCAATAGCTTGTTTCCTACCAATACACTAATTGCAGCTTTTCAAGGCATTACAAAATTTATTTAAAAAAAAGAAAAATGATTGAGGTAAGGTTTATGTACTCTACAACCTTTTATTAAAAAAAAAACAAACAAAGAAACAAACTACAAACAATATGATTAAATCTATATATAAGAAACTCTTCATTTTAATAAGTATTCGTCTCCTCGTGGATCATCAGAGCATTAGGCCCCATAAACAAATGATGAGTATGGTGGTATACTCTGAGGATGTCTAAAGAAATTTTCTGGATCAGCTACACTCTTCACTCGAACTAGTCTCTCGAAATTACGAGAGAAGTATCTGGTACCCCAAATGCTTGCTTGTTTAAAAGTTCTAGCACCTACTCCCAAGTCAAGATCATTATAGTTCACATATGCTCTTCTTGGAGACCTTGAAACATAACGAGCCATATAAGCGTAGAAACTTCGTATCCAATTTGTACGTCTGTCAATCACAGATGGATTTGTAGGGTCTACGATAGCCATCTCTAGCATCATGTACAAGTTCCCTGCTCTATGTGGGAATGGAATAGCCGACTCTGAAATCTCGCTCATCTTTCCGCCATAAGGATTGAGTATGAAAAAAGGAGAACCTATGTCAGTCTGGAATAAGATCTCCCACATCCCTTCAAGACCTTTTATAGAAATTGGCTTCACGATATAGTCGGTTTTCCCTTTTACAGGAAGCCTAGGTGGAGCAGTTCTGTTAAGGAGAGTTTGAGGTGAATCTTGACTTGAGAAACCAGCGAATATAAGCGCCGACTGAATCCAGCTTACTTCAATACAATCTTCTCTAGCCACTCTCAATTCTGGGAAACTCATATCCAGTAATGAAATCAACCTATCAGTTCTACCCAAGAACAATGCGTCGAACGTCACAACCACAGTTCTTCGTCCTTGAGTACTTGAGTTCACTGTTGTTAGTTGGGCTCTTAAGAATAAGTCTCTATCCGTATTTGGTGCAACAGATTGCCATTTATGAAGAAGATTTGTTGCGTTTTGTTCCAGGGTCCTTCTGACGACAAAGGTAGTCACAATTTCTGGAACATCAACTAACCTTAATTTCCAATCAACAATGACTCCAAAACTAGAACCACCACCACCTCTAATGGCCCAAAAAAAATCTTCGCCCATGGTCTTTCGATTAAGAATTTTTCCGTCATGGTTGATTACGCGAACATCTATCACATTGTCAGTAGCAAGTCCGTACTTACGCATCAATGTTCCATAGCCTCCCCCACTAATGTGTCCGCCAACACCCACAGTGGACCAATCACCAGCAGGAAAGCCAAGCGTTTTACTTTTCTCGGAAATCCTATAATAGACTTCGCCGAGACTTGCACCACCTTGGACCCAAGCCGTCTTGGTTGCAGCATCAACACTTATTGATCTCATGTAGGGGTGACAAAAATTTATCAAACCCATTGGGTTATCTGTTATATCCATTATAATAACCATTAACACCCATTAACAAAATGGATAATTATGGATAATTAACCGGTTATCCATCGGATTTATCCACTAATGTCACCACCGTCAACTGTCTCCACCCACCGTCGTCATTTGCCACCTCCGGCCACCGCCTCCCACCGCCGCCCGCCGCTGCCCACCACCGCGCCACCACCGCCGGCAACCACCACCGCCCGCTGCTGCCCACCGCCACCAGCTCTTTACTTAAAAATAATAACAATTAAATACATAGCTTACCAAGATTCGAACTTGAACCAAATTGTCTTACAACAAAACTTGTTACCACTAGACTAGACCACTTTTTGATATATATTTGAAAGTTAATATAAATATGAACAAGTAATCATAAAAATTATTGATTAGTATGAACGTATTTGTTATTTATTTTGGATTAAGAATATTTGTTTGTTATTTATAATTTATAATTATAATGAATATAAATTTTTAATTTTTTAATAAGGTATTTGACTTTTTTATTTTTTCTTACTTTTACATAATCATTTATTATTGTCAAATCAATAAACACGTATATTTTCTATCTCACAACTATAAAGCCTATTATAAAATTTTGACAACTATATATATATTAGGTGATAAAAATAGTGTTGCATTGCAAATATCACTTTTTATTTGAGGTGTAAAAAAAAGGAAAGAAAAGATAAATATCAAAATTAAGAAAATATCTTGGTCATTGTTGAACGTGCGACCCATTAATTTTTTATTAAATGTGAAAAGTTGGTGAAAATATTATGATTTATGAATATTAAGGTATTAACTTATCATTGTGTGTATGTGTATGCATGTGTGTGTTTTTGTCATGTGTGTGTGTTTTTTTGGCATGTGTGTGTGTGTTTGAGTGAGTTTGTGTGTGTATGTTATGTTTAGTGAATCATAATATAAGTAGACAAGTAATACTCAAAATAATAAATGATATTCCTTATTGGATATTATCAGGATAATACCCATTTATTAATTGATAATATTGGATATTATCCAATAACACCCATTAAGGTTAACGGGTGTTATTGGATAATATCCAAAACTACCCATTAACCTTAATGAGTGTTATTGGATAATATCCAAATTAACCGGTAACACCCAATTGCCACCCCTAATCTCATGTTAATAAGATCAAGCATTACAAATGGGACATTTGCAGTGTAAGAAAGGCCTTCGAAATCGTGGCCTCCGCCTCGAATTCTCATTTCGACTCCAAGTTTCTTGGAACAATATATGACTGACTGAATCTGGGATTCATCGACAGGTGTAACAATGAGGAGAGGTTTAGGAGTGGAAGGTGAACTGAATCTTGGGTTGTTTAGCTTGAGTTGCAAGATGGGTGTGTAAGAAGGGTTGCTTGGGGTGTAAATAAGTTGGGAAATGGAGTCATTGGAATGATGGGAAGTAAGGCAAGTTTGAAAATTTTGAGCAACTGAAGAAGCTGCCCATGCAACATTTGAAAAGTAAAGCAAAGATAAAATTAGTGAAAGCATAGAAATCTTCATAATATGATTGATAAAATTAGTGAAAATTTTGGTTTGTTTGTTGGCCAAGTAAATAAAAGAAAATAGATACCATCTATTTATAGTACTGAATTTGTTTTCGAGTTTGCATGGTATGAAAAAAAAGTCTGATTTACAATTAATGCCAACTTAGAAAACAAGATAACCTTGCAAGACATTTTTTAAGAAGAAAGAACAAGTCTTGAAAGACAGCTCAACCAGGGTAATCAAAAACTTGTTAGAAAGATCATATTTATCAGAACTTGTTATTTTTTGATAGATTAAATTGTGAGATCGTAAGATTTTTCCTTACAAATTAAAATATATAAAATGGCCTTACAAAATACTTACTCATCATAAATTTATCGATAAGTATAAAACTTCATCATTAATCATCATGATAAAAAAACACAAATTACACGTGGCACCCCTATAATAATACTCAGAATCAAATTTTTTGAAAAATGAAATTTACTAAAATAAAAGATGGTTCAAATGTACTTCCCGAGAGAGAGTTGACGGTATTAGTCAAGATTTAATAGGTAATGAAATGGTCTTTGTTGACCAAATGGCGTATCTGAAGAATAATGGAAAATTGACTATGTTCATATTGAGTGGAATTAGTTTATTCATTGACTTTAGACTAACATCTTCCGTGGATAAACTTTTAAAATATTTTTTCACAATTTTTTGTATGTTACACAATTTCCACATCAATATGAACGCAATATAACACATTTTATTCTGAAAAGTGACATAATTAATATTAAAAAATAATATTTTTATATTTTAATACTAAAAAGTGTTAATTACTCTTCATTTATACACACGAGCGACACTGTAATTTTCAAAAGTCGAAGAATTACACTAAAATTATTAAATCTTAACACATTTATCATGGATATGTCCGTCTCCATCCTACAAGAGACCGTACTTTTCCGCCTTTATAATCCTAAAAAACCAAAAAATAGTACTCCCTCCGTCCCTAAATTATCGTCATCCTTTCCTTTTTCGTCTGTCCCAAAATAATTGTCCACTTTGAAACTTACCTTTTTAGAACATCACTTTTACCATTTTACCCTTACTTTTTCATCCTACTTTAATTATGAACCACATATATATGAGCTTTAAAGGAAACTACACATTAAACCAATATTAATAATCCAGTTAAATATGTTTTCTTAAACGGTGCGTCGGGTCAAGCAGGACAATAAATTAGGGACGGAGGGAGTAGTACATAACATCAACATACGTGACTTTAGACTTTAAACTTCATCATCAATCATCATGATAAAAAAAACACAAGTTACACATGGCACCCCTATAATAATACTCAAAATCCCGTTTAAAAGTTAATTTTAAAAAAAAAATGAAATTTACTAAAAGAAAAGATGGTTCAAATGTACTTCCCGAGAGAGAGTTGACGTTATTAGTCTTTGTTGACCAAATGGCGTATAGAAGAATAATGGAAAATTGACGATGTTCATATTGAGTGGAATTAGTTTATTCATTGACTTTAGACTAACATCTTCCGTGTTTCACAATTTTTTGTATGTTACACAATTTCCATATTAAAAACAAAACTTATCTTTTCACAAACATTTTTTTACAATTGTAAAGGGATCGTTTTATCTTACTCGTTGTGTATTAGTGATGAAGGGGCCCGACCTGAGTCCTCTTATGTGGAGCGACCACATGACTTTCAGCTGGACCTAAGTAGGGTCCATTATACAACATACATAAGGAAAGCCGACCATAGCTAGCGACTATTGAGTGATTATGATCCGACCATGATCCTCGACAAACCGAGGATCACTCCGAACAACATACATGATCTGACCACCTAGATAAGGAGTGATTATGCTCGGCCGACAAACCTTCCCTTATATTGACAGACCTGACATGTAGCCTGCACATAGCCTCCAGATGTCATCTTAACAGGACGCGAGCAAGCCATGCAAGTTGATATAACTTAGCAGCTTATCAACCGCCCATAATGGATGCATCACACGCTACTTATCAACCAATAAGAAGCTGCCAGCCAGCCGACCAGAAACAGATCCCCATGCCCAAGGGCTACAACATCAATCATGATCCCCTAAGGGAGAATAGTATAAAAGGGAGCCTTCCCTTACAAGAAAGGTAAGTTCACTTGATCAACCATACACAAATTGCATTAAGAATAATAAGCAATATACACTATCACCAGAAGTTTAAGGGAACGCTTAGCTCCGGCACATATAGTCCTTGATTACTGACTCTCACACCGGAGGGTTGTAGCTGGGAAAACCCCCAGCACTCTAACAATAGTTTTATTTCAGGTCAATCACAAGCACAAAGCCCAGATATCCTATCAACTTCGATACATCAAGTATCCCCATACATCGACGTGGACGTTGGTCAAAGACACGCCAGCTCAGGTCCATCACGTGGATCACCAGCATAGTCACCCCATCTTTGTGGCGTGATTAAGTGGTTCCGTTGCCGAGAATTAAATCATATTCCACCATTAAACTGTGACCCTAAGAAATGGATAAACAAACACCCACAAAACAAGATCAACCAGGAACGAACATACCACCCCCCTCACCCGCCAGCAAAATAACTAACATTGACCTCGCCACCGCCACTTCAAAGGCACTGGGAGGAAAGGGCACCCAAGAGGATGCTCGCAACTTAGGAGGCACCACAGGCCAAGCGAGCACCTTCTTTGATGTGGACGAGGAGGAAGCCCAGGTGGAACATTCTCAGGTAGAGAAGAACAAAGCCACCAAACAAGATGAATACTTGGTAGAGGAAACATTCTGGGAACACCAAAAACTTTACCTCACAGGAATTCAAGAAGCTGAGCTTAAAATGTTCACACTTCATAAAAAAGCAAGAGCAGTGACCAATACAGTACCCCAGGAGGAGCCAATCCAGGTTCTCAAAAAGGTTGCTTCCAAATCCAAGGGAAAAGAGAAGGCTATACCTCGGCCCAGTGTGAGATCTCGGTTGGGGGATAGGATGAGCGAGCAGAATCTTAAGCCCAGTGTCCACAGTCGGCTAACTTTTCCAAGTGAGCCCAACCATCCTCGTCGCACTAGAGAAAGGAGTGAGGAAGGAGAGTCCAGGCCGAGGACCGAGGTGATGAAAAATAAGACATGTGAGCATTGCACACATTCCCAACAATCAGGAGTAGGGTACCCGAAAAGTGGTCGGAACGCGACCACCGTGGTGCAAAAATCGACCAATAAGCCATCCATGGCCGTCGAACAAGAGGTGAAATTTCTCCGTGGCAGGCTTGAGGCCATGGAAAAAGGCAAACCCATGTTGTTACCCCCAGGGAAGAATGGGCAATTCCAGGAGAGGATGAGGAAAGGCCCACTACCCGACAAAAAGATTCCCATTTTCAAAACCTATCAAGACCTCACCAATGCAGTCGATCACATGGCCAGCTTTGAGGTCAAAATGAATGCGGTGGCCCTTGAGGACGAAGACGCGTGGGGAAAGATATTTGCGGGGACTCTTAAAGGGAAGGCACTAAAGTGGTATACAAGCCTCTTGATCGATGTCTTATTTTAAATTTATTCCTTGCAAGTGGACAAGACTATTGTAGAATAGCTTGGGAAGCAAGGGTCGAACCACAGAGACAAGAAGATCACAGATAACATGATTATCAGTAGCAAATTATTTAACTAAGGAGGGTTTTTATATTGATTTTATTATAAACTAATTATTATTCTAATGTTTAACTAATTAGCAGCAATTACAAATTATGAAGATCTTATGGTGGAGGAAAATCTAGGATTAGGGTTTCACTTGTATCTCTTCTATAACTTATTTTAATAAAATATCATTCAATCTCTTGGATTCGTTCACAAAAGATAGATATAGCCTATTGAATTACCGTTCAGTCTCCATCTTTAAATAATTCATCCATTCTATATCCTAGGCACAAGAACATATGATCTAACTATCACTTAGGTCATATATGGAACCTGACCCTAACTTATCACTCTCATGCATCGATAGGTTCAATTTATTGTGATGGTGAGCCAGTGTACGACATATGCACATTGATCATGCAGTTATCCGCACCTCTAGGCCTTTATTATTCACGATTACATTCATTTGTTCAAAGTGAAATAATAGAGGGATTGATAAACATTACAATCAACAAGAATTGAATGAATAAAAATATAATTAAAGCATATATTCGATACAAGTTACCTCCCGACTCCTAGATTAATGGGTGATTAGTTCATCCTTGAAGATGAATAGCACATGGAGATGATTGAATACATGAATCGATCTTCAATACTTGTAATTACAACAACTAATTATGTTATACACACTAAATCCTATTTTAAAGCTATAGAAAACTAATTTCTGGTCGTCCTAAAGCCTTGGCTGCCGGCCTCTATTTATACCATGGAGTTGTAGGGGGATTAGGTCTTCCAGCCTGGTGTGAAAACCAAAAAAATTGCATCCTCACCACCTTACGGCCGCAAGGTAAAAGGCACCTTGTGTCCGCAAGGTCCTTCATATTCCGGGGCTTCATCTTCTGAGTTTCTGCCTACCTTGTGGAGGCAAGGTATGATACACCTTGCGGCCGCAAGGTGTCCAACCGTGTCTTTAGCTCTGTAATCTTCAATTTACACTCTGGCCCCTTCTTGGAATTTTCACCAAAAATCCTTATAATTTGAATATTTTCACCTAAAACCATGAAACTCACAAAATCGCTCAATTTAAGTCATAAAAGTATCTGAAATCGACGTATAAAATACATCAATCAAATACCCCCAAAATTAAACTTTGCTCGCCCACGAGTAAACAATACTTATAAATACAAAAACAGTTAAACAGAAATAACGAAAATCTTTTTGGAGGGTGACACCATTTATACTCCTCTAGAAACCCACAAACTCAAGGAAACTCTTACGAGTGACTCGACTATACAGATAAATATAAAAACTAATAAATACAAAAGCAAATAAAAATTAAACTAAAAGAAATAAAACAAAAATCTTTTTGGATTCAACCTCAAGTCATAATAGCATGGCATAACAAAGCAGTCTCATTCCAATGCTCACCACATATGTGCAGACTTAATCACATAAAACCAACTGACTTTTACTCAAAACTGCTACTAATCTTAATTTCTCCATGTGTGTGTGATCACCAGTCTTAGAGAATATCTCAACTAAAACAGTTTTATTAAGCTAAGCACCACATTCATATGAAAATCAGAGTTTAAATAAATCCAATGCATCATAAAGTATGAGATCTACCATCAAAACCCGGTCTATTACAGAAAGAGAGGTCACCAAGGATTTCAAAAACTTATACATCCATCCCATGCACTTATATGTATGACATACAATGCTCTCCTATCCCAATTACTTATAATAGCTAAAATTATGCTAACACAGTGAGCTTTGCAAATAATGTAAATATGAAGTGTTAGATCAATTTTACATGACTTACTTATCAAAGAAAACAAACACAAGCATTGGTAAGAAGATCATTAGGTCATTATTAGCTTGTAATGTAAGGCCAAGGTGTTGGGGGCTTTGATGGAAAGGGATTAGAATTCAAAGTGAGAGAGTAAGACTACCCATTATCCCTCATACTTCCAAGCAAAAGGAAGTTTTCCCTATTTAGGTTAGGACCTGCAAAGACTACAAGTGGGGGGTATTTTCTTTTCTTTTTCTTTTACTTTTCTTCCCCCAAAAAACTTGTTTTGTACAATATATCAAGCTAAAAATATTTCATCATTTTTCTCAGCAACATTTTTCTAACATATTTTATCTTGAAACCTATGCTTTCATTTGAATCTACTTGCACTCTTCTTCTCCCGTTTCATTTTCTGTCGATCTATTTTTTTTTCTTTTTTATTTTTTTTTTATTATTTTTATTATTTTTATTATTTTTATTATTTTTATTTTTTTACAACGAGAAGAAGAAGTCTTTAGAAAACTATCCTGACTGAAAAATGGTCCCATAAAATTAATTCCCCACCCACATCCTACTCTCTCAAAGGGTAAGCTAAAAGTGTATAGGCTTTTAGGGTTAAGTTAACGTGGGTAACAGAAACGATGTCGAATGGGGGTTTACTGTGTGCTTAGCACACTCCATTCTTTTTAATTAGGCTCAAAAGGGGACACTAGGGATATTTTTAGTAAAGGTTAGGGAATATTTAGGCTCAAACGATCCAAAGATGGTCTAAATCATTTCTTAATGTCAAATGCTCATGTAGTTTTTAAAGCAAGTAAGACACACAAAATATCATATCAACTGTGGGAATTGTGGGGTTGAATGTTTAGCATCACTGGATTTCAGATAAGCATTCGCTAAGACAGATGGTAGGGACAATCGAGACTAACATGCAGACACGGTTCAAAAGTGTGCTTGAGATATATAAGTGAAAAAAATCCAAGGGATCTAACTTATCATGCAATTGACCCTAAGTTACAATTCAATGCCACAATCATGTTCGGACGGCTATTCTTCATATTCTTGTGCATATTTTATTGAAATGAAATGGGTGCTATAAACTTTATAAAACTATTCTAATTAATCCATAGTTATGACTAGTGTAGGTGCATGAAGAATTTGGAGAAAATCAAGAAATTGGCATAATAAAGTAAATTCCAGAAGGGTCTATGGAAAAGTTATGTGGTTCCTTGCATTAACTCCTCATCGACTAGTACTACCACACCAAAGACTCGAGGAAGAAAATTCTGAATTAAAATAAATTTTTGAAATTTTTTTTATAAAGAAAATTGGAGATGATGATGACACAATTGATGATGGATCCCCATAATGGGAATCCACGAGCATCCAAAATTAGTGTATTCTGGTCAAGGCAACATCTCCGAAAATAAGAAAAATTCAAAAGCAAGAAAGACGGGTGAGGAGACGACACGATAGAGGGAAAAGAAAATTTTCCCCACCCTACCGTAGCCCAACTCCACTCCTCCTTAGGATAGGACCTGCTAAGACTCTGGGCTTAAAATTCCCCCCCCCCCAAACTTAATTTCTTGGATGTCCCTGAGCTCTGGCTACCGTCCTTTATTTATACCATGGAATTGTAGGGGGTTTAGGAATTTCAGTCTGGCTTGAAAACCCTGAAGTCTGCTCGCCTACCTTACTCCGCAAGTCATTACCCTCAAGGTCCGCAAGGGTCTTCAATTCTCCGGGTTGCTTGGCTGGACTTACTACCTACCTTACTGAGGCAAGGTAAAAATACCTTGCGGCCGCAAGGTCATCAGAATGCACCTTTTGCCGTTTCTTCTACAATTTACACTTTGGCCCCTTCTTGGAATATTCACCAAAAAGCCTTGTAATTCATATAAATTCACCTAAAACCCTGAAACACATAAAAAAACTGAAAAACACATATCAGTAGTCAAAAGCCTTGAGGAATCACTCAATTTAAGTCATAAAAGTATCTGATATCGATGTATAAAATACATCGATCAGTGCTCATTCTCATCCTCGTACGGAGGTGAGACTAAGGCTTATCCTCGGCACGCGAGGAATGTCACAAAAAAGAAATGAGCTAAGTGCTCATTCTCATCCTTGTATGGAGGTGGGACAAAGGTTTTTTAATCTTGGCACACGAGGAAGACTAAAAGTAAACTGAACAAAGACAAGTATAGAAAAACAAGCAAAAAACAAAACAGAAATGAAAGTCTAGTGGTTGATATATCAGAGCCAAAAAACAACAAAAAGAAATTGTTAAGCTACATCCCAATTGAGTATCAAATAAAAATTGTTTAAGAAGTACGGGCACACACGCCCACTCAACTCGGCCCAGCGATGATTAATCATCATTCCGGGAGGTCAACCACCTCGGCATCACGAGCTGGAGCAGGCTGACCCCGTTGCTCGGCAGTGATAGATTCACCATCGAATTGATCGCGATTAGATTGCTCGCCCATGAACTGCCTCAATTTTAGATTTGCATCAAATTCTACATCCTCGCCATTTTTTACGGCATTAATCAGGAAGATAGCATCCTGGGACCAAGGGGTAGGAGGTACCCATTCTTCAAGCTCGGCCTTCAGGTCTTTCTTTTTTATCATTTCTAGATCGCCGACAGAAAATGGAGCAATCTTGTGCCCCTCTCGGGCAGCCTCGCCAGCAAATTCGTTGCTTCCCCATTCCACAATCATCTCGAGATCAAGCCCGGAGAAGGCGGCCAACCGAAGGGCATGGTGGATTCCTCGCTCAGTAAGGGAGGACTTCATTGGTGAATTCTTTGATATCCTTGAATTGTTCAAAAGTAGAGGCCCTCACTTCGTCGATCCGCTTTTCTAAATCAGTAATCATAATCGAGGACTCAGCTGCCTCCTTCTCCGCTAGGGACCTCGCTTGCTCGGCCTGGTCAGCTCTCTGCTCGGCTTCGTTGGCACGAGTTTCAGCCAGCTTTTTCTCCTTGGCCAAGGCAGATGCTCAGGACGAAAATTCCACCAGCTCGGCTGCCTTTTTGGTTTGGTCACTCTCCAGGGAGGCCAGGCGAGCTTTGAGAATCTTGATCTCATCGTCGTCCACTTGGGCTCGAGTCTTGAGTTTTCTTACCTCAGCTACAGCTCGATCAGATCGACCATTCAACGAATTTACAAAGGAGCACAACTACAAGGAAACGATAAGAATAAAAAGTCAGATACAAAAAAGAAGAGAAGAAAAAAAAAAGAATTAAATAAAGGCTTTTTACCTCGCTCACTGTAGACACCCCAATTTCGTACCCCTGATATGTAACATAGACATGCGATATCAAGACCTGTTTAAACTTACTAAATGTCAAGTTACAGGGTTTTAAAAATGCAAATGACAAAGCAGGATGCGTAAAACAGTAAAATGCAGGGGTCAGAATGTCAAAAAAGAGGTAAAAAAGGACTTTAGGCGCAGCCAATATGCCAGGTGGGCGCGGCACCCAGATCTTTAAGGGTCGGCGCCCAGCTCCTCAAACAATGCACTCCGTCTTAACGCATTGCACAAGCATTCAAGAGCGCGGTACAAGCTGGTGAAGCACAAGATAAAAATCACAAATGCCAGTGGTGTCCCTCCTCTCACCTATAAATAGAGGTGCCCGGCTTTGCTTTCCGGAAGAGAATTTTTCTCACAAAAACTATGCGCGTTTATTTTACCCTGCGATAGAAGTATGATTGTGAGATAGTGAATGCCCCCTCCTATAAAGCCTCAAAGCTCTACCAAATCTCCTCCAAATACAAAACCAACCGGTCAAAGTGAGCCTTAGCCCTCCAGCTAGGTTTCCACCCTATTCCCCCGGTCCAAAAATCCCAAAAAGAACAGTTGCTCTGCCTGAATCCAAAGGCCAAATCCGCTAAGCAAGCTTGGTCTGCCGATTCCGCCAAAGATTAAGCTAACAACAAAGAAAAAAGCAAGCAGCTGTTCGCCTGCTTGACGGTGCCCAGAAGCAACTTTCAGAAGCAGTTATTCTGTCCGAACCACAATAGTAGTAAAAAGACTCCCTCTCCCGGAAGGACAGAGCGAGCACACCAACACACTTAAAGGTGAGCCTTTAAGGGTTTTATTTATTAAAAAAACTATTTTCATCTGGCCTAATGTAAAAATATAAGTTGTTATGCTTCCCGGATTTATTTAGAAAATAGCATTAAAAAGAGCCATTATTATGGCCAAATATTTTTAAATGTATTTGTATGTATTTGTAATTACTGGAAGGAGATAACTGCAAGTCTGTAAATAATGTAGACCCGGATATATTTGTTTTTAATGCTTTATTTATTTGCTCAAAAAATATAATAAAAACATACTTTAGCCAAAAACTGTTTTGAAACTGAAAGGGCGAGTTGGGTGCCTAGCACCTTCCCAACTCGTAACTTAGCCTCCGAACCCCTTTTTTACAATCTATGGTTTTTTTTTGGTTTTTTTTTTTTGTTTTTCCTTAAAATAAAAGATTGCGACTCTGTTAAAACATTTTGGATCACAATGAGGCACACAACATCATTTCTTGCACTTTTCTGTTTTTCCCTAAACAAGGGAAAATGATAATGAAAGGGTGATGCATTTTCTGCATCTTGTTTTTCCCTAAACAAGGGAGGATGAGATACGGGGAGCCCAAAGCACTCATAATGATCCAAAATAAACCTAAGGTCATGGTGAGGCTCGCAACATCCTTTTTTGCACTTTCCTGTTTTCCCATAAACAAGGGACGGCGGGAATGAAAGGGTGATGTATTTTCTGTGCATTGTCTTCCCCTAAACAAGGGAGGATGAGATACGGAGAAATCTCAGACACTCATAATGACCTAAGGCAATTTTCTAAAAGTCCATAGTGAGGCAGGGCGTGTTCCCACGCGCTCTCGCAACATCCTTTTTTTGCACTTTTGTGTTTTCCCCTAAACAAGGGATGATGAGAATGAAAAGGGTGATGCATTTTCTGTATCTTATTTTCCCCCAAGCAAGGGAGGGTGAGATACGGAGAAACCCAAAGCTCTCATAATGGATCAAAACTCACTCGGTGACCAAGGCGTATTCAACGCGCTTTTTGACAACACACTTTCCGCATTTTTAATTTCGTCTTCCCCTATACAAGGGAGGGTGGAATGGAAAGCGTGATGTCTTTCCGCATGCCGCGTTCCTCTAGAAAAGGGAGCGCGGGATCCGGGAGATCCCGGCGCACCCACAGTGGCGACTCTGCTGGGGAGATCGTTTTTATTTTAAATGAAAACAGAGGGCTAAAGTCAGTAAAAAAAAATTAGTTTCTAGATAAAGTATACTTGTTATATTTCTTTAGCATTTTGAATATTATGTTCTTATATATCTGTGTATATATTTGTGGATATGATCTTCCATCTTCCAGCAGTTTCGTTCCAGTCACCATTACATATAGATATATATATTTTTTTTTTCAAAAAAAATCAAAAAATATATACAATAAATTTTCGGGCAGCATAACAAAAGGGCTGGGGCTTTATTTTTATTATTGCTTTATTTCTACTTTATATTTTTATTCTGTACGCTTTATTTTTGTATTTATTGCATATAATATGTACATATTTTCTTTTATTCTGTCATTTTATTTTGAGGACTAGGACAAATATGTAATTAATAAGAATATATAGATTCCCCACTTTTCTTTCTATTTCTTGATTGATTGGTTGCTTGCTCGCGCTCAAACTAAAGAGCCGAGAAAATCCACAAAAAACAGGAAGACATGCTATATCTGTTATATTTCTCGCTTTATATCTGAAAAGTAAAAATTTACTGCTTTTTAGATACCGCACACACACGCACGCATGTAAATATATTTTGAACTGCTACCCTACACCATGGCCAGCCTACCCCCTGTATCAGCCAACGTTAAATTGCATATAGATTCTTAGAACATTTCATGGACCGACCGGTTTTTGCATCTCTGAAAAAGCGAAATAAAAAAAAATCCATCTAAATAAAAAAAACCGAAAAAAAAGACTGTGAATAAATACACAGGGACTGACTAATTATTTTCTGATGTTCTACTTAGACCATTTTGAATGGTGGATCCTGGAAAGAGTATAGGTCCTTCGCCTAAGATCAGTTTGATCTTGGGGAGTCGAAAGGTAGGTGGAATACGAGGGTCCTATACTCTGGAGAAAGAATCCACTGTTCCAGGAATAGTTCTGAGACTGTCAAAACAAAGCGGGTGCTTGTCCGGCTAATCATAGGAAAAATGGAGAATAGTAAAAAAATATACTAATAAAGGCACACTGTACACCAGCCCTAGAAAGCCTTCAGCTAGCCTTTCCTGATACCTTCAAACCCTTTTCCTCAGAAACCTGGCCCGGAAAGGTATAGATAGTACTGGTCGGTTGATACGGGATACATGCATAGAGATCAGATCAGAAAGTATCAGGGACAGATCAGAAAGGGGCAGAATCAATTCAGAGGGTACAGATTCGAGCAGTATGGCAGGAGAAAATGAGCAGTCCGCTATGGGTACAGATACAGGGGCTCCAGGGTACGCTCCGACTCCGACTATGCAACAGTGGCTAGATAAAAATTTTGGTGCACTGGCTGATCGTATAATGAGCCAAATGGCTAATCTGGTGCAAAGTTTAAAATCCAGTGGTGAGGAAATTAAACCTCTTTCCCTGCAGTCCCTCAAGAGCCATCAACCTCCCATGTTCCTCCGAACCCAAACTCCCAACCAAACGCCAACCCACCAAATACCACCATTACCCCAATTCCAAATCCCCCACCTAATCCTTACTACCCAAATATTAATCCTTTTTCATCCTACCCTCCATATCCTTTCCCAAGCACCAATATCCCCCAGAATCCAAATGACCTCCCTTTTCCCATCACCAATCCACTCCAAAATAGCCCACATATGGACCCAAGAAGCTATAATAAGCCAGGCCAAGTAACAACCTATTTACCTCCTAATGATCCTGGCCGCCAAACCGAAACCACTAGTAACCCACCAACCCAAAATCCTTATCCAAACCAAAATCCTTACCAAATACCACAGCCAGAAATTAAATCAGCCTTTCCTAATCCTATTAGTATATACCAAAAACCAACTCCCCCTTCCAACAAAATGGAGGCTGACATGGAAAATTTGAAAAGTATGTTGCTCAAAGTTCTGAACAAAGGAGAATTTTCTACGCGGGCATTGGCATTACAACCTTTAGTAGTACTGCCTTCAAAATTCAAAATGCCCAACATAGAGAAATTTGATGGGACTGGATGCCCTATATCCCACTTAAAATCATATTCCACTCGCATGCAGTCGAGGGGAGCTAGCTTTGAAGCTATGGCTTCAAATTTTCATCTCACCTTAATAGGGGCTGCCAAGCAATGGCTAATGTTGTCAGACAATAGCACCATGGGTACTTGGGACCAAATAGCCGAAGGGTTCCTAGAAAGGTACAAAAAACAACACCACGAAACAAAAGAGATCTTGAGATCGTTGCACCCAAAGGCACCCAAAGGGAAAAAGAAACCTGTGCTGAGTTTGCAGTCAGGTGGAAAAGAAAATTAGCCCAAACGTTCGACAGACCTGATCCGGCAGAATCATCCAGGATTTTCATTAAAAATCTCCAACCTATTTACCTAGAACACATGCGGTATCTCCCCTATAGCAATTTCAAAGAAATAGTGGAGATAGGAGTCCGTATCGATGAAGATATACGGACTGGGCACTTAAAAGTCAATACGCCCTCTAGCTCTTTCCAATACTCTAAAGGAAAGGCATCCGCATCAGGACTAGCTGTTAATATGGTAGGAAATGCATCAGCCAATTTTCCTACCCATAACTATAGCACTGTTCCATGGTCCTACGGATCAGATAGGTCTGTCAACGCAGTAGGATGAAATAATGGCCAAAACAGAAATTTTAGGAATCAGAACAGAGTAAACCGGTACTATGATGAATTGCAAGCTCCCCAGTCTATGATACTGCAAGGCTAATGGCACAGGGAGTGCTAAAGCCTTTAGAAGACTATAGGCCACCAAATACCCTTCCCAAGATCGACATGGAATCATGCCCAGTACTGTGCATACCACCGTTGTAGTGGTCACCTCACCGACAAATTCTATATACTCAGAAATGCTATCCAGGACCTAATAGATGATAAGGTTATTGAAAAACCTCCCCCTGGACCAAATATAGTCAATAACCCCCTACCTCAAATCAATATGATTGAGATTGATGAAAAAATATGTGTACCCAAGATCGAAATAAATTACCCCTTACCATATATCATTGTTCCTTTCTCTTCATCTCTATCCATAAAAGAGCCTAGTTGCAATATGCTCTCTTGGGACACTATCCTGGTAGCCAAAATACATGTAACCTCAAAAAATCCACTTGGGTCGGTGGAGATGTCAGCCACCTTACCAGATCTGGCCGAGCTTACCAACCAAACCTGGAAAGAGGTGACCACTCCGACAAAGATCAAGAAACAGATACTGGGGCTAAAACGGTGGAGGATACCTTGCTAGCTCAGATGAAGAAAACTCAGGCCAACATATCTATCGAGGGCTTGCTTTGTGCTTCTAAAAACCACCGTGATACACTGGCTAAATCTTTAAGTCAAGCAGTTATTCCTATTGAAACCTCCCCAAATGAGCTCACTCAAATTATCATAAACATACACTTTGGGAACATGATTATGTTTACTGATATAGATCTGCCAAGGGAAGGAACCAACCATATTGATGCTTTTCATATCACTGTGGGAGTCATGGAAAAAAGGGTTCCCCGGGTTCTAATAAATAATGGGTCTTCTTTGAATGTATGTCCCACCAGCACGCTGGCCAAACTGGGAACAAAAATATCAGAGCTTGCTCCTTCATAGCAGACAGTAAGGGCATATGACAACACTAGTCCATGTGTCCTAGGGGTGGTCACATTAATGCTGACTATTTGGCCGTTAACCATGCTAGTGGAATTTAAAGTTTTGGACATCCCAACCACTTTTAGCCTGTTATTGGGACGCCCTTGGATCCATGGGGTAAAAGGGGTAGCTTCCTCACTGCATCAACGTGTCAAATTTATCCACGATGATCATATAGTAATCATTTTGGCTGATAAGATCGTAGAAAACAAGGAAAACGAGGACGTCCCAATCCTCGAAATAGAGCATGATGACACTTGTATATTCCTCAGTGGCTTTGAGGTTATCCCCCAAGATGTAGTCAATGCCATTGAATGTGTGCGAGAAACTGACATCACCAGGAAAAAGACTACATCTCTAGGAAACATGGTCCCTTTAAACATGTTTCAAAAAATTAATTATATGTCTGGTCTGGGTCTCGACAGAAATCAGCAGGGACTTGTTAATTTAGTTCAAGACGAACTCAAGGAATGTATCCCTCCTTTTGGTGTAGGATACAAGCCTACTCCAGCTGAAATAGCCGTAGTTATGAAACAGAAGCGTGAGAAAAGTAAGGCAGAAAGAGAAAAACGTCTTTATAAGTATCCTCCTCTCCAACCATATAGAAAGACATTAAATGGTTACTTTGTAAGGAAAGGGGAAACAGAAGCCTATCTCATGTTTCCTGAGCCTTGGTTAGACCAAAATGGGAAAAGACACCTTGGTTGGGAAATCCTTGAAGATGTCAGTCTTGTCATAGATAAAATGGAACAGGTTACCCTGGAGCCCCGTAATGCTGCATATAAGACTGTCACAGTTGAAATACTTGATCTATAGACCAAAACGATTATGCCTTGACCCTGCTAGATGATGAGTGTCAGGGAGACAGTTTCTTGGGTATGATAGATAGAGGCACTAATTATGGAAAGCTCCCTGTTGCGTTTGAGCTTATTGCTGATAAACCTCTGCAGAATTGGTATACTACGACCAGCCCTCTTTTGACGACCGCAGATCTAATGGACCGCTTCGAATATACTATTCCCCATCCTTCCCATAGCTTTACGGATTGGTCATCTACCGATCCGCTCCCTAAAATTGAGGATCTCAAACCCCAGGTCCTCAATAATGTAAATAACCATGTACAATTTGCTATTAATGATAATCTAAATGTCTTTGCTTATTCCTTAGTTGCACCTTCATTAAAAGACACATTAAATAATTTTAATAATGAGTCATTTGATGAAATGGATCCAAAAGATAAAAATTACTTGCTTGAGCTCGTAAAGTCAGCCGAGCACTAGGAAAAACATCAATCAGCAGCAAATGAAGACTTATCTATCATCAATCTAGGGTTGAACAATGAGACCAAAGAAATCAAAATCGGCAGCTATCTGCAAGCCTGAAAGAGTGGCACTTATTGACCTCCTCAAAGAATTCGTGGACATCTTTGCATGGTCCTATGAAGATATGCCTGGGTTAGACCTAGCCATTGTTGAACACCAGATTCCCATATATTCGGATGCTCGGCAAGTCAAGCAGAAGCTCCGCCGAATCAAACCAGAATGGTCACTACAAGTGAAGGAAGAAATCATGAAGCAGCTACATGTCAAATTCATTCGGGTAGTAGAATACCCGATCTGGCTGTCCAACATAGTGACCGTTCCCAAGCCCAACGAGAAGGTTCGGATCTGCGTAGACTTCCGCGACCTCAACAAGGCATCGCCCAAAGATGACTTCCCTCTACCCAATATTGATATCGTGGTAGACGTCGTCGCTTCTCACAAAATAAGATCTTTCGTCGATGGCATGCTGGGCTATAATCAAATCAAAATGGCGACAGAAGACCAGGAAAAAACATCTTTCACTACACCCTGGGGAACCTACTGCTATAATGTCATGCCATTTGGGCTAAGGAATGCTAGGGATACATACCAAAGAGCTGCCACCACCCTCTTCCATGACATGATTCATAAAAAAGTGAAGTGTACGTTGATGACATGATCGTGCACTCCAGCGACGCCGACGGCGCTCATATCAAGGACCTTCAAAAAAAATTGAAAGGTTAAGAAAGCATCAGATGAAACTTAACCCCACCAAATGCACATTTGGGGTTACCAAAGGCAAGGTCTTGGGATTTATGGTGATTGAGAAAGGCATCGAGATCGAGCCAGCCAAAATTAAAGCCGTCATAAATATGTCGCAGCCAAAAACTCCAACCGAAGTCAAGGGCTTCCTGGGCCGATTCCAATATATAGCCGCTTCATCAGATAGCTGACATCCATATTTGAGCCCTTGTTCAAACTCCTAAAGAAAAATACTGACCAGGTCTAGGACGAGAAATGCCAGCTAGCCTTTGAAAAGATAAAAGCCTACCTTACCAATCCACCAGTGCTAGCTCCACCCCATACACATAAACCTCTCCTCCTATATTTAACAGTCACAGACACGTCAGTAGGGGCTATGCTCGCCCATGAAAAAGAAAATTCCTACATTGAAAATACCATCTACTTCATAAGTAGGAAGTTGCAAGTAGCGAGCTTAATTATTCAGCATTGGAGAAAAGCTGCACCGGCCTAGTCTGGGCAACGCAAAGGCTCAAAACTTATCTGCAAGGACGATCCATCAAGCTCATCTCCAGGATGGATCCTATAAAATACATCTTCGGCAAGCCATCACTTTCCAGCCGACTAGCTAAATGGTCGTTTCTCCTCAACGAGTTTGACATTACCTATGTCACGCTCAAATCTATCAAAGGCAGCATAATTGCAGACCATTTAGCTGATCTGCCTCCAGAAGCAGAAGATCCGGCTGAGCCCAGTTTCCCAAACGAAGGTTTCCTGGAAATTACTGATCATGACACCAGTTGGCAAATGTTCTTTGACAGAGCCGCAAATAAAAGAGGCTTTGGCATAGGGATCTTGTTAATCGACCCGGTAGATTCTCATACTCCGTTGGCCATAAGATTGGAATTCGAATGCTCGAACAATACAGCTGAATATGAAGCATGTATCTCTGGTCTGGAAGAAACCCTCCGAAAAGGAGCCAAAGACTTGGAAGTCTACGGTGATTCCACCTTAATCATAAATCAAGTCGAAGGGAAATGGAAAACCCAGGATCCCCAGCTGCAGCTCTATCACGCCAAGTTGACAGCACTCGTCACCAAATTTGACAATATCTCATTTCATTACTTGCTGCGAGATAGAAATCAATTTGGCGATGCCTTGGCCACTTTGGCTTCATTAGTCCAAATTCCTACGGAAACCAATGTCCAGCCATTTATAGTTGGGAAAAAGGTCACTCCGGCATACTGCTTCAAAATCAATGCTGCTCCTAAAATAGATCACGAGCCTTGGTATTCAGACATCATAAATATGCTTCAGAAAGGATTCTATCCTCCCAGCCTAGACAAAAGGGGGAAAGTTTCCCTACGGAGATGGGCATCACAATTCGTATTCAGCAGTGGCAGCCTGTATAAGAGGCATTATCAGGACCTAAACCTATTGTGTGTCAACCAAGCAAATGCTGAGCAAATCATGGACCAGCTTCATGGTGGTACCTGCGGGCCACACATGAACGGGCATATGCTATCCAAGAAGGTCATCCGGTAGGGGTACTATTGGAGCACGCTGGAAACTGACTGTATCCGGTGGGTACGCCATTGCGACAAATGCCAACGCTTCGTAAATCTACAGCACGTGCCCCCGCATATCTTATATAACTCCACAACCCCTTTGCCCTTTTCAACTTGGGGAATCGACGTCATAAGCCAAATTCATCCGAAAAGATCCAATGGCCACGAATATGTTTTGGTAGCTGTTGACTACTTCACGAAGTGGGTGGAAGCCTCTTCCTATAAAATTCTTAATGCTCGAAAGGTATCCGAATTCATCCGGACCAACATCATATATCGATACGGAGTACCTTTCGAGATTATCTCTGACAACGGCACACACTTTGAAGAGGATGTGAATCGACTACTCGACGAATTCAAGGTTCAAAGGCATATATAAATCCTCCCCCTACCGACCACAAGCCAATTGTGCCATTGAAGCAGCCAATAAAACACTGGAGAATATTATCAGAAAAATGGTTGATACAGGAAGAGACTGACCAGAGAAACTACCACTAGCCCTCTGGGGTTATCGCAATCCAGTTCGCACACCCACTGGGGCTACTCCCTATTCTCTAGCCTACGGCATGGAAGTGGTGCTACCCATCGAAGTTAAAATCCCATTATTAAGAGTAATGATGGAATCAGGCATATCAAAAATTGACTGGGTCAAAGGGCGATATGAAGAATTTGCCCTGATCGACGAACGTCGGCTGCTAGCCCTGGAACGCACTCGGACATATCAAAGGCGAATAGCTCGAGCATTCAATAAAAAAGTCAAGGGTCGCGACATCCAAGTCGGTGACCTAGTGCTTCGCGAAAAGCCCCCTAACTATGTTGATACTAGAGGGAAATGGAATTCTCCCTGGATGGGACCATACATTGTCAAAGAGATCAGGTCAGGAGGAGTGGTACTCCTCACAAACCAAGATGGGGAGGATGTGTTTCATCCATTCAACCTCGACAAACTCAAAAGGTACTATGCGTGAGCCAAAGATATATCTGGTAAATTGCTTCTCTCCCCAGCTCGCTAGGTTGAAAACCCGAAAGGGCAGCCTAGGAAAAAATTAGAGCATATATATATTAAAAAAAAAAGCAACAAAAAGGAGAAACAAGGGCTCGCTAGGTTGAAAACCCGAAAGGGCGGCCTAGGCAAAAATTAGAGCATAAAAAAAAAGAGAAATAGGAGAAAAAGGAGAGAGAATGCAATTTCTGAGTCCTCATCATCTGACCTCCAACTTGCAAAAGTCTTCAGCAAAGGCAGAGCCCTGACTGTCTAAAAAAAAGAGAAAAACCACGACTGAGCTCACATAAAATATCAGAATATAATATAATGCATATCCTATGGTGCAACTTAGGAATAATTGCCTAAGATATTTAAGATTATGCATTTATGCCTGTATATTTTCTCTATTACTACTTGCTACCTATATCCTCATGTTTCCCCCAACCATCCTTTATTTACAACTTAGCCCCGAAGTGGTCCATCAATGCCTGCGACGTCCGCCCAGCCGGGACCATATACTTCTTCTACGAGGCACAAAAGAAGCTCCAGTTTCACAAGCGTGAGAACCCCCAGAAGTTTCTTCATCTTCTTCATCGTCAGCGTCCCCATTATCCTGAATAGCTGTGCGACTAGGGCCAACACCGTCATCCCTATGGGCAGTGCTCCGTCTGCCAGCTTGAGGGAGAACATCCTCGTCAGCTTGCCGGGGATTACTCCGTCGACTTGCATTTCTCAAACGAGGAGGCGCATTGCTAGGACCTGCCTCATTTGGATCAGGAGCCGTCCGGACACCAAGGCCATGAACACGCCTGAAGTCCTCCTGCAAAGACTGAGGGACTACCAGCCCTGAACTCTCCACATCCTCGCCTATATATCTCCATCATGAGAGCATCTATGCCGCTGCTTATTCGCCGGCCCAACATCCGCCTCAGTGCATACCTAATCTACGGGAATGCCCCTCAGCAACTACTATAATCCATGACAGATATTCATGGGACAGGAGCATATAATCAGAATAGGCATAAGCAACCTCCCGCGAGTCAAAATCAAGCTGTCATATGTTCCGGATGAGGGTGCCTAAGTCCTTATCCATCTCTAGCTCTTCAGCCAGAGGGCAGCTTGCATCGGGAATGACCTGCTCCCTGCCGAATTGGCGCAGGACCCTGTCCACCCAATAAAATGAAGTGCGCTCGATACCTGGCAGAATAACCTGGGCATAGACCCCGGTATGCATAAAGAAGCTTCGGATCCGCCAGTGGCTGACGACCCATATGATTTCCATGGAGCCTCTGTGCAAGAAATTCTCAATCCAATCAGACTCCGAAAAATTCGTCTGGTGATAATGACCCCGAGAGCCATAAAGCCTCGGATCATATATTGCTCCCATCGGCATTGGGCCCATCACCCAGTTGAAGTGCTCTTCTAACCACATATGAATCAGAAGAGGGCTACCTGATGGGAACAGTTCATCACCAGTTGCATAGGCATCCATGCCCGACAAAGTCTCAGCCATAATCACCGGGATAATATTCACCCGGCGGTCCCGAGCCTGTAATACCAGGTCCACGACCCGCACATCAATATATCTGGGTTGGCCCACCAACAGATATCGCCCCGCTAGGCAGAGAAAAAGAGAAGCCAACCGGAGCCGTAGATAAATTAAATCATCTTCCTTGTACTCCGTATAAGCATCGGGAAGGATGGACAAATCAAAGTTTACTCCATTGTAAAAGCCAGGAGTAGCTTCGTGGGTTGTGCCAAAAAGCTCCCTTATTGCCATGTAAGGATGCCCCTGTGGAAAAGGCGCGACAATAGGTCCAGTGGCTGCCATCCCCACTATAGCACAAAATTCTTCGAAGGTGGGACACATTTCATTCATGCCGAAATTGAAAAGATGGTCCTGAGGCGACCAGAATCTAGAGGCTCCCCGTAGCATATCCCAGTTAATGTAAAGGGTCCGCCATGACAGCAGACACTGGTACCCGTAGATATGCTCAAACCAATCCCGCTCGTCTGACCGTAAAGAGAGGACCCAAAAGTCCAGGGCATTCTCGTAAAATTATATTTCTAAAGCCTATGAGTTGGTGCGGCCATCTCTAGACAAAAGCAAAGATTTTATCTGACAAAAAGAGAAGGGAAACTGAGCAAAAGAGAAGTCAAAAAGACTGAGCAAAAGGAAAGAAGGAAAGCTGGTAATAAAATAAACGCTACCTTAGCTCTCCATTTATACTGAAAAAACCGAAGAAGCGGATGAATTCTGAGCACAGTGCTGAACAGTACATGAACAGGGACTGGACAGAAAGTAGCTTGGGCGCCGCTATTCCCCAATATTGACTGGTATCCCAGTTTTTGGCTCCGACCGTCCCATGTTTGAGCACGGGAAATGGAAGAAATTACAGGGGCTACGCAAATATCCTCGCCAGAAATTCAAGAATATCAAGCACAGGAAAAGACGACTACCTCTTCTTCCCCGCAGAATTCCAGAAAAGCCAACTTTTAAATCCGAATGTGCATCTTTCTAAATCCCCCTTTATAAGTTGCAATGTGTCGTTACCCCTAGATAATGGTCTAGTTTTACTTTATGCATGAAATATTGAGTCTGCATTTTAAATTCTTGCATTATATGAAATTATATTGCATTGTATAAAATATATATGTACAGAATTTGGTACAACAAAAAAAAAGAAATGGAAAAGCTAATAAAAGCAGGAGGCTGAAGCTAATGAGCGCGGGAAGATTGGCTCCGTTCAAGATTGCCACCCATAACCCGAGGGCCGTGTCCGCCTATCCTGTACCCTCGTCCTCTCGCTCGAGCACGACTCGATCCGGCAGCCGCATCGTCATCATCATCATCATCATTCCGGCACCTGGTCTGCCGCACTACATCATTCCCCTGGCAGGAGAACTCATCCACAAGCCGCTGATAAAGCTTGTTGATGTTAAAGAAGCCCCTCAACAGTTTCTTGTACGTCGACACATTAACCTGGGGAAACTGAGACAACAAAAAAGAAAATATACCAGTCTCCAAAAATAAATGATGACAAAAAAAATGATGCAAATAAAAAAATGTATTTACCGTGCGAGCCTGCTCCGGGACGTGATACTCCTCAGGGATGTCTGCATTAGGAAGAACCTCCTCCACAATCCTTTTGTCATGATGATATTGGAAAGTGGAAAAGCATCAGCAGGCGCAAAAAACTCTAGATGCGCGTCAAGAGCTGGAAAAGAAGGCCTCAGCCTATCAAAGGCATCGGAAGCACTCCTGGCCGCCATAGGGACAGGAGGGGCAGGGTGGAGCATGGTCCTTAGAAAATCCTCATATGCCATAACTAGGAAGTCACTTTGAGGCATAAAGAATCTTAACAGGTATTGATACCTGTTCGGCAAGAAATTCGGCGCAATCACCCAATGGGGAGGCATAGGAGGCACCAATGAGACTGTCATAAGTGTAGAATGCTGACGGTTGAACCGCTCTCCCATGTATAATGAATCAACCATGATGGATACCATCAGTATTCGGCACCTGCTCATCTCCAAAATAACCGCGCATAATGCCCCACCAGGCCCCTCCAAGGAAGAAAGTGCACAGTGCCTGCGTTCGACCTGACAATCCTCTCCCGCACCCTCGATGTATCTGAGCAGCCGCCATCTGATCCAGCCTAACTCTGTTCGCATTCACGAACTCAGTCAAATAAGGTGGCTCGTGAAAGCGTTGATGCAGCCGACCCAGCGTGAAATGGAAGACTGAATAAGTCTAGACCTGCAAAAAAAAAAAGGAAAAAAATCAGCAAAAAGAAAAAAATGCTGCGAAAAATTAAATGCTGAAAAAATGCTGAAAAAAAGAAAAAAAAAAGTAAAAGCAGGAAAAAAGAAAAGATACCTCCCAAGCTGGAGCAAATCCATTAAGGGTTGGCGAATCGTTGCGGCTGGCTCTATCCATAGAAGCATACAGCACGGCCAGGCATGCTTGCCCCCAGTCATAATCGGCAACATGATCCAAATCAGTTAGGCATCCCAAGAGGGAAACCCTTAAAGAAGTGGACGAGTTGGCGAAAAGAGACGACCCAAGAAAAAAGAATAAAAATGCCCGAGCAACGCGAGCTACAGCCTCGCTATCAATGTCTGCAACCCGCCCGGCATTCTCTAAAAGCCACTTCCCCACGCTGCCGATAAAGATCTCGTCAGCAGATTTATACTCGGGCACAAAGACCAGGAGATCTTCCACCACGTCGTGGTGGTGACGGAGGGTATAGTCTGGCGCCAGAGTCTTGCCAATACTGGTAGGAATGCTTGTTATCGCAGCAAAGTCACATGGGGTCAAGGTCGCCTCCCCCAGCTAAAATGAAATTTATGGGCGGTGTCCCACCAATAGTCCCTCAGCACATCAAAGATGGGTAAAAAGCTGCGAAAGGGACGAAAATCCCGAAGAAATGCGCTAAAACCAGAACCTTCCACCAAGACTCGTGCCGCCTCGGGCATCAAGTTGTATATGTCCGAGACATTAGTACAGCTCGCCCAAATCCGGATCCGGGGCCTGCGCATCTAAAAGAAGAAAAAAAAAAGAGAACAACAGCGCATCAACATCAAAAAAAAAATGAAGAAAAAGGGAAAGATAAAAATTCTTGTCTTTTTAACCTCATGCGCATATCATTAAATTAAGCATGTTGCATACATCGCATTTCGTAGATCATCATAAAATTTTGCATAAAATTATATTGCATCTTTTGCATCAAAAATAAATAAATAAATAAATAAATAAAAATAATATATATATATATATGTATATATATATATATATATTTTTTTTTTTTTTTTGCAACTTTAGCATCCACATAATATATATATATATATATATATATATATATATATATATATATATATATATATATATAAATTGCATTCGTGCATTCAAAAAAAAATATTTTGGCATCCCTGCATAAAAAAAAATTGCTCCTTTGCATGCATAAAGAAAAATGTTTTTTCGAAAAAATGTGTCTTTCGCATTTAAAACGTGTCACATTCTTGCACATATTGAAAAATGCCCATGCAACATGTTGGCAAACATCTAATAATTTTTTTTGTTACATTTGTATTTCCATAAAAATGATATATGCATGCATTAGTCGTTCTTCATTTGCATTTTTTTTTCAAATGATTGCATTTTGGCATTTTCGCGAAAATAAAAAAATGTTGCAAATCTTGAAGGAAAAATATTTCCATGACATTTGTCATATTTCTGAAGCATATGCATTCATAAAAGTGAATATTATTGCATAAAATATCCCTGTTACATTTTGCATGCATCCAAAAATATGTCCGAAAATGTATCCAAAAATAAATGCATCATATTTCCAAAAAGTCTATTTCATAGGCATGCATCATATAAAAATATTTGTATGTCTAAACATGCAGCATATAGCCCAATTGCATCAATAATATAAAATATGCATCGCAGAGTCAAATAGTGCCAACTATTCGAATTATGCATCGCAAAAATAAATCGAATGAATTTCATAAATAAATTGCCAAATTGCATCATTCTAGCATATAAATTGCATGCATAAACATCATGAGCAGAGTCAAGTATGCTCCAAAAGCCCAAAACAACAGAGAAATCTAGCAGATTTGAAAAATCATCCAAATGGGTTTAAGAAAAAGAAACTTATAGTGGGATTCAGATGATTTGACACATGATTGTTCCGATCGCGAAGGAGATTACCCCAATCATCCTTCGGGTAATAATACTTGACATAATACTTGACATGGTTTCAGATCAAAGGAGGAAGTTCTTTCCTCTCTTCACCCGAATCCGGGTACATTGGAGCTTTTCCCTTCCGATATCTTGAAGAGGAAGCCATCTGTTAAGAAAAACACACAAATTGGCGGAAGAAAATTGAGAAAATGAGAAGAAATGAGAAAGAAAGCTTCAGCAGCAACAATGGCAGCCGAGGAAAACGAAGGAAGAAATGAAGAAGCAGTGAGCTGCTTCAACTTCTTTCCCGTCGCATATAATGGGAGAGAAAAGGAATTTTCCTTTTTTTCCCCTCCAAAGTTCAAAGGTTCTGCACTTAAGTCCTCAGGTTTCCAAAGTTGCTAAATGACCCCTAAAGCTTAACGGAAAGTTAACAAAGTTAGCTTTGTGAACAAAAATTGATGGTCATTAGTCCAAAATCAAAGGAAAACTCATATCTCCAGCAGATCAGCCGCAAAATGAGCAGAAAAGCAAGAAAAATCAGTAGCAAAGGTGAGATTCTCAAAAAAAAAAAGCAGAAAAAAAAATGCATGAAAAAAAAGAAAAAAATATATGCAAAAAGCAGAAAAAAATTTAATGAGTAGCATAGAAAAAATATGTGCAATCAGCGAAAGAAATTTTCCAGCAGAAGTTGGAAATGCAGCAAAAAGAAATTTCCAGCATAAGTTGGAAATGCAGTGATAGACGTATTTTATACGTCTTTATCGGGCACTTTTATGACTTAAAATGAGTAATTTCATGAGGCTTTTGGCTACTGATATGTGTTTTTGAGCTATTTTATGAGTTTCAGGGTTTTATGTGAATTTATGAGATTTATGAAGCTTTTAGTGAAGATTTCGAGGAAGGGGGCAAAGTGCAACATTGGGAAAAAAGGCATAAGAAGCATTCTGGCCACCTTGCAGCCGCAAGGTCAAAAGACCTTGCCTTCGCAAGGTAGGCAGAAACATGAAGACTCAGTACAAGACTATTGTGGACGCAAGGTGAAGACCCAGTGCGGCCGCAAGGTCCCCAGAACCGACTTTACGGGGTTTTTTACTTGGATTGAACCTCCTATATTCCCCAACAACACCCTGGTATAAATAAAGGATGATAGCCAAAGCCAAATGACGTCAAAGAAGTGTTAGAAAACAGCTTTAGCTTAGGAATTAGATTGTATGACGTAGATTAGTTGTTGTAATTACAGTTTTGAAGATCGATCCATGTATTCTTTCATCTTCAAAGATGAACTAAACATACATTAATCTAGGAGTTGGGAGGTAACTTGTATCGAATCTATGGCTTAATATATTTTTTATTCATTCAATTCTTGTTGATCATGGTGTTTATCAACCCCTTTATTATCTAGCTTTGACCAAATGAATGGAATCGCAAGTAATAAAGGCCTAAAGGTGTGGATACCTGCACAACCATATACATATGTCGTACACTGGCTCACCATCATGATAAATTGAACCTATCGATGTACGAGAGTGATAAGTTAGGGTCAAGTTCCATATATGACCTAAATGACAATTAGGATCCATATGATCTTGTGCCTAGGATATAGAATGGATGAATTATTTGGAGATGGAGACTGAACGGTAGTTCGACAAGCTATATCTATCTTTCGTGAACGAACCCAAGTTATTGAATGATACTTTATCTAAATAAGCTATAGAATAGATACAAGTGAAACCCGAATCCTAGATTTCCCTCCTCCATAAGATATTTACATCTGTGATTACTGTGTAGTTTAATCAGATTTATTGTGTTAGTAGAATAATTAGTTTAGATAAAATCAATAAACAACCCCCCTTAGTTTAAAATTACTACCGATATTCTTGCTATTTGTATTCTTCTTGTCTCTGTGGTTCGACCCTTGCTTCCCAAGCTGTCCTACGATAGTCTTGTCCACTTGCAAGGAATTAATTAAAATAAGACACGATCAAGTTTTTGGCGTCGATGCCAGGAACAAGCTAGTTTGCGTAGTAAGTTTGTTGGTAGCGTAGTTTTAAATTTAGTTTTTATAAAAATAAAAATACAAAAAGATTTTATTTTATTCTTAGTTGTTAGTTTTTAATTGTTTTATTTGCTTTTATTATTTTATGCACGGTCGTAGATCTCTAAATCCTAAGCTGGTAGAATTAAATCAAAATATAAATAATCTTGGAAAGAATCAGGAAGACCCTGATAATTTGGAAAACCGGCCTGTTAATCGAGAACAGTTGAATCGAGAGGATCCTCTGGTTGATCCTCCAACGGTTAACAATAATCAAAATCCTGAAAATCCGGTTCCTCCGGTAAATGTGAATCAAAGAATGGAAGAACCTGCTAATAGAAATATGGAAGTAATAATCAATCAAAGAACTATAAGTGATTATAGTCGTCCTATGTTGAATGCAACACCATCATGTTTAGTCTTATCAGAAGCGGTAAGAAATTTCGAACTTAAAGGTCATTATTATAATATGATGCCTTCATTTCATGGACTGCCATCTGAAGATCCAGTACATTTTGTTAAAGAATACGAATTCATGATTGAAAATTTCCCGTTAGGCGGTTTGACTGAAGAACAAATAAAAATGAAATATTTTCAATGTGCATTAAAATTTTTGGCAAAAAGATGGTTTATGAATCTAACACCTAGAAGTGTTTATACTTGGACTCAATTATATGATTTGTTTATGGGTAAATTTTATCAACATGCATCTCTTTCAGAATACAGAAAACAAATTATGTCTTTTCAAAATGAACCAGGAGAGACATTCCATGAAGCATGAGATAGATTTAAAAATTTACTTATCATGTGTCCCCATCATAATTTGTATCAAGATGTGTTAGTAACTCAATTTTATCATGCCATTTCACCTGCATTACAAACTATAGTTGATAGTGTAGCAAGAAAAAAATCTAGCATCAAAGCGACCAAGCGGCATAAGCCACCAAAGCGGCCGAAGCGGCGAAGCCGTGAAGCGGCGAATCGGCATAAACAACAAAAGCCAGCGAAGCGGCGAAGCGGCAAAGCGGTGAATCAACAAAAACAAGGCATTGTAAAAAAAAGGTAAAGTATTTTACCTTTTCCATTTATGATGTGTTCCACCATTGCGTTTGTCGAAAGGTCTCTACCTTTGAGGATGCGATGTTTTCCTGCTTTATAGGAGTAGCATAGGATCATCTCTTCGCGGGGCGTAACCCCGGGATGAATGATCAACCCATGATGTGTCCCACCATCGTGTCCGGCAAAGGGTTCGACCCTTTGAGGATACGATGTTTGATATGATTGTGTTCAGCCTTTTCTGCGAAGGGGCTGAGACCCTGGGACAGTTAAAAGGTTATCGTGCTTCGACGAAGGACCCTGTCCTGAGGAGGCGATGCATCCCGCCATCGTGTTCGGCAAAGGGTTCTACCCTTTGAGGATACGATGTTTGATATGATTGTGTTCGGCCTTTTAGCGAAGCGGAGGCAGGGCGATTAAAAGGCTATCGTGCTTCGACGAAGGACCCTGTCCTGAGGAGGCGATGCATCCCGCCATCGTGTTCGACAAAGGATTCGACCTTTTGAGGATACGATGTTTGATGTGATTTATGTTCAGCCTTTTCTGCGAAGGGGTTGAGACCCCGGGATAGTTAAAAGGCTATCGTGCTCCGACGAAGGACCCTGTCGTAAGGAGGCGATGCATCCCACCATCGTGTTCGGCAAAGGGTTCTACCCTTTGAGGATACGATGTTTGATCTTGGCACTCCACCTAGCTGTTGTTTGTTTGCATGAGGCTGAACTACGTTTGGTCTGATTCCTTTTATTAAGGGATACATAGTCAGCCTACTTCGGTAGGTACGACCATCAGATCACATAATTTGCATATCTACTTAAAAACTACGATAACCTGCTATAACCGACTAAATATGTCTAGGATATGTGAGGTTTGGTTTGCATTATAAACTGTTGCATTATAACTGCTACCTGTTGCATTACTCCCCCATTATAATTTCCACGAAATTAGGGAGTCTATTTCTTATCAACGATGTTCGTTTCCTCGGAAAGCTGCGTGTTACTCGTAAACTCCATCGTTGGGGGGCTCTATAGACACCCCAATTTTGTACCCCTGATATGTAACATTGACATGTGATATCAAGACATGTTTAAACTTAACAAATGTCAAGTTACAGAGTTTTAAAAATGTAAAAGACAAAGCAAGATGCATAAAACAGTAAAATGCAGGGGCCAGAATGTCAAAAGGGTGGTAAAAAAAAAAGGACTCTAGGCGCGGCCAATATGCCAGGTAGGCGTGGCGCCCAGATCCTTAGGGGTTGGCGCCCAACTCCTCAAACAGTGCACTCCGTCTTAACACGTTGCACAAGCCTTCAAGCGTGCGGTACAAGCTGGTGAAGCACAAGATAAAAATCACAAATGCTAGCGGTGTCCCTCCTCTCACCTATAAATAAAGGTGTCTGGCTTCGCTTTCACGAAGAGAATTTTTCTCACAAAAACTCTGCGCGTTTATTTTACTCTGCGATAGAAGAGCGATCGTGAGATAGTGAGTGCCCCCTCCTATAAAGCCTCGAAGCTCTACCAAATCTCCTCCAAATACAAAACCAACCAGTCAAAGTGAGCCTTAGCCCTCCAGCTAGGTTTCCACCCTATTCCCACGGTCCAAAAATCCCAAAAAGAGTTGTTACTCTGCCCGAATCCAAAGGCCAAATACGCCAGAAGCAAGTAGTTGCTCTGCTCGATTTCCGCCAACAACAAGCAAACAACAGCAAAAAAGCAAGCAGTTGCTTCGCCCATTTGACGGTGCCCAGAAGCAACTTTCGGAAACAGTTATTCTGCTCGAACCACAGCAGCAACAAAAAGACCCCCTCTCCTGGAAGGACAGAGCGAGCACACCAACGCTCTTAAAGGTGAGCCTTTAAGGGTTTTATTTACTAAAAAAACTATTTTCATCCGGTCCAATGTAAAAATATAAGATGTTATGCTGTCCGGATTTATTTAGAAAATAACATTAAAAATAGCCATTATTATGGCCAAATATTTTTAAATGTATTTGTAATTACTAGAAGGAGATGACTGCAAGTCTGTAAATAATGTAGACCAGGATATATTTGTTTTTAATGCTTTATTTATTTGCCCGAAAAATATAATAAAATCATACTTTAGCCAAAAACTGTTTTGAGACCGAAAGGCCGAGTTGGGTGCCTAGCACCTTCCCAACTAGTAACTTAGCCTCCGAACCCCTTTTTTATAATCTCTGGTTTATTTTTGGGGTTTTCTTTGTTTTTCCTTAAAATAAAGATGGCGACTTTGTTAAAAGATTTTGGATCACAGTGAGGCCCGCAACATCTTTTCTTGCACTTTTCTGTTTTCCCCTAAACAATGAAAAATAAGAATGAAAGGGTGATGCATTTCTTGCATCTTGTTTTCCCCTGAACAAGGGAGGATGAGATACAGGGAGCCCAAAGCACTCATAGTGATCCAAAATAAACCTAAGGTCACGGTGAGGCTCGCAACATCCTTTTTTGCACTTTCATGTTTTACCCTAAACAAGGTACGACGGGAATGGAAGGGTGATGCATTTTCTGTGCCTTGTCTTCCCCTAAACAAGGGAAAGTGAGATACAGAGAAATCTCAGGCACTCATAATGACCTAAGGCAATTTTATAAAAGTCCATAGTGGGGCAGGGCATGTTCCCACGCGCTCTCGCAACATCATTTTTTTGCACTTTTCCGTTTTCCCCTAAACAAGGGATGCTGGGAATGAAAAGGGTGATGCATTTTTTGTATCTTATTTTCCCCTAAATAAGGGAGGGTGAGATACGGAGAAACCCAAAGCTCTCATAATGGATCAAAACTCACTCGGTGACCGAGGCGTATTCAACGCGCTTTTTGACAACACCCTTTCCGCATTTTTAATTTTGTCTTCCCCTAAACAAGAGAGAGTGGAATCGAAAGCGTGATGTCTTTCCGCATGCCGCGTTCCCTTAGAAAAAGAAGCGCGGGATCCGGGAGATCCCGAGGCACCCACACTAACGCATAGCCCGATGCGCCCCATAGCCTCATTACTAGGCAAAGAGTCGGCAATCCCGATCATATCTCTCATCTGGGCCCGAACAATTATCCCTTGCCCCGCCAATGTAGTAGGACTATCCCGGTGGGTCAAATCGATATTTTGCAACACCGGGACATCCGCGATGTCTTTGGCAAGCTTGATCCCTGCTGCTCGAGTGGTGGGCATGGCAAAGTCATTCCTTAGCCAAGGGACGGTCTCCTCGCTAGACGAGGAAGATACAGCCTTAGCCTTCAATTTCTTGGTAGCTGGGGAGTGGCTAGATATCTCTTCGACGCTCCGATCATCCTCCTCTGGTACATCCTCGATGAACCGCCTTTTAGTCAGAGGGGCAGCTAGGACGCTTTCAACGGAGGCAGGTCTGGAGGTGGTAGCAGGAGCTCTCTAGGCTGGGGCCTTCGCCGGGACCTGTGTCGAAGGTTGGGGCTTCCGAGTCATTACATTAGGTGGTGCCCGACGAGGAGCCATTGACGCTGAAGCAGTGGGTATGACAGTAGACCCAGCCCCTGCTCGTTAGTGGGCAGGGTGTAGGCCTTAGTAGGATCAGTCGATGCTTCCCTCAACATCAATCGACAAGCAGCGCCTCTGGTCTTCTTGGTAGCTCGCCTAGAGGCTTGATCTAAATCGACCACCATATCTAAGAGCAAAAAATAACAAGTTAAGAATTACAAGTAAATGGCAGCGATCAAAAAAAGAACAAATAAAAGAAGTGCAAAGCGACGAATACTTTCACAGCCTTCAAAGTTGAACGTATCATCCTTGCATCGAGGACAGTCCACTCTAAACTTACGCCCTTCGTGCATTGACCACCCTGGATATTTCTTCCTATATACTGACATTGTAGGATATTCAACAAAAAACACAAATCATCAAAGAAAATTTTCAAAAAAATTGAAATTTTAAAAATTAAAGCAAATGGGTTTGAACCAAAACTTACAGCTGTGGGAGCCAAATTGGCAATGTGGGTACACCTATCTCGATGGATGTTCTCCCAATTACCCGTAGAGAATTGGTAACAGACGATATTCCTCGAAGGACCCGGTTCATCGCGAGCAATGCGACATGATGATTTCGGGAATGTAAGCGCCGATTTTTGGTTCAAGCTTGAAGAGGAAGCCATTATCCAGAAATGTGAGTTGGGTTTGAGCAAAAAAATTGAAATGAGAAGAATAGGAAGCCCTCTATTGCGAAGAAAGAAGAAGAAAAAGAAACAGATATGTTTCTCCTCCTGTTGCCGCTTCATTGTGTTAGAGTGGAAGGATTTTTCCTTCCCCTCCCTCAAAGTTTGAAGAATTGACAACTAAACCCTAGGGTATGCAATTTTGCAAATTGGCCCCTCTAACAACCCTGACTTAACAAAGGTTGACATTTTTTGAAAAATTTGCTACCGACGGGTGACGGCCTACCACCCAACACAACACAACATTACTCCCTACAGTACTTCATCACATGAGCATATCTGCATTTTATTTTAATGTTTTACACACATAGCATGGTTTGTTGCATTTTTTTTGTTTTTGTTTTTGATCATCCCGGGTTTTGGGAGCAATCCACAAATATCTTACTTTTACAAAATATTCTAGTTTTGGTCATTCACGCAAGGGGTGTAAACCCCGGGTCTTAGAAATTGTATGCACACACATCTTGCATAACTTTCTTTACACTATCTTTTAAATTTCACATTTACATTTACGCTCAGCCTTTAATTTTACATTGTCTTTCAATTTACACTTTCTTTAAATTTACACTGTCTTTCAATTTACACTGCATTTAAATTTACATCATCTTTAAATTGTACACCTCATTTTAAAATTTACATTGTTTCTAAACTTTATGCATGTGTTTACATTCCATATTCACATTCTTTACAGCACACCCGAACTACGTTTGGTCTGATTCCTTTAAAATGGATACGTAGGCAGCCTATCACAATAGGTTTGACCATCACAAATGATTTTTAACTTCAAAATTTTCCCCAGCACTCAAACTACGTTTGGCTTGATTCCTCTCGAGGATACGTAGGTAACCCCTTGAGGCCTAGTCATGCTTTTTCATTTTCCCTGAAATTGGAAGTCTATTCTTATCAGCGACGTTCGTTTACTTGTAAACTCCATCTTTGAGGGACTCTATAGACACCTCAATTTTGTACCCCTTTTCATAAATGTCCTATAAAATATTATTACAAATTAAATGGACTAAAGAAGTTACTCTTTATACATTTCAAGGGGCCAGGACGTCAAAAAGGCTAAATGGAGGGCTCAAAGGATAGAAGGAAACAAGGAAGAGGCGAAAGTGTACAAAAATAGAAGAAAATTAAATATCTAGCGCGGTGCCCAAAATGGGTTGCACTGCACCCATTTTTACTTGTACAACACCCATTTCGTTGCTTTGGCAAGCCTATTTCTCTTCTTCCACTACGGTACACGTTCAAACCAGCGACGCGCCCAAAAAAGGCTATGTGGTGCCCATTTTGCTTGATTACTTAGCCCAGTAAACGTGCTACACTCCACGGCGGCTGAACCCCTACGCACTTAAACAACCTCCTCAGTCTTTCGAGGAATCCATTGCTTCCACGAGAAGCTGCCTCTTCAACAATCCTTATGACGGAAGCCACCCAGCTCCCTATAAAAGGGCCTCATTTCTTCAGTAAATCTTGCCAACTCCTTGCTGAAGCTCTGCCGAAACACTGCCTTGTTTCATCATCTTCTTCTTTTGCAAACACACACAATCACAAATTCAAACCCACAAACACAAACACAACCACAAACCAACAAACCAACAAACACACAAACACAAACGCACACATAGACAACAAATAACAAAAACAAAAAGACTTCATTTTTCAAGAAAACAAGGGGAGGACAAGGAGATCGCCTACACAGGCATACCGGGTACAGACTGTCACGCTCCAAGAGGTACCGGATCTTTGATACTCTATCCCCATAATTAATATTTATTTTAGGTTTAAATATCAATTTGGTCACCCTACTTTCGGCCAAAATTCATTAAGCTCACTCTATTTTTTTTTCTTCAATTTAATCACTCTACTTGGACATAAATATCAAGTTCATCACTCTATCCAATTTTTTTGTTGAAAACTTAAAATTTTTTCTGAAAATCCCGAAATACCCTTACTAGTATTTTTAATATAGTTTTCAATTTTCAATTTTCAAATCCATTTCATTTGTAGAAAGAGATCTGGATCCGAAAATCATTAACAAAGTCATAGACCTTCGATCTAGATTGGAAATTCATGGCTATCGGTCAATTGGGTTTAACAATTTGACCCGGTTGAGAACTCTTTACCTTGAAAACAACCAGCTTACCTCGTCGGCAACCTCTAGCTACCACCACCGCCATTGAAAACCTCCGGCGACCACATCCCCCTCATGACAACAATTCCCGGTGACCACCGCCGCCGAACCAACTCAATAGTTCAATTCTGTTGAGTTTCTCACTCTAAATCAAGTTTGTGATTTCATTTGTAGAAAGAGATCTGGACCCTAATATCATTAACAAAGTCAAAGACCTTCGATCTAGATTGGAAATTCATGGCCATCGGTCAACTGGGTTTAACAATTTGACCCGGTTGAGAACTCTTTATCGGATAAACAACCAGCTTACCGGCTCCATTCTGGAGGAGCTCGACCTTCTGAATCTCAACCAATTCTGATTCGTGCCCGAACGATGGAAGTCCGCCAACCTCCGCTGGGAATGGTGATGGCAACGATGGTCATACAATCGTTCAAGTTTGAATTCAAAACATCCACTCCTTCTTCACTCGCTAGGGAAAGAGAAAGGATAGATGAGTGCAAATCCTAGAGATCGAAAAACTATAAAGTAGAAGTTCCCTGCACGTCGAGGTCGAATCCGTCGTCTTCGGCAACTAAGGACGAGATTCCCGTAGGGTTTTTCTTCTATTGAATATTTCGCCAAGCTCTGAACCATAGAAAGAATAAGAAAAAAAGGGTTGTCTGGAGGTGCAATTGTCGATATTGTGATTGGATCTGTGCTTTTGAAGGGTGGGAGGAGGGTTTAAGCATTTTTAATTTTTGTAACTGGCAGGAAATTCATTCAATTAGTGAAGAGTGTGGGAGGAGGGTTTGAAGTTTTGATTCCTTCTCCACACATTCATAAATTTCAATTCTAACATTGAGAATGGAGATAAGGCCGACACTGTTTGGGGCTTGTTGAACCCTCAACTTTTAACATTGAAAGTAAAACCCTTCAACTTAATAAGGGTATTTTGGTATTTTCAATGATTTCCATCCAACATAACGGACAAAAATGACTCAAGTGACCTTATTGAATGTCGAAGCCAAGTAAAGTGATTAAATTGAGGAAAAAAAAGTAGAGTGAGCTTAATTACTTTTGGCCGAAAGTATGGTGACCAAATTGAGATTTAAACCTTTATTTTATCCTGTAAATATACATACTTCGTGGATCTGTACATATTACTATCGTTTGTATATATTATTAATTAAAGTATACTCTCTTTCTCTATTTATATTGCCAACCTACGTAAATAAGTTTCCTCTCTTTAGTTAGATTCTTTTTTATGCAATGCACATAATCGTTTTTTCGTTCTTTTAGTTCGGTTTGTATAAAATCATTTATAAAATATTTATTTTATTCTTTCTTTGCTCTTATTGTTTTTATTCCATTTTCTTTTGTTTCAACTAAAATCAATAAATCTTCCTTTAGTATTCTTTCCATGAATACATTTTTTATCCCTAGACTAAATACAAAAAAATGGAATGAGCATGTTAGGAATTTCTTTTTAAGACCAAAAGGATGAGTTGGGTGTCTGACCCCTTTCAAACTCGTAACTTAGCCCCCGAACCCAAAATCTTGGTTTTTCTCTGTTTACCATTTAAATAGAGGTGGTGATTCTGTACATACTTTTAGAGTCCACAACGAGGTCAAGCGTATTCTACGCGCTTAATTAAGTTTTGAAACCTACTCGCTTTCTCACGTAGCGAGGCGAGGGTCGAAACGAGGTTCTCACACTCGCATAAGTTAAATGCACTATATATACCTTTTTCTTTTTTTCATCCTATGGGGGGCGTGGGAATAGATCGAACCTGAAACCTCACACATTGTGAAGTCTCATCTTTATCACTGAGCCACCCCTTTCGGAACGCATTATATATACCTCGATTTTATTTTAAAAGGGAATATGTTTGCTTTTCAAATAACACTCTTAAGTTTTCAGTATCAAATGAAAATATCAACGAAACCTCGATGATTCCACGCAACCATGACACGATCTCCTTTTCTGAGCCGATCTCGCTGTGCAAAGTACCTTAT
>CM028384.1:5939430-5982076 GCA_013146195.2 Codonopsis lanceolata | reverse complement strand
AATGAAATTTTCAACCAAACACGTGACTAGTAGCCTCATAGCATGCTACTGAACTGCTGCCTCCATAGTGGAAGAAGCCGTTAATGATTGCTGACACTCTTCCATGAACCGGACCTCCGCAAGCATGAATATGTAACTTGTGGATTTCTTGGTATCGTTGCATCGAAGTAATCGAATCGAGAATAGCCAATAACTTCAAGGCTATCTGTTTTACGTAGGTAAGCATAATGTCTTTGGTACCTTGTAAGTAGCGCATACTTTCTTGGTTGCTTTCCGGTGACCCATTCTGGTTTATCGATAACGTCCAAACATACCAATTGCGTACGCTAAATCACAGGCGAGTACAAACTTGAGCATACATTATACTCCCAAGCTGCAGAGCATAGGAATGTGCTCCATTGCATCAAGCTCAGAGTTGGTTCTAGGACATTGTAGGAGGCTGAATGTCACCAACAACGAGGGCAACACGGGAACAAGCGTGCATGTTGAACCTTTTGAGTACTTTATCAATATAAGCCTTTTGAGATAAGCCCAATACCCGAGACCTATCGGAATTTCAATGCCTAAGGCGTAAGAGGCTTCACCAAGATCTTTCATATCAAAATTCTTTGAAAGAAAAGATTTGGTCTCATGTAACATGTCTTTATCCTTTACTTGCAAGCAAAATATCATCCAACATACATGACTAGGATGATAAATTTAACCTTTAGGTATATACATTGATCCAACATTCTCAATAAATCGAAATTTACTAATCACATCATGAAATTTCAAGTACCATTGTCTTGAGGCTTGTTTTAGACCATAAATGGATTTCTTTAACTCATACCATGTGTTCCTTGCCCTCAACCTCAAAACCTTGAGGTTGTCTCATAAAAGCTTTAGGAAACAAGTCACCATGAAGGAATGCGGGTTTAACATCCATATGATGTAACTCTAAATCGTAATGAGCTACTGAGGGCCATGACTATCTGAAAAGAATCCTTTTTGACCTTGGTGAAAAAGTTTCAAAATAATCTATGCCTTCCTTTGAGTGAACCCTTTGCAACAGTCTAGCTTTATATCGTTCAACATTGCCTTTAGAGTCAAGCTTAGTTTTATAGACCCATTCTGCCTCTGACTTTGGCTCCTTCGAGCAATTCAACGAGATCCCGGACATCATTTTTCTTCATTGATTCTAACTCATCATTCATGGCATCAAGCCACTTTAGTTGAATGGTCACTTTTAAGGGCTTCTTGGAACTTAGGATCATTTCAATGCCAAGATCATAGTCAACCTCTTGAGGTATACAAAATCATCGAATCTGTTTGGTTTTCTAGCCCTCTCGACCTTGAAGAGGTTGTTCATTAGCTTGAGAGGTTCATTAGGCTCATTAATGTGGGGTTCAACATTAGGTACAATCTCGGGTGCATCAACATTCTCAATCGGATCTAAGATTTGATCCTCGTCGAGAAATGTCTTGGTGCTACAACATTTTGAGAGCGAGGAATAGAAACATGTTCTTGAATTTCCTCTATATTTATTTTTCTTGGTGTACTCCACTATAACCGGCGGTTTCTAAAAATTAGCATACCTTGTTTCAACAATTCTAGTGGTATGAGATGGGACGATAAGCGAAAACCCTTTGATCGTTCGGGGTAGCCTATAAAGTAACAACTTATGGTTTTAGGATCGAGTTTCTTAATATGTGGGTTGAAAATTTTAGCCTCTGCATGATAGCCCCATACATGCAAATAACCCAAACTAGGTTTCTTTTGTGTCCATAATTCGTAAGGCGTTTTTAGGCACGGACTTACTTGGAACTCTATTGAGTATATGCACATATTTGTTTTGAGAGCCTCGGCCCATAGAGACTCGGGTAGAGTAGAAACGACATATCATACTTCGTACCATGTCCATGAGGAATGCGATTCGTCTTCTACGCAACACCATTTTGTTGGGGTGTACCCGGCATTGCATATTCACCAACGATACCATTTTCTTTCAAAAACAAGGCAAAAGGTCGAGGATGTTGACCCAAATCAAAGAATTTTCCATAATATTCTCCTCCTCTATCGGATCTTACAATTTTAATTTTAAGGTCAAGTTGATTTTCAACCTCAGCTTTATAGACCTTAAATACATCTAGGGCCTCAGATTTATCATGAATGAGGTAGACATAACCATATCGTGAAAAGTCGTCAATAAAGGTAATGAAGTACTTATGTCCTCAATACCGGAGTAGTGAAAGGTCCACAAATATCGGTGTGAATAATTTTTAAAAGTCCGATTACTCAGGGTAGCTCACGTTTAATACCTTTTACAAATTTTCCTTTAATGCATTCAACACATGTGCCAAAATCGAGAAATCTAAAGGATGAAGAACTCCTTCCTTTATGAGTCGTTCCATTCTTCTCTAGATATGTGGCCTAGCGTTCATGCCACAATCTAGAGGAATTATCATCCTTTAGTTTTCTCTTAATACCAGTTTGAACAACTATATCATTTACATTCATCGATTCTAAGGATTCAGAAAATGAAGGATCTAAACATAATTTGTAAAGGTTTCCCTCTAACAAACCGAGCAGACAACCGAGTAAAAGAAAGAGAGAAGCCTTTATTCTCAAACTTAAGCGAAAAACCATAAGCGTCAAGTTTAGAAACAGAAATAAGGTTTCTAGTCATCTTGGGAACATAAGCGATATCAACTAAATCCAAATTGAAACCACTCTCCAAGACTAAACGGAGAGTTCCAACAGCTTCAACTTGAGCTTTCTCTCCATTTCCTACTATTACGTGTCGATCTCCTTTATTTAGTTTCTTCACGGAAAGGAATCCTGTAATGAATTAGTAACATGCAGTTGTACGGTATCAATCCACCATGTGTTTAAAGGAACATTAATCGTAAAAGATTCATAACAAACATTAATTAGTGAACTACCTTTCTTCTCGAGCCACTCACGAAACTTAGGGCAATCCCTCCTCATATGCCCTTTCTCTCTACAAAAGCGACACTTGATGTTGCCAAGGCCTTTGCGATAGAAGAGTTTGCCTTGTGCGCTTTAGTGGTAGAAATACTCTTGTTCCATTTCTTGTTACTTTTGGCATAAGTCTTTCCTTTTCCCTTAGATGGTCGGATGTGATGATATGGGCACTTTCAATCCTCTCGGATTTAAGTCTTTCTTCTTCTTGAGCACACATGCTCATTAGCTCACTCATCTTCCATTTCACTTTCGTGAATTATAGTTGACCTTAAATTGGCCAAAGCTGGGAGAGAAGTCATAATGAAGTGAGTGAAAACCTTCGAGAGATTTCCATGTCCATTGCTTTAAGTTGAGCGACCATGTCACTCATCTTCATAATGTGCTCACGTACACCACTCACACCATCATACTTAAGCGTGACCATCTTTGTGATAAGAGTTGTAGCCAGTGCCTTTGAAGAACCCATAAATTGTTCTTCGATATGAGCAAGATACTCCTTAGCATTATTAGAATCGAGGAATTGCTCGCGAATAGCGGTGCTAATGGAACCTTTCATAATCAATAGGGATATGCGATTGGAGCGGCTCCACGCCTCAGAGCGGACTTTAGCCTCGGCCTGCTTTCGGTAGTAATGGTGGAGGAGCGTTCACCACGTAAGGCATAATCCAAATCAGAAACTCAAGAATAATGCCAATCTGCTCTTTCCATGAGGCAAAGTTCGTACCACTCAGGGATTCAATAGAGGAAAGACAACTCGTAATAGTAGCTGCAGGATTAAATGCTAAAGGAAAACAAAAACAATCATCCAAATTACGACCTTAAGAAAAAATCCACAAAATACAATAACAAATCATTAATGTTTAAATAAAGCGAAAATAAGCGGTTTATCTATAAAAAGGTAAAATACACAAAACCTTTTTTTATTCGAAATCTAAGGCATCATTAATAGCCTTCCGTTGGGCCGACTATCAACATACAAGTGATCTCTCATTAAATCATTAGGAAAATCATGAAAAGTTGAAGCCACTTAAAAATTATATCACCGTTGGGCAGAAATAATTCAAGTCATGCAACTTTATATTTTCGTTTCATTATATTCAATAACCAAAAATACGAATCTTCCGTTGGGCCGATTTATATTTTAAATTAATGAATATCTCATGAGGTGATTTTAGCGTTAGCTTAATTTGTCCAAAAATGAACTTCCGTTGGGTTGTCCAATTTTTAAACAAACAAGAATCACAAATACTGATAAAGTACTCAAAAGAATTCTTTAAACTAGTATTAATATGTCACAAAATATGCATATCGATTAATTGAATTAATCGAAACAAACGAGCATGATAGAGACATTAGTATGTAATTCATTTGAGTTGAGATAATAAACAATGAAATCATGAAGTCCATTAACAACTAATCAAATAGTCATATTAATCATGAATTCAGTGTCAAACTATTAAAATACTCACAAGTCATGTATCTTCAAATTACTTGACTTTTTGCAAAGGCATGCGCATTAATCATGATTTCTTTCCCCTTTTTTTTTTTATAAAAAAATAAATAAATAAAAACAAACAGTGAAATATGCACAGCAATTTCGAACAGTTTCGGACCTAACTGATCGGTAATATGCACAGCAAATTGCAATTTGCACAAATTCGACAGCTGATTCATCATCAAACAACCATCAACAGTGAAATATCACAAGTTGCAATAGTAAAACAAGGAATTTAAAAGGACTGTTATGAGGTCACCAAGGAATTTAATAACCATGAACTGTAAGGGCAAGGAATAGGCCCGGAAAAGATAGCCTTGAATTACAGACAACCATGAATTGATAAAAGTCAAAAATTGACAAACAGACAAGGCAAAGCTTGATGCCATGAATTTTTAGTTTATTGACCGGAAGAAACCATGACGAAAGGAGGTCGCAATGTTGGTAATCGATAATCTTACCATGCATTATGATTATGTAAAATTAACATGGCTCTAATACCACAATGTTAGAACATTAATTTACATAAGACTTGTACACATAATCAAGAATAGGATCATGTTTTTCACATAAACATAATGAACGTAAATTGAAGACATATCGGAACCAATTGAAGCCATTAGTACGGAGTAATTGAATCCGATAGACTGTAATGCGGAACGAGAGTCTTCAATTCAAGTGGGTTTAGGTTTTCACCCCCTTATCTATTTCACATGCAATGGAACGCATTATGTATTTTTTTTTTGTGGAGGCAAGCTGTTAGGGTAAAAAGCGTAAGAAAGCCCCTAATCTAAAAGACTTTAAATAGATAGGAGGTGGAACCTAACCCTAAAGTGTAATCAATCTCCCACCGTCCATCAAAATGTAGAGATTTATTGGGCCTATTAAGATTTAATATATTTTAAGTATATTAGATGACTAAATTATATAAGCTCATAATGTTATTTGACTAATATAATTAATTAAGGTCCATAACCAATGATTAATTTATTCTAAGTTAAACCCGTAAATCACAAAACATGAGCTAGACCCCGTCGGATCTAACATGCACATGATACTTGGTAGACCAGACTAATTTGTTTCAATGGAGTATTATTTTAGGAACGGAAATAGTATGTTGCTTTGGAGTAATAAACACTGTAGTGTAAAGAGTACTACTCCGAATATGCAAATTAAAAAGTCAACTGAGAATGACGAAACGTTCGTGCAAATTCATAATTCAAGTGGATAATAATTTATTTAAATATTAAAATGGCTGCTAATTAAGAAAATACTCAACTGTTTGTTGAGTAAAAATATATCGGCTATAGTCAGGTCAAAAGAGCTTGGATCGGATCATCATTTATTAAAAAATTGAAATGGCTGCAATAGAAGAAATTCAACTGTTTGTGTATTGTAGAAGATCTTTACTGTTTAATTTGAATACACTACAAACTTGTTGACTTACATCTAGGAAAACTTCAACGGAATTTATGGAACAGCAATCAAAAGGTTTTAAGAAACGTTAGGCGGCCACTAAACGATACATTAGCGCTTAGCGTTTAATGGACTAGTTGAAGTGTAATTGGCGCTTAAAATTAAACATATTGACTATAAATTTATATCAAATATCAAACATCAAACTTGTTGACCTTTTTTTAAAATTAAACTTGTTGACTATAAAATTAAACTTGTTGACCTTTTTTTTTTTTTTTGATAATTTATATCAAATATCAAACATATTGACTATAAATTTAATTTTTTTTTGTTTGTTATTTTATCAAACAATTGTCCATGTTCGTAAAATGAACAAAAATATACAAACCTACCATTAATCTCAATTTTCAACAACCGCAAAACAATAAACCAGCTATGTTTAGAACTAAAAACAATATATATATATATATATATATATATATATATATATATATATATATATATATATATATATATATATAACTCAACTACTCTTGCCTTTACAACCTGACCAGGTCTAACACATTCTCCCTAATCCCTTCTTATTCAAAATTCTGAGTCTCGAGACAGCTCTGTTCTTCTTCATCTTTTTTTCTTCTTCTTTCTTTTATCTATCTGGCAGACCGGCAACCCTTTTTTCGTCATTTCTTTTTTTTTTCTTTTCTCTCTCTCTCCGGCAAACCGACTCTCCTCATTTTTTTCATCCTCCAATCTCTTTCCTCCTAGATATAACCCTTTAATCTATCCCCTCGCTCATCCCAATAATCACAAAATCAAACCTTTTTTTTTTCTACCTCCCTCTCTGCCTCACCATTACCACTCCCCCTTTCTTCTCCAGTTCGCCCTCCTTTCCTTCTCCGGTCACCGCATGCTACAAAATCAAAGCTACAAAAATAAATTAAGGTCGGTGAGGTTTGGCGTAGGCGCCGACTTGGTTGATTAGACGGCGACTAAGAAAGTCGCAACGGTAGAGAAGGGCCTAGGCGGAGCTAGACGTGGAGTTTTAGAACACTGATAATGATTTCACGATGTAGAATTTGTGGTATTATTATAAGTTTTATGGCTTATTTGGGGTAGTTTTGAAATTAAAAATTTTAATCTCCTGCTTGTTTTAATAGAGTAAGTCTCATGTAAGACAGTCTTACGGATCTTAATTTGTAAGATGGAGCCTCACTCTCTCACAACTCAACCCACCAACACATGGTGAGTTGGGTAAAGAGAATCCGTTTTACACAAAATGACTGTAAGACCGTCTTATCTAAGTTTTTGCCTTTTTGATGAGAGCACTAATAATATCACCCTCTCTCTTGCTATACTTGGCGAGGGGATAAGAGCTTTATCCGGATAATATATATTATTAATTCAAACCGCTTATTCGGTACCAAACACCCCTAAATTCGTCTTATTAATCATATCCGACATGAATCCTGGCTACCAAGCTGATCCTTATTATTAGTGCCATTAGCTCAAATATAATTAGATTTTACACCGTTAGATCAAATATGTTTTTTTTAAGTAATGACATGAACAATCACAATCATCACCAACTTAATCATCTAACTACTCTTAACACTAAAAGTCATAATAATATTACAAGCTCTAATCTAATACAAGTTTTTCTTATGTGATGATAAGTAATCCAAGAGCTAGGCACGATTAAATTGATAATGCAAATATGATCTACTACAAGTTCTAATAATGTTTTAGTAATGACTCACTATTAATAATGCTTAAATGAAGGTTAACTGTTAGATTAGTTAAAGACAATTATAAAACAGTTAATCAATATAAACAGTTATAAATGAGTTTTAAGAGATGAACACTATTAATAAGAACACAAACAAATTTAATGTACTTCGAAGTAACTTTGTCCTACATCAACACCTCACAGCCCTCTTAGCTGGTGAGAGTCATGAGCTAATAATCCACAATTTTTTTCTCCTTTAGTTGGTTCTCCACCTAGAAATATCTCGAGGTTTGGTTGTTGTACAAGGTTGATCGTTTGTGCTTTCTTGAATGACTTTTGCTAGTCTGATGGAAGCTCTTGATGAAGATTTATGAATATTCTGTATTGATAGTGAAGAATTATTTCAAATGGTTATCTGTTTGAAGCTCTCATTTAGTTTGAATGATTGTTGGAAAGCTTATACTGAATCTTTTTTATGGAATTCTTCACTGCAATGAGATCGATCAAGGATCTCTTGATGTAAACAAAAATTCTTTGCTTTGCCTTAATATAAAGACATTCATTATATGATCTTCAGTGAATAATAACGATCTATTTATAGGTATTTGCATGTTTGATTTGTAGAAATTAGTTATTAAGATATAACATCACCTCTAATAGCCCAAAGCAAATCTTCACCCATCTATCTATATCTATATCTATATATATATATATAATAGCAAAAGCATATAGGACTCTTATTTATGGTAGGCCCTAAGGGGTGGCTGAGTGGTAGAACGTGCCATGAAATGTGAGGTCTCGCGGTCGATCCCTTCATGCCCCTTGCCGCAAGAGGAAAAAAAAAAAAATTATATATATATATATATATATTTATGGTAGTTTCCCGCCTAAACTGACTTTCTAAAAATGGATCTTCATAAAGTAATTATAATTAACAACATTTACTTCATAATTAATGTCTTATATAAATAAATACATAAATTGATCATTTATTATCAGTTAAAACTCTTTGCATTTTGTACAGATTCCCAACATTTTTTGTATTCTGTCCTTCAGACTTCCGTTTCTATAATTATACTTATTAGTGAACTTTCAAAAGTATTTTCTAAGATTTTGGAACATACATCTAATTTAATTTTTTAGAAATTTTCATAGTACTTCCTTTACCGAAAATATTATGGCCTTTGTACCAACACAGCAACTATGGTGTTGATCATTGTTGATGCCGAGGTATGTATAAAACTTATATTATATATTTTGTATTTGCAATAGATCTGTATTTTTGTTGTGTAACCTTTGGATCCGAAACAAAACGGAAAAAATACGCATGTGCTTAAAACAATTATCAAGCGTATTCTCAACGAATTTTAAAATAAGATGTAAAAATCTTGTACTTTAAAACTGCATATCTAATATAAACATTTCTAGAAAATAAAGATCTACACTTTTTCAGAAAAATAACATTGAAGAAGCAATTTGTAAAATTCTAAATAATTCGGTTTTCATTTCTAGATACGTGTTGTTCATTCTGTACTAGGAAAATTTTATTCAATCAATATTAGAAAATAAAGGAAATCTTATAACTCTGGTGGATTGGATGTAGTTGATGTTCAGGGGTTCCATGGAAAGATATTTGTATTTTTATTAGTGAGGGTGTGAGTGTGTACAAAAAAAAAAAAAAAAAATATATATATATATATATATATATATATAGGGAGAGAGAGAGAAAGAGAGAGAGGGGAGGGATGGACTTTGGTAAAAGATTAGTATCGAAGGTTAATATCATATAACATGTGGAAGCGGGAGGAGATTAGCTTTTTACATTAAAATGAATTATTTAATTTGAGTATTTGGGAAAATGAGTAAAAGTTCAAATACATAGTAGTGCCTTTTATGGTTTCTTTAATTGACTGGTTTTTTTAAAAAAAAAATTGTGTTAAATTCGGGTCAGTCCACTAAGCACAATTTTAAAGAGCTTTAATATCTTATATTTTTAAAAAATAAAATAAAAAAGACACTTTTGAGGTGAAATACTACGATACCATAAATGAATCGAATACGCGTCCGAAAGGGCATGTCATGCTAATACAATTTAAAAATCATGCATCACGATACACAAATCGTATGCAATGACGATTAACAAAAGTCGAGGTCAATAACCGTCGCATGTAAGATTGTTCTTAAAGAAGCCAGTGTTTATTCATAGGCAACTGGATGTCACAATTTTGAGGGTAGCAAACCATTCGTTCGATACTGATATGCGATGAAGATGAAAAAAACAACTAATAAAACAATAAATGTTGTGTACAAGGAAAATTTTCATAATATATAATTTTTTTGTTGAAGTACTATACTCTTTTCTAATTAAGTAGTTTTCTGTTATTTATTCTTCTAATTTTGTTTATGTTATCTATTTTGCTTATAGGTCGTGCGTTTAACGCACGGGTGTAAAAACTAGTTAATAAAATAGAAATCACTACTGCCACGTGGTAGCTTTCTGTAAAATGGATATCACATATCAATCTATATTATAATAAAGCTCAATAGTTAACTACTTGTCATGATTCATTTTTAACAAACATAACTACGGGTGAGGATTAAATTTTCTGAAAAGTTAACTACAGGCCATGATTCATTTTTATCAAACATAAGTACTGGCCAATATTAACTCGCATTATCGTCCTAATTGGTTCCCTAATTAATTATGACATTTACCTTCCTATATTAGTTTCTCACCATTGGTCTATGTACTTAAGACCTTTCTAGCAACCATCCCTCGATTTAAAAAGTGTGCATTTGGGTCCAAAGTAGCCCATTCTTGCACGCCAAAGATCCCTCCGTTGGATGTCGTTAAAAACGAACCGTTAACTACCCACATGCTATGCACGTGAGTTTTTTTCTAGGGAAAAAAAGTCAATTTATATGAGATTATTCATCTTCATCTTCAACCTCAATCTCAGTACATCCCCTCCCCTCCCCCACTTCCACCACCGCCTCTTTCTTTAAAAAAAAAAAAAAAACCCTTTTCCCATGTATTATTATAATTCCCCGACATGACTTTCTTCATAGAGATGATTTCTAAGATAAACTTAGAATTGCGTTAGTACCAAAGTAGCCATTATTAAATTGGGTGTCTTGTTCTTCGTAGTCATCGTCTTCGTCCTCGTCGTTAGTCAAATTGAGAGAGGGGCTCGGCGAGGAAGTGTGAAAGAAGAGATTGGTTGTGGGTCGGGCGAGATTACAAGACTTGAATCGGAAAAGTCGATGTAGAAACTGATATAAAGTTTAGGAATAATGGCATAGCCTTTCCATTTATTGAACCACTTATTTATAGGGATAGATATAATTAGAGTTACACTTGGAGTATGGAACAAGAAACATATATAAGGAAGGAAACATAATAAGGAAAGAATTATACAAGGTAATTACCACTAACTAATAATTACAAATAAACAAGAATAAATAATAAAGATATTATTCTCTAATATGCCCCCGCAAGATGGACGTCCGAGAGGAGAGTCCAATCTTGTGAAGTAATTGATGAAACCGTTGGTAAGCAAGAGGCTTGGTCAGGGCATCGGCCAGCTGATCAGCCGAGGAGACATGACAAACCCGCATAAGCCCATCCTGAACTTGTTGACGGATGAAATGAAAGTCCAAGGCCATATGCTTCATGCGAGTATGAAAGACCGGGTCAACAAAGACTCGTGGCGCCCACATTATCACATTAAATGAATGGTTGAGTCGAAGAGGTTAGCCCGAGTTCGCCAAGAAGAGACACAATCCACATGACTTCAGCCGCGGTGGCGCCCACCCCTATTCGCCGATCGAGGAGCGAGCAACAATGCGTTGTTTCTTGGAGCTCCAAGTGATCGGGTCGCTTCCAAGATAGACAATGTAGGCACTAGTAGATGTGTAGTCATCCTTGTTGCCGGCCCAGTCAGCATCAGTGAAGGCATGGAGGGCAGGAGGAGACTGGCGATGAAGAAGGATGCCCACATTAATAGAGCCACAAAGATATCGAAGAACTCGCTTGACTGCATGCCAGTGCTCAGTCATCGGGCTATGCATGAACTGAGAGAGTTTGTTGACAGCGAAGGCAACATCAGACCGAGTGAGAGAGAAATATTGAAGACTCCAAACCATTGCTCGAAACTCTATCGGATCTGTGAGAGCAGTGCCCGTATAAAGAGTCAAGGTATGCAAGGTAGCAAGGGGAGTAGCTACTGGGCGGGCATCGGTCATGCCGGTGCGAGCAAGGAGATCAACAATGTACCCGCGCTGGGAGAGCAGAAGACCACTTGGACACTTAACAACTTCAACCCCAAGGAAATAGTGAAGATCACCAAGGTCTTTGAGCGAGAAGCGATTAGCAAGCAGGGAAATGAAAGTTTGAAATGCAACGGGCTGGTTCCTAGTGATGGTGACGTCTTCCATATAGACAAGGAGAAGCGATTAGCAAGCAGGGAAATGAAAAGTTTGAAATGCAACGGGCTGGTTCCTAGTGATAGTGATGCGTCAGTTACCGAGTTTTTTAAGCCGGAGGCAAGGAGAAACTGACGCAGCTCATTGTCATGCTCGTGGAGCCTGCTTGAGACCATAAATAGCCTTGCGAAGCCGACACATATGTTGAGGCTTGCCCTTGTCTGTGAAACCAGGTGGTTGGGCCATGAATACCTCTTCGGACATATTGCCCTGAAGAAATGCATTGTTGACATCTAGTTGGTGAAGATCCTAGCCTTGACAAATGGCCAGCAAGAGAACAAGATGAACAGTGGTCGGTTAGACCACCGGGCTGAAAGTCTCGTGATAATCCACCCCCGGTCGCTGGTGAAACCCCCTGGCCATAAGGCGAGCTTTGTAGCGGTCAATAGAGCCATCCGTGTGTCGTTTGATTCGGAAAATCCATTTACAACAAACAATATTACAAGCACTCGCTGAGGGATCCAGATCCCAAGTACCATTGCGAGCTAAAGCATCATACTTTTCGGACATGGCCTGACACCACTGGACATCCTTTAGAGCTTAAGTGACACATGTCGGTTCACTGTCTACTGTTAGTTGAGCCGAAAGACTCATTTTGGTCTTTGGTTTGAAGATGTTGTTCTTGGAGCGAGTAACCATAGAGGAGGTGCCAGTGGGCATAGGAACCAATGCAGCGGGCACAAGACTAGCAGGCACTGTGTGATCCTCGGGCATGGTACTGGTTGGCGAGGAGGACTGAGCAGAAGATACAGTACAATCCTCAAGCAGGGAGCTGGTTGCCGAGGAGGGTGGAGCAGCAGGCACATGAGATGGAGCAGGCACAGTGGTATCCTTTGTCATAGTAGCCGGTGTGGGTGGGTGGTGTATGGACTAGTTAAGATCAACCAAATTCTGATTAGTGTCAGGAGCCAGGAACGGAGAGGTACTGGAGCAGGCAACAGACATTGTTATGAAGCAGAGAGCAGTTCGTGTGGAAGGAACCAGGGGTCACAGGTGTAGATAGCTGGGCGAACAGAAAGGGTGGCCGAGGTGGACATGAGAAAGGCATACTCAAGAAAGTGAACATGACGTGAAACGAATAGCTTGGTGGTGCTCGGATCGTAACACAGATAGGTACTATGAGTGAGCGAGTAGCCTAGGAAGACACACGGGGTGGAACGAGCAGCCAGTTTGTGGGCAGTAGGGGCGAAGCCAAGGGTAGCAAAGACAGCCAAAGGCACGAAGTTTGGAGTAGTTGGGTGGATATCCAAACAGTTTGTGGTAGGGAGATAAGTGAGCTAGGGTGGGTGTTGGTAGACGATTTATAAGGTAGGTGGCGGTTTGGAAGGAAAACGACCAGAAAGACAACTGAAGAAATGCGCGAAAGAGGAGAGAGAGACCGGTCTCAATAATGTGCTGATGACGACGTTCCGAGAACTCATTGTGTTCCGGGGTGTGAGGAGGTGAGGTGAGATGAAAGATGCCATGAGCGGACAAATAAGTGGCCAAGCCAGTGTCCCGGGCAAGTCTCATGTACTCGCCACCATTGTCTGAGTAAAGAGTGACAATGGTTATTTTAAAATATTTTTTTACCAAGGCTTTAAAGTAAAGAAAGATAGTGGCGACCTCAGACTTTCGTTTGAGCGGGTAGAGCCATATGTAGTGAGTGTAGTGATCAAAAAATATGACATAGTATTTAAACCATCAGCAGACGGAATAGGAGAGGTCCAATAATTTGGAGCGGGAAAGAAGACACTAAAGTAGATTGCGAAAAAGGAATTTTGTGACTTTTATTGCATAAACAATCATTACAATATTTTTGTTTGATGTGAGTAGTGTCTAACGCAATGCCTAAACTAGATAGAATCTGACACTGGATAGGTTCAGAGGGATGGCCAAGCCGATGATGCCAGTCATAGTGAGAGACTTTAGAACCTACACAAGCAGATGGGTGAGCAGGAGGAGCTGTGGTTGGCCATTCATACACAGCATCGTTAGATTGCCCGGTCAGCAGAATGCGCCCTGTCCGTAGATCCTTCACATGAAAAGAAGTTGGTAAGAACTCAATATAAGTATTATTAGAGAGACAAAATTGAGATATGGAAATAAGGTTCTTTTTCATGTCAGGAACAAAGAGAACATTATGCAAGGCAACAATGTGTGATGGTGTATGAAGTGAAGAGAAACCAATATTGCAGATAGGAAGCCCGGTACCATCACCAATCACCATGACATCTATGCCTGTGTAGGAGGTGTGAAGGTGGAGATTGCCAAGGTCGCTGGTAACATGGTGAGAAGCACCACTATCAAGAAGCCAGCCCGGAGTCCCTGTATCCGTTGAGGTCGCTAGATTGGCCCGAGGTGTCCAGTCACTTACCGAGGAGGAAGTGGTAGCTTGGGTGTTGGTGGAAACCAACTGGTAGGTAGGACAACGAGCAATTGTGTGACCTTGTTGACGGCAACCTTGACACTTACCAAGATATGGACATTGTTGCCGAGGAGATGGTGTTGGAGCCTGCTGTGAAGGGTGCTGAGGTTGAGAGGAAGCCTGACGAGCATGCGAGTTGTGGTTCCTCTGAGTAGCAGGATTGGCAGTGACCGGATGGGAAAAGGACACGGGTTGAGATTGTTTCAGGAGCAACTTGCGGTTGATGAGTTTTTCATGAAGCTCATCAAAAAAGATAGGGGTATCACGTCCTTCAACCACATCTACTATGTAATGGTAGCTATCATCCAACCCACCGAGGAAGATCTCAATGAGGTCCTCGTGGTCAAGTGATTTACCTAGAGCCACGAGTTCATCAGCCCGACTTTTGACGGACTACATGTAGTCAGAAATCGACTGAGTTCCCTTGGTTGCTCCCTTGAGGTAATCTTTGATCTGTTTGATCTGGCCACGAGTTGGGCGAACATAGGTGTGAGCCAGGATGTCCCAGGCTTCATAAGCAATGGCGACTGTTGGATCATAGGAATGAACCAGGGGAGCAGATAGGAAGCCAACAAGAGCGCCAAACAGGAGTTTGTCTTGGCAAATCCATAGCTGGTAGTGAGGGTTTGGGATGGGGACGTCCTTGGATGATGGGGCATCCTTGGTGAGGACTATGGAAGGCGGGCATGGGTGTGATCCGTCTACAAACTTGTAGAGATCATAGCCAATGAGGGTTGTCTCAACTTGGAGTTTCCAAGCTATGTAGTTAGTGGAGGTGAGTTTGGTGATGTTGTGGTGAGAGATGTTGATGAGGTCGAAGGTTTGAGTGGGATCAAGAGGGTTTTTAATGGTGAGGAGTGATTTTCGTTAGCCATGGCAGAGGGTGGTTAGGGCGGTGGCTAGAGGAAGAAGAAGAGGATTTAGGAGCAAAGCTCTGATACCATGTAGAAACTGATAAAGTTTAGGAATAATGGCATAGCCTTTCCATTGACTGAACCAGTTATTTATAGGGATAGATATAATTAGGGTTACACTTGGAGTAGGGAACAAGAAACATAATAAGGAAAGAACTATACAAGGTAATTATCACTAACTAATAATTACAAATAAACAAGAATAAATAATAAAGATATTATTCTCTAATAGTCTAGTCATATTTTAGTTACAGTAGTAATTGAAAACAGAGGATTGAGCTGAAAATAGGGATTGGGTTGGAAATGGAAATGGGTAATGAAAAATATTGGAAATTGTTAAGAGGTGAGATTTATAAATGGATTTGGTGAGGTGGGCGATGAATGGTGAAGAGGTGAATTAGACTTGGAGGAGAAAGTGATGGAGGGGTGAACAAAAATTTGTTTGTGCGTGAGGGTGGGTGTGATAGTGCTGGAACGAAGAGGTGGAGACCGGGCATACAAGAGAGAAGAGGTGTTTGATCTCTTGCTTTAGAATGCAAGGATTTGTATCAATCAAATTAGTTTGTTTTGAATAAAAGTATTTTGATTTTGAAATGGGTGTTGGTTGCTAGTTGAAGCTTTCTGGAAATGGGACCTTTAGCGTGCAAGAATGAAGATGAAGAGGAATAATCTCATATAAATTGGCTTTTTTGCCCTAGAAAAAACCCACGTGCATAACATGTGGGCAGTTAACAGTTCGTTTTTAACAACATCCAACGGAGGGACCTTTGACGTGCAAGAATGAGCTACTTTGGACCCAAATGTGCACTTTTTGAATCGAGGGACGGTTGTTAGAAAGGTCTTAAGTAGAGGGACCAATGGTGAAGTTAATCCTAGTTTCTTTAATACATTCAAGAGATATTACTAGATTTCGTGAATCATGATAACAATATATGAGATATCTGTAAACCATTAACAAAAAGTTATTTCCTTTCTTTTTTCGTTCTTTTAATTCAGTTTATTTATTTTGTTGATTGTGTCCCTTCAATTTAAATTAAGTATCTCTTAATTGCAATTGGCTAGTAAATCGAAGGGAAAGACAATGAGGCCTTAGGTAGCATTGAGGAGAACGTACACAAAGAAGAATTTAAGGGGGATGGTAATGGCAAAAAAAATGAATAAGAAAGAAGACAATGAAATGAGGGTGCTGGAACCAAGGGGTTGAAGAAAGAAAAAAGTAAAATAATAATATAGTAATTGTTGATTCAAAAACTTTTACTTACAATTCCTTAAACCCAAAATAAGTTATTTCTCTCTTTTGTTTGTTTAATTTTCTGTATATAGTAAATATCATTTTCTTGATTTTCTACTTGTCTTTTCCTCCTGTTTAAACTTTATAAATAGCTTCTGTACACCTACTAGCTAAATGACATATAGTAGCATAACATAGTTTTTTGGTTAAATGTAAAATACTAGACAAAGTTATTACATCTCACGTTTCAACCCAGACATTGTTGTGAAGCAAAAACTTCTAGAAGAAGTTTAAGTTATCGTTATTGAGAAAAAAAAACAATGCAATATTGTTTCTACATGTCAAATTACTTTTTTTATTTAACAATATTTGATTATTGGTTTTGGTAATCTTGCTAGAGACACGGGTATGGATGCCATTTTTTTCTTTAATACATCTCCCTTGCTTGATTCACAGAGATATCATTATGGATGCCCAAGGTTTACCTCATATTCAAATTTCTTAGTTTTTATTTTTTGTTAATATTTCCTTTTCGAGGACAGACTCCTCTGCCCTCCCTCCTATAAGGGAAAGGCCGATTGTCCCCCCTCAAGTTTGTAATTTTATTTCTATTAATAAAATATAGTAGGGTACCGCTCCTTTTTCCCTAAAAAAATATTACAAAACTAACTTTTAATTTTTTTTCCATTGTTGGATGATTATATTGTTTTAATTAATTACCGAGAGGTGTTCATTTTAAATTGATTATTTTGAATACTGACACCGCATCATACTGACTTCGTGCCATAGACACAGACACAAAATCTATATTTCTATAAAAGAAGACAATATTTTGTTTTTATTCAAGTATAGTTTGATTTAAAACCAAATTTTATCATCTTTAATTTATACAAGTTTAACTTGACATAAACTGTTCAATTTTCATCCATTTTCATCTTTTTATATTATTTTATATATACAAGTTATTTATGGGATAATTTTATGTTAATTGTTTCCTCCATTATTTTATATCTATTCATTATTAATTGAGTAAAATTTTCGTCAACTGGCAATGTATAATCTTTTCTACACAAGCGGCTCTTGGATAATGACCCGTGTCAATCACAATTTTGTCTTAATTTATTTAGATTTTGGTTGCCACGTGTAGTGTTCAAATGTCGTTTGTTTAAAAAATATTGGGAGAAGTGCATAAAAAACCCAAACCTATTTTAGGTATTACAAATTGAACCCTGATAATTGTCTATAGACTCATTGAAATTTGAAACCCAGCCTATTTTTTCTATTTCAATTAGAACCCTCCATCTATTTAACATGTTAAATGATAACGACCTGCTGAGTAGGATGCCAACGTGGCATCTTACGTGGACTTGGTAGGAGCAAAAATTAATTATCCTCCAATTTTATTTCATTATAAACCTTGTAAATTTTTTTGTAATTTCATTTAAAAAAACCTAAAATTTATTTTCACCAAATAAAGCCTTAAAATTTAAAATAAATAGTTATTTATATACTCATTTCCTTTTAAGAAAATAAAGTTAATTTTTTAGAAAATAAGGCTCAAAGTATGATGCAAGTGCCAATGAGTATTTAATATTTAATACACACTCGATCCTAAATAATCGTCATGTTTGATTTCACACACAAATTAAGAAAAACAAATTATTTTATTTTAAGCAATTGTATATTTTTAAGAAATTATTTTTATTTTAAGCAATTGTATATTTTTTATTTTATTCAAATTTTTTGGTTAAAAAAATTTCAAATGTGATGTTATGGATATATATATTTTAGATATTTATTATCTCTCTAAATAATTTATCAGTTATGTTAATATATTGTAATAAATCGTGTGTAATGAGCATATTAAAAAGGAGAGATAAATCGTGTGTGAGACCATTATTAAACTAGAAAAAAATCACAGTCAAAAGATTATTTTTATGTTTAGATATATAATAAACAATAAATTATATTTAATTATTGTTGAAAGTCAACAGAGCAATATTCTATAAGAAAATAATTCTTGGGTACCACTATCTTCAAGGAACTTTAGTGTGAGATGGAAAATTTTCTGGTGCTTTATATATACCTCATTTCATACTCCTGGTAAAAAAATTGACCATTTTGTTTTTACCAAACTAGCAACAAGATTTACAGACTTTAGTTTTTGTTACTTTGATCATTGTGCATATCTTTTACGGAAAAAAATAAAATAAACATGATAATATCAATAAATATCACTTTTTTATTGGTTAGTTAGATAATACAATTAATAGTTTATATTCTTTTGAGGTAAAAATGATTTAAATTTATTTTCTTAAAATGAAATGAGTATATATAAATAACTATTTATTTTAACTTTTAAGGCTTTATTTGGTGAAAATAAGTTTTAGGGTTTTTATGAAATTAAAAAAATTGTACAAGGTTTATAATGAAATAAAATTGGAGGAAAAGTAGTTTTTGTTCCCACCAAGTCCACGTAGGATGCCACGTTGGCATCTTACTCAACAAGTCGTTACCATTTAACGGGTTAAATAGACGGAGGGTTCTAATTGAAAGAGAAAAAATAGGTTGGGTTTCAATGAGTCTATAAATAATTGTCAGGGTTTAATTTGTAATAACTAAAATAGGTCGGGTTTTTTATGCACTTCTCCCATAAAATATTCTACACCACATATGAATGAAAATTTAATATTAATTTATATTACAATAGTGTTCATTCTCATACATATGCAATTGACTAAAGCTATTTAGAGGTTGAGATTACATTATCTTAAAAAATTTAACGGTTGAGATTCACTCTCACATTAAATGTGTGAGAGTAGTTATCCACGTTTACCTCTCTATTTTCTCTCACCATGTTATAAAGTCACCATCTACAATTAATATTATGAGCGGTCACACCCTGAGATTAATCTTCTGAACAATTACACATTATAAAACATCAATCTTACATTAATATCTATATTACAATAGAGCTCATTCTCACACATGTTCAATTGAATAAAGCTATTTAGAGGTTGAGATTAAATTATTTTAAAAAATTTAACGATTGTGATTCACTCATTCACATGTGTGAGAGTAGTTATCCACATTTAACTCTCTATTTTTTCTCACTATGTTGCAAAGTCACCCCCTACAATTAATATTACGAGCAGTCACATTCTGAGATTAATCTTTTGAACAATTACCACTTATAAAACATCAATCTTACATTAATTTAATCTCACAATAGTGCTCAATTGATTGACTGAGACTATCTGGTCGATTGATTCCGCCGCAAAATCAAACGTTCATTGGTTAGTTACATATAACTCCTTACAAATAACTCACCTGTAATGTACCCCTCAACTGTAACATTTTTTTTAAATCGCATATTCTATTTAGACGTTGTCGTTTCAATTGACGAAATCAGATATACTGGTACCGTGCCATAGGCACAGGTACGAAGATCTAGCTCATACTAATAGATGTCACTGCTAACATGATGGTTTCAGTTAAAATGATCAATTTCATCCGAAAAATTACTAATTAATCTATATTTGTTAATTATTAATTATTTCATATTTTAAGTTCTTTTGTCTAGGAGAAAATTCATACACAAATCTTTCAATTACACATTTGAATGATTAATTTCAATCTATTTTATTAAATATTACTAAAATAGAACTTATGCTGCAACGTGACAATTGTTGGTGAAGTTACTGTTATGTGTCAACTTTTTATAAAATAAGAAAAGTTTTTTTCTTTTTTCAAATATAGTTTAATTTAAAACTAGATTCTAATATATTTAATTTATACAAGTTTAATTTGACTAAAACTTTTCGACTATCATCAATTTTCATTTCCCTACTATTTTATTTATATAAGTTATTTATGGGAAAAGTTTATGTTAATTTTTTTTCGATTAATATATATATATATATATATATATATATCAATTGACTATTAATTGATAAAGTTTTCATCCATCGGCTATGTATAATTTTTTTATACAATCGGCCATTAGATCATGACACGTGTCAATCAGAACATTTGTCTTGATTTACTTAGATTTTGGTTGCCTACGTGTTATGTTAAAAAAATTGTTTATCTAAAAAAGATTCTACACCGCTGGTGGAGGAAAGTTTAATTCATGTTAATTACTACTAAATGATGCTACTACTGCCACATGATGACTTTTTGTTAAAATGATCAATTTCACCCGAAATTTACTAATTAATCTATATCATTTAATTATTAATTACTTTATTTTTTAAATTCTTTTTCTACATTAAATTTCTACACAAATCTTTCAATTCCACATTCATTGATCAATTACAATATTTACTTTATTTTAGTTTTGTCCAAAGTATTATAATTTAAAATTTTAATTACTTATAACAAGTTTGGAAAATCATCTTATAATAAATAGCTTTTATAAAAAAAAATATTATTCGAACCGTGTATTGCACGGGCATAAACTAGTGATTTACTAAGGCAAAACTAGCACCACAAGATCTTTTTAGGTAAGTTTGATATTGAACGGCATCACGACCTAACATCCTCAAGATGACGCAAACCTTGCTATTACAATTGACGTTACAATTGAGTTGACTCTCCAATTAATAGGTCGAAAATATAAAAAGGGAATCCATGATACTCCACAAATCACACAATTTTTATGGAAAAAATTACTCAATTCAATTATAATCAACTCTAAAATAAAACAATGTTTAAGAGGCTTTTATATAGGCTTCCAAACCAAAAGAAATATGGAAAAGTAAATATTTAACTTGTAGGAAAAAAAATCTAGGGAAAATCGTACCATTGGTCCCTTGATTATAGGTCAGTCACAGTAATAGTCACTTAATAATTTTTTGTCAAAATTGGATCCTAAGAGTATTAAATTGTTAAACACACACTGTTAAGTACAACAGACATTTATGTAAGGGTTAATTTGAAAATTTTAACAACTAAACTTTTTTCCAACTTGCAATTAAGTCCCTATAGTTTGGAAAAAGACCAAATGGCCTTCTTCCCCAAATTGATTTGAAATAAAACAAAACCCAAACTTTATTCATCTCCCCAAATCAATTGTGCACATCTCAACAACTAATCCAACAAAAATTGGAACAATATAACATTCAATTTTACACATCTCAACAACTAATCCAACCAAAAGTAGAACAATAAAACTTTAATTTCTAGAATAATCGGCTCTAGCTTCGGAGTAACGGAGAAGGGAACAAAAACATTAAAGCTGGTACACTAAATCTGGTTTTGAGACATTGCTTGGACGCGACCAGACCTGGTGGGTATTGGTCGGAGTGGAGGAAAAGTCTAGAGATGGTTACGCGAGAGTGTAGCGTTATCGGAGCTGAAGACCAGAGATGATTGGGTTTGGCTGGAGAAAAGCGATATGGAGGTCCGCTGCTGATGGAGCTTCGCAGACGTGGGAAGAAAGAGATGGGGCGAAGACAAAGATGGAGCCAAATACTCCGGATCTTAATTGATATTTTCTCCTTTCTGGTGCCCCAGCATGAACTATGCTCTGCATCCATGTCGATGTATGGCAACCTGTTCTGGAGTCATGTTTGAGGTATCTTCAGTAAGAAATTTTATGTCTTTTATGAGCCTTTCACGCTCCTTTCTTTGTTCTCTTGCAAATATAGCTTCCGCTTGAAGTTTTTTTGCTTCCGCTTCAATTTTTTTAATTTCGGAGTACTTATCTAACGACAACATGTGATCAGCCTTGCGGGTATGCAACTCATCTACATCTGAAGATTTTTCGACTTTTCCTTTACCTTTCGCATTCTTTTTTGCCGCTTTTCTTCCCATCGGACGAGTACGTAAATCAATATCTTCTACATCTTCAGCATCCACACTAGTTTTAGAATAACCGCCATCGGAGTCTGACGTCTTAGACTTTTTATTGGTGTGAAGAAGATCTGTTTGACTAAAATATGATACAGAAGAATTTCTTAACACTTCCCACACATGATCAAAATGAAAGTGATTACCTTTTTCTTGATGGTATACCGCCCATGCATTTTTCATTAAAATATCATCGCTCCAACCGCTGTGTTTAGCATTGACAAGCCTATTGTAGATTTCGTTGAAGCTTCTCACAGATGGAGCATTTCTAGTTGACCAACGTGGTGTCAACTTCGCGATATCTCTCGGAATCGATTCACTTGGGCGATGCTCGTTGTAATAATCAGCTACACGCTTCCAATATTGCGCACTCTTTTGACCATTACCAATTATTGGACATTGGCTAATAGTCTGCACAGCTTCCGTAAGCGCAAGATCTTCATCCTTGGTCCATCTTGCACGTGCTTGAGACTTGTGTTGTACCGGTACCGCTTCAGTTTCGTCATCCAAATCAATTGTTTCTAAATTGATTGGCGTCTCGAACCGATGACGGCGTTGCCGGAAAATTACCAGACGAAGTCCTATCTACACTTGTTGGACGTGACTCATTAGAAGATATATAAGGTTGAGAAATTGCATGGGGCGTACCTTGCGGAGTGAAAAATGGGTTTCCCGTCGGTTGCCAATAATTCGGTTGAAAATGAACGTTACCAGATGAATTCCCAATAGTTTGAGGAACTTGAAAATTCTGGAAATTTGGAAAATTTGTAAAATTTGGCGGCATGTAGAAATTTGGATAGTTGGGAACATTTGGATTGTTGGGAAAATTAGGTGGGTATTGGGGGTATTGCGGAGTAGAAGAAAATTGAGAATGTTGAACATTTTCGGGAACACGAGAGTTAGGTGTATTTTGATTTTCTTCATTTTCAGAAGAATTCAAAAAAAATTGAAAAAAATGAGTATCTCTTGGATCCATTTGGAAGCTAAGTGTGTAGAGAAAGTGAATTTTTAGAAAGGAGTATGAAGAAATAGAAGAGATAATAAAGAAGTTGTGGAGAAAATGAAGAGGGTTGAGGTGGTGTATTTATAGGGAAGAAGGAAAAAAAAAGAAAAAAAAATTATTGAAAAAAAAAGTGGGAAACGGCTAGTTTTTAAAAAATTTCACCCAAATTGATTTTGAATTTTGAAATAGCAAAAAGTCACACACCCGGATGCCCACCTTTATTTAATTTAAAAAAAAAGCAAAAAGTCAGAAAAACCTGCCAAGCATGCGCCGCCGTGGACTCCACTTGGATGCCCTCCAACTCGCCGAAGCTCGCGTGAAGATCACGCGCCACACACAGCCCGTGTGTGACGCCCACTCGCCTACCCCGCGGCTGGTCTTCCTATTTCTTGTTTGCCTTCCAATTTTGGAAGAAAATTAATTCTCTCCCCTCCATCTAGGATCCAACTCAGCTTAGGAAGATGTGGGGGAAGAGCTGCCATTGCATTTCACAAACTTCCAAATTGGAAGCCAAGGTAGGAAGTGAGCGTTGGTGGTGCTCTAAGAGCATCCCCAATGCTACACTTCTTATTCCATCTTCTTAGCCGGGTCCCATTGCCACCTACACATTTTTCTCTTTATATTTCATTTAAGAATATATCTTCCCAATGCTAATCTTCTTATACATCTTCTTAGTTGGGTCCCACTGCCACCTCATTAATTTTACACTTCAATCTTATTTTTATATTTATTAAACAAATAAATTTAATAATCTTTTTTAAATATATTTCATATTTAAATAGTTCGTATTAATTAATTAAATTATAAATAAAGACATTAATTAATTTATAAATAATAAATTACTCATAAATTAAATAATTTTTAATTTAATTAATAAATTATCAATAAAATACATATTATACATAACTCGTAATATATCATAAATAGAAAATTACATAAAACATTAAAATTAAAAAAATACATAATGATAAAGTTACATAAAATATAAATACTTAAATTTTTTAAAAAGTAAAAAAAAAAAAAAAACCAGTGAACCCCACCATTTTTTGAAACTTAAACTTTATTTTTTTGAAAAGTTTGAAAAAATAAACGTCACTTTTTCTTCACAAATGCAGACAATGGGCCCCACCATCCAAGCCCCTCACCTCCTTCTTTCTGCGTGCTGCCACACCATCCGTGGCCCGATCCATCCCTTCTTCCTCCTTCAATCTTCTCTTCCGAAATTGGAAGATAACACACTCTCTCTCCTCATTGGCATGTTTAGGAAGAAGATGGGGAAGCCTCACCATTGCTATTTGCTCTCTTCCTATTAGGAATTGGGTTTAGGAAGAGAGCATTGGGGATGCTCTAAAGGCAGGTTTTGGAAATGTGATAGAGAGATGGGGCATATAGTATGAAACCTATTGAGGCAGACATACTTGTCTTACCTGGCTATGAGCGCAGTCTATACTTTGCTTTGACGTCGAAGTTTTTGATGCGCTCAAGATTTTGAATTCCCCTTTTCAATTGGTTAATTTTTTGTGTAAATTTTATGGATCTTCATGAGAGAGAGAGAGAGAGAGAGAGAGAGAGAGAGAGAAACCTATCAAAATTTTATGAATCTTCATGTGTGTGTGGATGTTGTAAGTATTTGTTTGAGGAAGACAAAACACACCTTTGGGTCACTGTACTTTTCAAAAACTTGCAATTAGGCCACTGAGACGTTAAAATTTTCGGGATGGTCACTGTACCAGACTTATCTTGCACGTTAACCCTTTTTTTGGATGGACGTTAAGTTTGGACGTTAAGTTAGGTTAAATGTCTATTTTGCCCCAGTCTTCATCATCATCACTGTGACAAAAGTGACCAAGATCTGGGTTTTAAAACTCAGATCTAGGTTTATAAAGTTAAAACCCAGATTGTTTCATGGAGTGTTCTGGGTTGGAAAAGACTATGGGCTTGTTTGAACAGGGGCGAGCTCACTGAAGTTGGAGAAATAGGCAGCAGAATTGGAGCAGAGGCATGGGGATGGGTGAGGGAGAAGAGAGAGAGAGATGATGGCGGCCAGATTTGGGAGAGAGGTCCCCGCCATGGGGTCTGATGGGATTCTTGAGCGGAGGATGGCGGGTTGTTTGGCCGGAATCGAGCAGAGAGAGAGATATGGGAGATGGGGGTTGGTGATAGGCGGGATGGATGGAGATCACGGAGAGAAAAAAGGAAGGAGATGACTGAATTTAGGATAAGGACATAGATGGAGCTTCACCGGGTAAGGAGGCCGATTGGGATTGGCAGAGGATGGGGATTCGCCGGAGAAGAAGGAGGTTTGGTCGAAGGGATTGGGTGTGGATGGTTTCAGTGAATGAGTTGGAAGTAGGAGACATGGTGGGTGTTGAACTGGTATGAGGGGGCGGCAATTGAAGATGGTGATCTTTGTGATTGGGGCAGAGAGATTGACGGAGGCTGGGTGCGAAGATCAAGGGGCTCGGACCTTGAACCCGGAGGTATGATTTATTCAGATCTGGTTTTGATTTTCTGGGTTTGATTCTCTCTTTAGGGTTTGAACTGGGTTTGATTCTCTCTTCCACACGTTTGAGCTGGGTTTGATTTTCTGGGTTTGAAGATGAACATTATATATTGTGTATGCACTCAATTTCGAGATTCAGATCTGGGTTTGATTGAAGCATTTGAAGAATCAAAATGGATTTGCACAATGGTTTTTTATTTTCATTTTAGATTTGAGTTTAATCTGGTTTACGATTGTCATCTACATTTCTTTGATTTTTTGATCTGATGATGATGATGAAGCTGACCACCGTAGAAGATGTTGATGATGAAGACGAGGGCAAAATAGACATTTAACCTAACTTAACGTCCATCCACAAAAAAGGTTAACGTGCAAGATAAGTCTGGTACAGTGGCCATCCCAAAAATTTTGACGTCTCAGTGGCCTAATTGCAAGTTTTTGAAAAGTACTGTGGCCCAAAGGTGTGTTTTGCCTTTGAGGAAGAATGCCTTTCGGTATTTGTTTCAAACTTTAGGGTCATGATTGTGAATTTACAAAATTTGGGTTCGAAAAATTTTCATTTTAGCCCTTACTTAATGCACGTAGACAATTTAATGGAATTTTTAACGACAACCACCAAAAGGACTACGGATGTAAAAAATCAATACTCGTAGAACCCAAATTTGAAAAAAAAAATTGTTAAGGGACTATTACTACGACCGGCCTATAGTCGAGAGACCAATGCCGTAATTTGAAAAAATCTAAAACCCCAAATAGTAAAACAGGACAGAATCCTCCACGACGGCCACGCGTACAACGCCACTAGCTTGCGCGACATTTTCGTCATAATGTGGAAAACAATGTGTGGCATATTGCTTTGTGCACGTTTTGTGCTCACGTTTGCAGAACATCCTTCTAAGCTTCCAAACACTTTATAAAAAATTCAAATAGCCCTGTAAAATTGTGGCACCACGAATTTGGCCATTCACGTTAATCAAGCGAACATTTATCACATATCACCAGGAAGGTCGTACTATCGGTTTAGCGTGTCGTACGTAACATCCATCGCTAAGAAGTCCACTAACCCCGACCACAGATTAAGTACCTTGTGGAAAGCCAAGAACTTACTCTTCTTTGCAATCCTATCATAGGTCTCGGTAAGAAAAATGATATTAGCAGTGATGCCTTCAAAATTCGTTGTTGTTGGGAATTAATTATTCATATGTAAAGGGGTGATAATTAGGCTGGTCCCTTGTGATGATATTATAACCGGAAAAGTCTCATATATTTGTTTTCAACCGCTAATGTACACTTTTACTGATAAAATGACGAAGATAACCTTAATGAACAACAAACGCTCACAAAAGCAACTTCCCAAATTTGGGCATCGAAATGCATAATTGAAATCTGTCCATATTTGGGGATCGAAATTCAAAAAGCCACTGTCCCAATTTAGGCATCAGAATGAAAACATTGGGCATCGAAATGCACAATTGAAATCTGACAAAATTTGGGCGTCGAAATTCAAAAAATCACTGCCCAATTTGGGTATCTAAATGAAAACATTGGGCATCGAAATGCACAATTGAAATCCGTCAAAATTTAGGCATCAAAATTCAAAAAGCCACTGCCCAATTTTTGCATCGGAATGAAAACATTGGGTATCGAAATGCATAATTGAAATCTGTCGAAATTTGGGCATCGAAATTCAAAAAGTCTCAACCCAATTTGGGGTATCAGAATGAAAACATTGGCCCTCGAAATGCACAATTGAAATATGTCAAAATTTGGGTGTCAAAATTAAAAAAGATACTGCCAAATTTGGGAATCAGAATGAAAACAATGGACATCGAAATGCACAATTGAAATCTATCAAAATTTGAGCGTCGAAATTCAAAAATTGTCTACCAAATTTTGGCATCGGAAGGAAACCCTGGGCATCAAAATGCACAATTGAATACTGCCACCAAATATCAACATAGTTGGGCATCGTAATGGACAAATTAAATTGACGTCAGAATGAATTAATTAAACACTATCACCAAAGATCAACAAGGTTAGGCATCGAATTTGACAAAATTACACACTGCTACGAAATATCAACATAGTTGGGCCTCGTAATTGATAAAATTGACGTCGAAATGAATAAATTAAACACTGCCAACAAATATCAACAAAGTTGGGCATCAAAATTGATAAAATTGAACACTGCCACCAAATATCAATATAGTTGGGCATCGAAAATAAGCAAAATTGGCGTCAGAATGAATAATTAAACGCTGCCACCAAATATCAACAAAGGTGGCATCGAAATAGACAAAATTTGTGTCAAAATGAATAAATTGAATATTGCCCCTAAGTATGTGTGTAAAAATTGAGCATCGAAAAACTTTTAAAGCCCAAAATAGTGTTTAAACATCGGATTTTGGACTTGAAAACAAATATATCACGGGGTATACCTTGCGAGTCTTGTAGATCTCGTCGAAAGCTTTGATTTGATATTTGGTGAGTCATGTGGTTCATTCGAGATCAAAAGTTATGGAGAAAATGGAAGAAGATGAAAAGAGGTCGGCAATGGAGAAAAGAGAGATGTAGATGAAGTTAGTGGAAGAAGAGAAAGAGAGTGTGATACAAAGAAGAGGAAGAAGTAGGAGGAAGAAGAAGAGAGAAAACTCTGTTAGAGAGAGAGGACGGTGTATGATTGGGTATTTTGGGAAGAAATTAACGAAAATGAACTTTAGAGGTTTAAAAACAAATAGGGTAGCTGAGCGGTTACAATTTCACCAAATGGTACCGACCTGCAATTATTCCTATATAAAAAAGAAGAGAGCCCATATTATTATTTTTACTATCAATATTTTTCATATTTAAAATAATAATAATAATAATAATAATTACTATTTATAAAATTGTATTAAACAAGTTGTTTGGAGTGCACCTCCCATCTTACTTTTAAAGTGCAATATGGATGGGGCCTTTTTTGAGGGCATCAACTCTATGGGTGTGGGCATGGTCATTAGAGACGATATCGGGTGTTTAATTGCTGTTTGTTTGAAGATTTATTCAGGCTGCTATATCGTTAAAGAATGAGAAAGTTTGGGTCTTCTTGAAGCTCTTTCTTGGGTCTGTTCGCTTGGGTACTCGAGAATGATTTTTTAGATCGATGCCAAACTAGTTTTTGTTTCCATAAAAAATTATTCTTGTGATCTTTCAGAGTTTGGTATTATTATCCGAAGGTTTCATTCTTATTTTGAGTTTTTTTTTCTTCAGATTTTTTAGTTTCCCTTGTTTGTAGCCAAGTAAACGAAGCTGCTCATGTGTTAGCTAGATAGTTTCATTTCCACGCTAGTCATACGTTTTGGTCTATTATTCCTCCTTTTTTTTTGGGTGATCTTGTAACTGTTTTGGTTGATCTTGCTTCAAGTAATGAATGGTTTTTGCTTCTTATAAAAAAATAAAAATTTATTGAACGAGGTTGCCAAGGATATATATATATATATATATATATATATATATATATATATATATATATATATATATATATATATATATATATATATATAAAGTTGGTGAGGAGTACTATAGTTGTACCACCTCACCACCTTTTGATAAATCTTCATTGTAAAGGATTCATGTGGAGGCTTTAAAAACTTTTGGTTTTCTAGCAATTAACTAATAATAATACATAATAATAATCAATATGATAATGAGTATTAGTATTAATATATATATAACTTCTTCTATTGTCAATAGTAGAAGGCTTATATTTAAAACTCTTACAACAAACATTACTTCTTACCAATGTGGGATAAAACTCTTCGAGGTGAGGCATTACTTCTAATGACTCACTTTAACACCATACTTTAATCATTGATATCTTATTTATCTAAAACTTGGTTTGGACAAATAAATATATCATTTCGATATTCTTGCTAAATAGAACACATTTGCACAATTACTTTTGTTAACAAACAAATGACACATAAAGAAATTCGTGCCTCAAGTTGCACAATTTCGTTCACTAAAAACACTAATTTTTTTTTAACAAGTATTATATTTTAAGTCTTAATATCTTATTCATCCAAAACTCGATTTAGACAAATAAATATATCATTTTGATGCTCTCACTGAGTAGAACACATTTGCGCAATTACATTCACCAATAAACAAATGACACGTAAAGAAATTTGTACCTCAAGTTGCAAAATTTCTTTCACTAAAAAAACTAATTTTTTAACAAGTATTATACTTTAAGTCTTGATATCTTATTCATCCAAAACTTGATTTGAACAAATAAATATATCATTTTGATGCTCTCACCGAGTAGAACACATTTATGCAATTACCTTCGCCAACAAACAAATGACACGTAGAGAAATTCGTGTTTCAAGTTGCATAATTTCTTTCACTAAAAACACTAACTTTTCAACAATGAAAGAGATGCATGTATCCCACATTGGTTAGAAATTGATGTTTATTTTAAAAATACAATTAGTAAGTATCAATAAAAGAAATGTATCATACATTGGTTGGAAAGTGATATTGGTTTTCAAAGCCATTTGATAAAATACTTCAACCATTATTACCAATAGAAGATGTATATCTCACATTGGTTTGTAAATGATGTTAATTTTAAATTATGTTATATTATTACCAATAAAAGAGATGTATATCATATTGTTTTAAAAGAAAATGTTAGATTTTAAAGTCTTTAAACTAAAGAGTTTCACTTTTACAAGAGGTGTATCTCACATTGGTTACAAAATATTTTACCATTATTACAAATAGAAGAGATGTATCCCACATTGATTAGAAATTGATGTTGTTTTAAAAGTATTATTATTAATTACCAATAGAAGAGATGTATCGTACGTTGGTTAGAAACTAATGTTGGTTTTCAAAGTCTTTTGATAAAAGACTTATACCATTATTACCAATAGAAGATGTATATCTTATATTGATTAAAAATGATGTTGATTTTAAATTATATAAAAGACATTTACTATTATTAGCAATTAGCAATATATATATATATAAAGTTATGTTTATTTTAAAAGTTTTTAAATAAAAAGACTTCTACTTTTATCATCAATAAAAGAGAAGAGAAGAGATGTATCCCATTATAAAGAAAGAGATATTGGTTTTAATTTTTTTTTAGATAAAAAACTCCTACTGCTATTATCAAACTAGTTTTTTAACCCGTGCGTTAAACGCACGACAACTAAATCGTACATAAACAAAATAAGGAGGATCGATTTATTAACAATTACACATAAGTATATCACTAATCATTATATATTCTAAAAAAAGTCCTTATATACAACATTTGTTGTCATATTAGTTGGTTTTTCATCTTCATCGTATATCAATATCTTCAAATCAAAATAGTTTGTTACTCTAAAAACTACGACATATAACTGTCTATGGCTAAATATTGATTTTTTTCAAAGAGAGACCTACGTGCAATTATTGACTTTGGTACTTGTTAATTGTCATTGCATATGATACCAGTAATGTAAATTGTCTTATTTGAAACTTGAAAGACAATCTTACATCGGATAGAGTTAATGACAATCTTGGGATAAAATCATTTTCTCCAACATTGCTTTCTTTCAAAAAATTTGTTTCAACAATGTGATTCCCGAAGATTTATGATGACTAGTCTTGTTCCATTGCACAACCATGCAGTATGGTCAATGTTTCTCAATAGCATTACTGGAACACTAATTTTAAGTGTTAATTCATGGCTTGACAACCCTGAACACTTTATACTATTCAGAAACTCTGTATAATTAATGTCTTCGAACAAACATTAATTTTATCCGCCCTGCAAATAGAATCTGAATTCAAATAAGTTCTTCCTTTTGAATGATTACTTTTATTAAATTATATTTGTATTTTATGAATAAAAAAATTTCTGATAAGAAAATAAGCTAAAATCAAAATAATGAAATTATTTTTACTGTTAACTATTATTTTTGTTTTGTAAATTATTTTGATTTTAATAACTTCCATTGTATATTTTTTTTGTTTTATTGGCTTCTTAACTATTATTTTTTTAAGAATTAGTTTTACAGAAAATTTTGTTCCGTAATTTTTTTATTATTATTTTGTTAACATCTATTTATATTGTTTTGTTTTATTGACTCTGTAACTATTATTTTTGTTCCAGTAAATATTTTTATTTTACTAACGTATTTTTGTTTTACATAACTATTTTTAAGAATTTGTTTTAAACTTTTGTTCTGTAAATTATTTTTATAATTTTACTAACCCCAGTTTATATTATTTTTATGTTATTGACTTCCGTAACTATTCTTTTTGTTCCATCAAATATTTTTATTTAACTAATGCATTTTTGTTTTACATAGCTATTTTTAAGAATTTGTTTTAAACTTTTGTTTGATAAATTATTTTTATTATTTTAGTAACATCGTTTTAAATTGTTTTTGCTTTTTTTGACTTTGTAACTATTATTTTTGTTCCATCAAATATTTTTATTTTACTAACGCATTTTTGTTTTACATATATATTTTAAAGAAATTTTTTAAAACTTTTGTTCCGTAAATTATTTTATATTACTAACATCCACATTAAATTATTTTTGTTTTGTTGATTCAGTAACTTTTATTTTTATAGTGGCTTGTTCTATAAATTATTTTTATTTTACTAACCTCTTATATATTTGTTTTCTTGAATCCGAAACTATTATTTTTGTTTTAGTTACTATTTTTTATGTTTAAAGAGAGAAAAATGTTTAAACACAATTAAAAGAGAGGAGATGGTGGTGATGAGAGAGAAAATATGGAAGAGACGGAAAAGAGAAAGAGAAATACAACCAGAGAAGATAGGAGAGAGAAAGAGTGAAATGGTAACTCAAAAGTTAATAATTCAAAAGTGAGATTTTGGAGGGAGAAATTTACCCTTGTCATATAGATGATGAGATGTATTCCACATTATTTAGAGAGTGATGTAGGTATTAAAAGTATTTTTATAAAAAACTTAATACTAATAAAAAAATATGTATTTCACACCGATTAGAAAAGTGATATTGGTTTAAGTTGTTTTTAGATAATGTATCTCTCATTGCTTACAAAGAGATCCACGTTATTTAGAAACATATATTGGTTATAAAAGTCTTTAGATAAAAGAATTTTTATTTTATTATTGATACAAGAGATGTATCACACATAGTTTAGAATGAGATGTTGGTTTCAAAACTCTATAGATAAAATACTACTACTATTATTATTTTTATATTATAACCAATAGAAGAGATGTATTCCACATTTAAAAAAAAAGAGAAGTTGATTTCAAAAGTTTTTATAGAAAAGACTATTATTATTACTATATAATAATGTATCTCACATTTGTTAGAAATTAGTGTTGATTTAAAAAGTACTATTATTACCAATAGAAAATATGTATACCACATGTTTAGAAAGAAATGTTTATTTTAAAAGTTTTTATATAAAAGTCTTAAACTTTTATTACCAATAGAAATAGAAATGAAGTATCTCACATTGTTATAATATGAATAATGATTTCAAAAGTCTCAAAATAAATATTTTTATACCATAAAGACTTTCATCTAACATTAAAATCAACATCACTTTTGAACAAATATGAGACATGCATCTTCTATTGGTAATAATGATAGAAGTCTTATATCTAAAGACTTTGGAAACCAACATTACCCTCTACCGAATGTATGATACATCTATTCTATTGGTAATAATAGTATATTTAAAACCAACATTAATTTCTAACCAATGTGTGATATATCTTTTCTATTGATAGTAGAATACTTTGTAACCAATGTGATATACATGTATCTATTCTATTTGTAACAAAAATCTTTAATGTTAAGACTTTTTAAACCAACATTTATTTTTAAACAATGTAAGACATATATCTTTTATTGGTAGTAAGAGTAGAAAATTTTAATATAAGACTTTTAAAACTAACATTGCTTTCTAAACAATGTAAGATACATATATTCTGTGGTGATAAAATAGAAATCTCTATCAAAATACTTTCAAAACTAACATCAATTTATAACCGTAAGATACATATTTTCTATTGGTAATATTAGTAGAGATGTATTTCATATTGGTTATAAATTGATTTTAGTTTTAAAAGTCATTAGATTAAAAATATAACATTTTATTACTAATAGAAGAGTTGGTATTAAAATCAAGGTTCTAAAAATCGTTAGGCGACCGCTTGGCAGCACACTAGAGCCTAGCGCCAAGGGGACTAGTCGGGGCGTAATCGGGACCTAGAATTAAGACATAATTACCTTTTTTTGATAATTTACATCAAAGATCAAACACATTGACTACAAATTTAATTTTTTTTTATGTTTGTCATTTTATCAAACACTTGTCTATATTTGTAAAATGAACAAAAATATACAAACCTACCTTTAATCTCAATTCTCAACAACTCCAAAGTAATAAACCAGCCAAGTTTAGAACTAAAAACAAAAAAATAAATTACTCCACCTACATACTACCCCTACAACCCACAATCTAACATATCCTCCCTAATCCCTTCTCATTCTAAATTATGAGTTTCGAGACAACCACCTTCTTCTTCTTCTTTTTTTCTTCTTCTTTCTTCTATCTATCTGGCAGACCGACAACGTAGGCCCCGACTTGGTCGATTAGGCGGCGACTAAGAAAGTCGCGGCGGTAGAGAGGGGTCTAGCGCCCAGGCGGGGAGTTTTAGAACACTGATTAAAATATTTATTTTAAGACTTTTAAAATCGTTATTCATATTCTAACAATGTGAGATACTTTTTTTCTATTTCTATTGGTAATAAAAGTTTAAGACTTTTATATAAAGACTTTTAAAACAAATATCTCTTTCTAACCATGTGGTATACATCTTTTCAACAAGTAATAATAGTATTTTTAAAATCAACACCAATTTCTAACAAATGTGTGATACATTATTCTATAAAAATAATAGTCTTTTATATATATTTTTTAAAATCAACATCTCTTTCTAAATAATGTGAGATACATCTCTTCTATTGGTTATAACATAAAAATAATAATAGTAGTAGTATTTTATCTAAAGAGTTTTGAAACCAACATCTCTTACTAAATAATGTGTGATACATCTCTTATATTGATAATAACATAAAAATTCTTGGGTTAAGTATACCATTAGTCTCTGAACTTTCGCCAAATCCATCATCAGTCCCCCAACTTCAAAAAGTTTCACCGCTGACCAAAGTAGGTCTTTTTTTCTCATTAGAGGTCCCTAGCCCTAACATTGTTTGTGTATTTCGGTTAAGTGAGCATGTGCCACTCACATGCATAAAATAAAGGGGACATGTATAACATTATCAAAATAAGGGGCAATGTGAAATTTTTAATACCATTTCTCTTTCCTAAGCCATTCTTTCCCGATTTTTTTAACCCACCAGATTTTACTACAAAGATTGAAGTTGCTTCCATGAAAATATTTCAACTTGAGCAAAGGTTGGGCTACGTTGCCCCGATAAGTCCAACTTGAGGAGTTCTCGTGCAAATCAACCAACCGAGTTGCTGGAGTACCCAGTCTACCTCCAACCTTTTGACGCCGAGTCTACAACTCCGCGCGTTCTCCGCTGTGGCCACTCCGCCTACGAAACCTGCCTCACACAGCTCCACAAACCCTTTCCCAACGTTGTTCGCTTCCCAGCTCGTCAAATACCCTCACCCACAAAGCCCATCCATTCTCCCCAAAAACATTAACCTCCTTCGCCTCTCCTCTCTTATTGCAACCACCAATTCCTATAATTCACCCAAACCCACAAAATTCATCACCCAACTCACCCAAGATTTCATACCCAATTTATGGTCTCATGAATTTTATTATAAATGGAAAGGCTGGATTGTTCCAAAAGATGTCGTTTCTATTGAATCAGGTGCTGCTATTGAAGATGGGTTTTGGTTGTATGGAAGGATCGGGAGTTTGGGGGAGGGCTTGCTTGGGATGCCTATGAGGTGTTTATTGAAAGAGAAACAAAAGGTGAGTCTTCCAAAAGTTGGTTTATTTTCGTGTGGTGATGATTCTGGGTTTAGTTACAGACTTACAGTTATGTTGCTAAAATTATGTGGGTTTTGTTTGGAATGATAGATGGTCAAACAGATGAATTGGGTTTGATCCTAAGGGATAGTTTGAGGTGGGGTCGAATATGTCCCGCCGATGGGTTTTAGTATAACGAGGTTGATAGGAGTAACCAATTGATACTGGTAGTGGAATGATAGTGGTGGAGCTCGACAACATCGATTTGGATTTGAAGATTGTGAATTGGATGAGGGACATTACGATCCAGTGAAACTTTGAAGGAAAAAATTGACGGAGGATTAAAGATTGCTAGAATTGTGCTGCTATATCAGAATTGAGTTGCTAGGGCTTGGAGGGTGGTGGACTGGCTGGACGATGTGGCTCCGGTGTGATTGATGGTCGGGCTCGGCTTAGAAGGTTTAGTGCTTAGGTTGCGGTGGTGGCCGGTATAATGGTGGAAGAATGGAACAGAGACGCGAAGCATGGTGGAATGGCAGTTTTAGGAAGACGCCGGCGTGACTGATGGCATCAATGGCTGGAGAGAGAAAATGCACAGAGGCAAGGAGAGAACGGCAAGGGCATGTGATGATGGTATTAAAATTTTCACTTTGGAAATGATGATATTAAAATTTTCACTTTGCCCCCCTTATTTTGATGATGTTATACATGGCCCCCTTATTTTGTGCATATGAGTGACACATGCTCACTTAACGGAAATACACAAACGACATTAGGGGTCCCTGGCTAGGGACCTTCGATGAGCAAAAAAGATCTACTTTGGTCAGTGGTGAAACTTTTTGAAGTTGGGGGGCTGATGATGGGTTTGACAAAAGTTCAGGATCTAATGGTATACTTAACCCAAAAATCTTTAATCTAAAAACTTGTATAACCAATATATGTTTCTAAATAATGTAGATCTCTTTGTAACAAAAGTGAGATACATTATCTAAAAACATTTTAAACTAATATCACTTTCTTAACCAATGTGAAATACATATTTTTCTATTAGTGTTAGGCCTTTTATAAAAAGACTTTAATACCTACACAACTCTCTAACTAATAAAAACAAGTTATATTTTTTTATTAAAATGTAAAGTGATACTTTTAGGACCAAAAGTGATACTTTTAATGTTAAAAAAAGTGATATATTGAATGTTGAAAATTGACAATTTTCAACGATAATATTTTTTATTTATAATGTAAAGTATAAAGTGACACTTTTAATGGTATAAAGTGACACTTTTACCGTTTCACGCCAAAAGCGACGATTTATATTTATAATGTTAAGTGACAGATTTGAGGCCAAATGTACACATTTAAGACCAAAAGGTGACACTTTTTAAAGAAAAAAGTGATAATTTTCATTAAAGATGGAAAGTGACAGTTTACAGTTAAAAACGATACATTTTATCTTAAAAATTATACATTTAATACTAAAAAGTGAGACTTTCATTATTAAAAAGTTATACTTTTAATACTAAAAAATGACATTTTTAATACTAAAAAGTGACACTTTTATTAATACTAAAAAATGACACTTTTAATACTAAAAAATGACATTATTCATTTATAAACGTGAGGGGTGACGCTGCAGTTTCTAAAAGACAAGGGGTTACGCTAAGATTTCTTAATCTTGTCTCATTTAACATGGATAGGTTCGTGTTACGAATTAAGATCCATAAAACCGTTTTTGCCATGAGTTAATACCTTTGGACAAAATAGCCAAGTCTGTAGAATAATTAAGGAATTGAAGGAGGAGATACAAGAGAGATTAATCCGTAGGTAGAGTAGGTCTCCTGTAAAACTTTAATCCGTAAGACGAATCTATCCATATTAAATGAGCAAAAATTCTGAAATCTCAACGCAACCCCTCAGTTTTTGAATGTTACAGTGTCACCCCTTATTTTATATGAAGTGTCACTTTTTAGTATTATTCGTGTTACTTTTTAGCATAAAACATGTTCTTTTTTATCCTAGAAGTGTCACTTTTAATTTTTAATTAAAATTATCATTTTCTCCCTTAAAAAAATCACTTTTTAGACTTAAATGTGTAACTTTTAGGCTTAAATGTGTCATTTTTCTTTGAAAAGTGTCATTTTTTTTATAAATGAAAAATTGTTACTTTTCGCGTTAAAGTGTCACTTTATAGCATTATGAGATTCCAAGGTTTGGGAGGAAGAAAATTTTAGGGGTGAGCAATTTTTTTAAAAAAACTGGACCAGATCAATGAAAATTGAACATAACCAATTATTTGATTTGGTCTTGGTCCTGAATTTTTGTAGAACTGAATAATTGATCTGGTCCCGGTTTTGAGCTTTATAATTCAGTTCTGGAACCGGACCGAACCAATATATATATTTTTATAATTATATATATTATTTTTACTTACAAAATACAAACCCTAGTTGTAATTATATAAATAATTAGTTTGTAAATCTGTATTTTTTGCTCTGTTATACGTCGTCCCCTCAATCTCAAAGACTCAAAGTTCATGACTTCCTTCAACACCCAGCTCCAACGTCCAACTTCCATTCTTAGCTAGCACCATCAAGACATTTTAGTTACTATTTAGTCTATTTTGTTCCTTGTTCTACTTTTTAATTTTTAATTTTTTGGTTTTTTTTTCTCACTAGATCATTATGCTATGAGCTTAGATTTTGACAATTTTAATTAATGAATGTACTATTATTGAATGTTTTTTAATCTTTTTATGAAGTTTAAAATTTTATTATTTCTTTGTATTAAACAGTTTAAAACTATAGTATTGGTTTAATCCTGGTTCTCGTACATCTTCGATTGGTTCTGGACCGAACCAAATTGTTGCTTCCCATACATATTGGGTTGGTTTAAATTCTATATTTTTTTAGAACCGGACTATTGGTCTGGTTCTAGTTTTCTCTTTTTTCCAAAAAAATGTACCAAACCGGACCAAGCTCACCTCTCGAAAATTTCAGCATCAAAATGAGAAATATCTTATTAATGTATTGTTAACACAGAAATCGGCCATGTCACCCCCTCCAAACAGCTGACTCACATCCCTTCCTCCGTGGATGCTCCAAACCCTACCCATTTCCGACTCTCCAACCCGCTTCCCTTTCACCAGATTGCCCATTTTATCAATGGTCAGCGGGTAACTTGTGGTCCTCAGTGATGGGTCACCCGCTCAAGCAGCCTCATTTTTCTCTTTTTTGAGACTATCTTAGGGAATGAGATATGTAACACTGTCTTACACAAATTTTTTGTCTTTTAGATAATATGCATGTGAAAGGAAGCTTTAAGGTGTTGGTTACTCTTAGCTAGTTCACCATTTTCCTGCTAACAATTTATCATATTTTTCGTAATAATATTTAATTATTAAAAGCTCCAAAACTGAAATTATAAATTATATTTTTTATTTCCAAAATTAACTTGATAAATTTTTTAATTGATATTTAGCATACTAGTCTATTGAATATCTGTTAAAAATAAAAAGTCAACAGAGGATTGCTTGTTGAATTTTTATAGTCAATGACATATAAAATAGTGAAAGAACGTGATTGCAAGTATTCTCAATAGATGTCAATGTGAATACCAATGTTGCTGTGATTGTAGCAACAATGACAGACACAATGAAAACAGTAAATAATAGCAAAACAATAGCAGCGGAAGATTGTATCAAAGCACAACTTCAAACAAAACTTTGTAAACCAATTTTAACCAAAGACAATCTACAAGTTTAGTACTTGTAGATCAAGCCTCAAGGCCACAAAAATTTTACTAAAAACAATAATGTTTTACAGCGAATAACTTAGTCAAATCTCTAGCAAAAATTCTCACAAGATAAAGTATCTTGGAGAACCAAAAATCCCACATAAACAATTAAATCAAACGTGGGAAGAAAGACAGATTCAGCTTCCTTTAAACAGAATCAGGAAGAACAAAAAGAAAAACAGTTTTCCAGAATTCAATGTAGTTGCTGATGTTGTAACATCAGGAGCTACAATCGGCTGCTGCACAACTGGAAAAACTGCTTCTGAACTTCTGCAATATTACTCTCAGCTTATGCCTTTTTTCCTTCTCTCTCAAGCTCTGTATCATGCTCGAATTCCAGCCGTCATTATATATAGGCAGCGTCCCTTACAAACACACGGCAAGGAGACACAATTCTCCTAGGAAAGGGATTAGCTATAAAAGGAGAAATCAACACCTTTCCAAACTCAAAAGATAATCTTACCAAACATAATCAAATTCTGGATTCTTGGAATAATTAAGTTGCTTGGCAAGATTTAGTTACCAAATTTGTATGACCGAAATCTTTTGAAAGATTTTTCTAATAAATATAACCTAAACTAAATCTAACACAAAATTCTACATCCTAAATATTAACTAATTTAGAAAACCTTCTTTGACCAAGAAAGGTGAAAACAAGATACAATAGGCCTTGCCTATTTTACCCTTACAATCACCCCCTTTGTTGAACATTTCTGGTCAAATCCTGAACAAGTGTTACAAAAAACAATATTCAAGGAAGTCCTGCAAAGAATTTGAAATAACAAACACCCCCTAAATATGATATCAAAATCTACCAGTCATAACAGCCATAAGCATTGTTTATAACTACTGATTACAAACCAAAAAACAATCCAGAACAACAACCAACATCACAAGTCTTCAAAGACATAGAATGACAATCATGAAAAAAGATGTTCAGACAACCAACATTACAGATTACACAAAATCAGATTTCAGCGAAGCTTCGATTATCGACTTCGGCCGGTACAACATCATGTCGCTTGCGTCGAGGAGCAGTGAACGACTTCAGGGAGTAGAAGCAGTTCGGGGAACACTTGATTCACCCCTATTGACCGAGGAATGAAGATCTAGCCAAGGCGTGTCTTGGGCAACTAAAGTAGTGAGTAGAGTAGGCGGGCGGGTGAGAAATAACTTGAGACTTAACCATTTGCAGGTTGTTCATTTACAAAAGCAATGAGAGATTGGGCGTTGGTTGTCGTACATGTTAGATGTTGCAACATTTGAAGAAACAATGGAATTTATGCTTGAAGGAGAGCGTTTGGTGATGTGCCGAGAGCAAGAGCGTTGACAAATGGAGAAATAAGAGGCAAGTTAACCACTCTATCACCTCTTAGTAATTTGGTAGAAAAATAAAGAGGTTGAGCGAGGTGACATCTTGTGGAAGGTAGAGGAGTAGCCACGAGACAAAGGATCCTATAAATCGGTGAGGGAAAAATCAAAGACCTTTTATCCCCCTCGGTTCGACCATTGATGAAATTTTTCAAAAAGCATAATAGCCAAAGTCAAGCAGACCTTAGTTCCAATAAGATAAAGAACCTTAGCATGTTCTTCTGTAATTGCATTGGAATTTGTTGTGGGGGCCAATTTGCCCAGCAAACTTTATGAAGAAAGGCATAGAGTGAGGAGAGTTGAGAGGTACGAAGAAAATTTCCTTTACCAGGCCATTTAGATAACTTGCCACTAGTCATTTCAAAAACACAAGTGTCGAGTCAAGGTTAAATTCAAGCGGGCGAGAAAATTTGGTGTGTGAAGGATAGAGTTGATGATTGACGGTGAAAACTTATACCACTTCCCTCTAACAAAAACTTTCTCAAAACTACCATGAGAAGGGTCACAGATTCTTTTCTCAATGTTAGCATAAAATTCATAGATTAGCTCCCTAGAATAAGGCGTAGCTAACGAAATAGTGTCCAGGAGGCCTCTATCAGTAAAAAAGGAGGTTAGATTATATGTTTGCAAAACAGAGGACAGAACATTTCATTCATCTATAATATTCTTAGAAATATTATACCTTACAGAAGCAGGTTTGGAGATAAACTTTAGAGAGAAAGGGGTACCTGATGATTTCGAGCGTTTGGATGTTGCATTGGTGCGACGATGGGCATTCTTATAGAAGCGGACATGGATTTCTTCGGTCTTAAGCTATCTTCAGAAAATCCTCTTTGCCCTCAAATTGCCATGGAAGCGTCATCAAATTGATGGTTGGGAGGCAAAACTTTCAATTGAGGCTTTTGAGATGGACTGATGGTGAAGAAGACACCTTCTTGACTTGACTAGATTCACGCCCATAGCATTATCTTCATCGAAGCTTGATAATATCATCGCTAGAGGAGAACTTACTTCAACAGTAGGGGTTTGTCTTGGTTGAGGAGATGAATCTCAGGAACAATGTGGGGGCGAAGGAATGGGATAGTCATCATCTGAATGTCGGCTGGTTGGAGTAGTTTTAGGAGATGCTTATGGAGATGATGGCTCTTGAACAAAGGAGTTGGGAGGAACAAAGTCGTCATCGTCACAGGTCACTTTCAATTTCTCTAGTTCTTAAAAATTCCTTTCTCAACCTTGTTTTTCTTGGCATGAACATCCGATACACTTGGATTCTCATAATTTCTGGAATTCAGCGTTGCCTCTTTGATCTACGTGTTAGTTACCAATTAGGTAACCGGATAAATCTCTGGATTATCTACATCAATCGCATTCCCTTTTTCGCTGGAAGAATCATTGTCGAGGTTCGGGGAAGGATTGAGCAACTACCATAGGCGTGTTGGATTTCGGGTGATGAAAGGGGGCTGATTAGCTTCATTTGTTGCTAC
>CM028384.1:5904867-5939330 GCA_013146195.2 Codonopsis lanceolata | reverse complement strand
AATGTGTTCTACTGCGTGAGCATCAAAATGATATATTTATTTGTCCAAATCAAGTTTTGATGAATAATATCACATTCTTAAAAGTATAATACTTATTAAAAAATGAGTGTTTTAGTGAAAGAATTTAGTAACTTGAGGCACAAATTTCTTTACTTGGTCATTGTTCGTTGATTTTACCATCAAAATGTGTTCTATTCTATAAGAACATCGAAATGATATATTTATTTGTCCAAATTAAGTTTTGGATGAATAAGATATCAAAGTTTAAAGTATGATGTTAAAAGTGAGTTATTAGAAGTAATATTTAACCTTAAAGAGTTTTATCTTACATTTGTTAGAAGTAATGTTAGTTGTAAAAGTTTTAAAATATAAGTCTTCTAACTTTGACAATAGAAAAAAGTCATATATACTAATACTAATATCCCTTGTCATATTGATTATTATTATGTATTACTATTAGCTAATGGCTAGAAACCAAAAGTTTTATATATATATATATATATATATATATATATATATATATATATAAAGTTGGTGAAGAAAGCACTATAGTTTGCCACCTCACCACCTTTGGATAAATCTTCATTCTAAAGCATTCATGTGGAAGCTTTGAAAACTTTTGGTTTTCTAGTGAATTTGAAAATCAACATCACTTTCCAACCAATGTATGATGCATTTCTTTTATTGGTACTTAATAATAGTATTTTTAAAACCAAAATCAATTTCTAACCAATGTGAGGATACATCTTTTCTATTGTTGAAAAAATTAGTGTTTTTAGTGAAAGAAATTGTGCAACTTGAGGCATGAATTTATTTACGTGTCATTTGTTTGTTGACGAAGAATAATTGCGCAAATGTTCTACTTGGTAAGAGCATCAAAATGATATATTTATTTGTCCAAATCGAGTTTTGGATGATAAGATATTAAGACTTAAAGTATAATATTTCTTAAAAAAATTAGTGTTTTTAGTGAGAGAAATTGTGCAACTTGAGGCACAAATTTCTTTACGTGTTATTTGTTTGTTGGTGAATGTATTTACGCAAATGTGTTCTACTCGGTGAATGCATCAAATTATATATTTATTTGTCCAAATCGAGTTTTGGATGAATAAGATATTTAGAGTTAAATATAATACTTATTAAAAAATTAGTGTTTTTAGTGAAAGAAATTGTGCAACTTGAGGCACAAATTTCATTACGTGTCATTTGTTTGTTGATAAAAGTAATTGTGCAAATGTGTTCTACTCGGTAGAACATCGAAATGATATATTTATTTTGTCCAAATCAAGTTTTGGATGAATAAGATATCAAGCTTAAAGTATGATGTTAAAAGTTAGTCATTAGAAGCAATATTTAACCTTGAAGAGTTTTATCCCACATTAGTTAGAAGTAATGTTAGTTGTAAAAGTTTTTAAATATAAGTCTTCTAATATTGACAATAGAAGAAGTTATATATACTAATACTAATACCACTTATTATATTGATTATTATTATATATTATTATTAGCTAATGGCTAGAAAACCAAAAGTTTTTAAAACTTACACATGGATGCTTTAGAATGAAGATTTATCCAAAGGTGGTGAGGTGACACAACTATACTGCCCCTCACCAACTTTTTTTTAATATATATATATATATATATATATATTTGAACCTAGAGATTGGTCCCTACAAGATATGTTAGTTGAAGCAATTTATATTTCAAACAAACCATAGAAATTTAAACTACTTAGATACAGATGAAAAGATTTAAGTAGTTTAAAATAGTTTTTAATTCTCCCTTATAAGAATTTTAAAAAAATTTAATTCTCCCTTATAAGAATTTAAAAAAAAAACACTCCGGACAACACTCTCATATTTGGAAGAGAATGTTAAAAGCAAGGGAGATTGCTGAACCCCAAATTTTATGGATTATTGGCAAAGGAGATTGTTCCCCATGGTATGATAATTGGGTTCCCCATTATTCAGTCTCTAAACCTTCTGGCTGCCATGCAACTACGGTTCGTGAGATTCTGTCTGCTATTTCTCTTCATGGCGCTTCTTCTAATTCAGCCCTTCCATCTCATTTGGTCTCTAAAATTAAGGAGAATTTTATCTCGGTTAATAACACTCCGGACAACGCTTTCTGGGCAGCCACATCTCAAGGGCATTTCTCCCTTTCTTCGGCTGTGTCTTTGGTGCAGAATTCTCGGCCTTTGCTGTTTTCTACAAAATATGTCTGGCACAAACACCTTCCAAAGAAAATAAGTATTTTTCTTTGGCGGTTATTCTTGCGAAAGCTTCCAATTGACGAAGGCCTTTGGTGTAAAGGTTTTTCTTTAGCCTCCAAATGTCAATGCTGTGAGGATGGGTTTATGGAGACTTTTTCCCATGTTTTTCTTTCCAGTAGGTCAGCTTTACAGGTCTGGAAATTCTATCATGATAAATTTGATATTCCATTCCAGCCGTGTTCTATTCAACAGAGATGTTTCTCGTGGTGGATGCATTGTAGCTCGATGGTCCACTCTTTGCTTCCTTCATTTATTTTGTGGCACATCTAGAAAGCTCGAAATCGGGCTGTTTTTGAAGGCCTCCGTACTCCTGCTCATGTCATAATCCACAATATTAATTCTGATCTTCAAGACTCATTTCGCGCTGCCAATTACTTCCTCTCTGATCTGTCCGGTTCTACTAGAATAATTTATGGGCTTCAGAAGATTGTCACAGTTAAGTATGTTAAGTGGTCTAAACCTCCGAGTGGTAAATTCAAATTGAATACAGATGGAGCTAGTCGAGGTAATCCTGGATGCAGTGGAGGGGGTGGCATTATCCGTGACTCTATGGGTAGATGTATCTATGATTTTTCCTCTTATTATGGTGAGTGTTCTAATATGGTTGCTGAGATTCGAGCTCTTCACTTTGGCCTTCTGTGGCTTCAAGATCATAACCTCGGAGAAGTTACAGTTGAAATGGACTCTAAAGTTATTTTTGAGTGCATCACTAAGGGTCATAGTTTTCCTTGGATTCACTCTTATAATTTTCGTGACATTCTTCGTCTTAAGGCCTCGGGAAATTTTACTTTTGTCATCAAGCTTTCAGATAAGCTAATTCGTGGTCGATAGTCTTGCGAACTTAGCTTGTGACTCCTCTCTCAAAGTGAGTTCCTCCATTCTTCAGATCTTCCCCGTCATATTCGTGGTCTCCTTAGTCTTGATGTTAGAGGCATGCCTTATGTTCGTATTACTTAATTTCCTTTTGCATTGTACTCTCTTTTTCGAGGTTAGGCTCCTCTGTCCTCCCGTTTATAAGGGCAAGGCTGGTTGTCCCCCTCAAGTTTGTACTTTTCATTTAATCAATAAAATCCTGCAGGGTGCCGCCCCTGTTTCCTAAAAAAAAGAAGTTTTTAATTCTCAAAGGCTTGAATAACCAGGAGTGGTGCTGCCTACTTAGGCTGTATCATTAGTGGTAGTGGCTTCAGTGTTGGCAGGAGTAGCTGTTCCAAGGGCAGCAGATGTAGCTTCAGTGAATTACTTGAGGCCAAGTCTTCTCTATATTTGAGCTTTTTTTATATGTTTATGCTCTTACTCTTTGCTTCCTCTCCTCTTTTATGGCTTCAGCTTTCTCAACTCTTTCTACATGCTCAATCTGAAAGTCTAAGATGGCATCCTAGTTATGGACATTTGCCTCTCTTGGAACACCAGGAACAATTGCAACTTGAACTTCAGTGGTTATTGTGTTGCGAAGGTTAGGGAGGATGGATTTCATCTGATGTTGCATGACTTCTGCAACCCTAAACTTTCTCCCACCACAGCCACCGCCAACCTAACTTCCGCCGAATTAAACCTTCCTCCCACTAAAGCTGTCGCCAACCAAACTTCTGCCTCCATGGTTACCGGGAACAACACCTTCATCGTTCAAAACCTCATTTTCACCTCCTCTCCAAAAACTCTACACCACTAAAACTTCCGCGACCCCACCACCACTACCCCTCCCTTACCTCGGCTCCTCATGGCTTCACACACCATCACTTGTCGAGACCTCACCGACACCACAAAAACCTACCAACTAATCAACATATCTAGCCACAACATCACCATACTCACCCTTACCACCTACCTCGCCTAGAAACACAAGGTTGAATCCACACTAGTTGGCTATGACCTCTACAAATTTGTAGATGTCACTTCTACATGCCCAAACTTCTGTTTGGCGCCCTTGTCCGCCTCCTCCTCACACCCCACGTTCTGCTTATCTCGTCGATGCCCTCCCTAACCCGCTCGCTCCTCGAACAACTCAAGGACTCCTCGACAAACCTAGCTCTAATCAGCTCATCACGCCCTCCCTCAACATCTCGCTCGCGCACACTTTTAGCATCCTTTACTCAAGATTGGTCTCTTCTAACGGGGATCCTTCTTGGGAGGGCATATAAGAGAATAATATATTTGTAATTTATTATAATTATCATTAGTTTATTCTCTCCTAATCATATTGTATTTAGATCTTCTAGTCCCTTTAGTATATATTTTTGAACTTTTTAGGCTAACTTGTGTATCAAATATTGTAACCTTATAAATATGTTCACCATATTAATGAGAATACTATGTCATTATTCATAAACTTTATTAATCACGCAAACAACGTTGCATGTTACATTCATAGACAAAACCAATCACAAAAACGTAAGACATTACATTATTATTTATGTGGGTTAGACATTACAATACTCCCAAACTAAATGAATAATTAAAACGAAGGGTTTGTTTTCTAATACATCAAGAGCTTATTTCCAACCGCACACTTTATTTTAATAATTATTATTCACCTCGTGAATCATCAGAGTATTAGGTCCCATAAACAAATGATGAGTACGAGGGAATACTCTGAGAATGTCTAAAGAAATTTTCTGGATCAGCTACGCTCTTCACTTGAACTAGTCTCTCGAAATTATGAGAGAAGTATCTGGTACCCCAAATGCTTGCTTGTTCATATGTTGTAGCATCTACTCCCAAGTCAAGATCAATGTAGTTCACATATGCTCTTCTTGGAGAACTTGAAACATAAGGAGCCATATAGCTGTAAAAACTTCGTATCCAATTTGTACGTCTTTCAATCACGGATGGATTTGTAGGGTCTACAATAGCCATATCAACCATCATGTACAAGTTCCCAGCTCTATGTGGGAATGGAATAGCCGACTCTGAAATCTTGCTCATCTTTCCTCCATAAGGATTTAGTAGGAAAACAGGAGAACCTATGTCAGTTTGGAATAAGATCTCCCACATCCCTTCAAGACCATTTATAGAAATTGGCTCCACGACGTAATCAGTTTTCCCTTTTACAGGAAGCCTAACTGGAGCAGTCCTGTTAAGTAAAGTTTGAAGTGAACCTTGACTTGAGAAACCAGCGAAAACAAGCACCGACTGAATCCAGCTTACTTCAATACAATCTTCTCTAACTACTCTCAATTCTGGAAAAGTCATATCCAGTAATGAAATCAACCTATCAATTCTACCCAAGAACAATCCGTCGAATGTCATGAGCACAGTTCTTCCCCCTTGAGTACTCGAGTTCGCTGTTGTTAGTGTGGCTCTTAAGAATAAATCTTTATCAGCATTTGGTGCCACAGATTGCCATTTATGAAGAAGATTTGTTGCGTTTTGTTCCAGTGTCCTTCTGACGGCAAAGGTAGTCACAATTTCGGGAACATCAACTAACCTTAATTTCCAATCAACAATGACTCCAAAACTAGAACCACCACCACCTCTAATGGCCCAAAAAAGATCTTCGCCCATGGATTTTCGATCAAGAATTTTTCCTTCATAGTTGATTACACGAACATCTATCACATTGTCAGCAGCAAGACCGTACTTACGCATCAATGTTCCATAGCCTCCCCCACTAATGTGTCCGCCAACGCCCACAGTGGAGCAATCACCAGCAGGAAAGGCAAGTGTTTTACTTTTCTCGGAAATCCTGTAATAGAATTCGCCGAGACTAGCACCACCTTGGACCCAAGCGGTCTTGGTTGCGGCATCAACATTTATTGATCTCATGTTAATAAGATCAAGCATGACAAATGGGACATTTGCAGTGTAAGAAAGGCCTTCGAAATCGTGGCCTCCGCCACGAATTCTCATTTCGACTCCAAGTTTCTTGGAGCAATAAATGACTGACTGAATCTGGGATTCATCGACAGGTGTAACAATGAGGAGAGGTTTAGGAGTGGAGGGTGAACTGAATCTGGGATTGTTTAAATTGAGTTGCAAGATGGGTGTGTAAGAAGGGTTGTTTGGGGTGTAAATGAGTTGGGAAATGGAGTCGTTTGAATGATGGGAAGTAAGGCAACTTTGAAAATTTTGAGCAACAGTAGAAGCTGCCCATGCAACATTTGAAAAGTAAAGCAACGATAAAATTAGTGAAAGCATAGAAATCTTCATGAATTGATATGTGTGAATATTTATATTGGGCGATTAGTTTGTTGGCTGAGTACATAAAACAAAAACAAGATTTAGCATCTATTTATAGCACTGAATTTGTTTACAGATTTTCCCGGAGACATTTTTTAAGAAGAAGAAGAAAAAAAGTCCAGAACGACGGCTCAAGAATGAAGTAGCCGTCGGGTAGTACTGGCCAACCTAGTCATAAGAAATTTATAGATAAGCCTAGATCTTAATTCTTTGGAAACATAGGAATATTCCTAAGATTTTTTAAACCCGATCCATCGTGTAATGATTGACTGAACTGTAAGAGAGTAAACTTCGTCCTACGAGTTAAGATCCATAAAACAGTTTCATAGGAAACCTACTTATTCTTCATCTCGCATTTGAAACACATACCAAAAATTTTATGGTAAAAGCTTTTTTTGCGGATAGATTTTATCACATTTGATTTAAAAAGTTTCTTTTGATTAAGACTACTCAATTGTCATTGTAGAAGTTTTTTAATTTTTTTTATTTTACCAAAACTCAGTCAATTTAAAATAGATTTTATCAAATTTGATTAAACATGTTTCACCAAAACCACAAGCAATCATTGCGAAATACTCCGCCTCCATCAAACACTTCCTTGACGAGTCTGTCTTCATGGTACTTCCCTTTCCTCCTTAAGAATATTTGTTCGATTTTATAATTCACATAAATTTTCGGTTTAATGATTCGGTGCGATCTCACGTTTTTTTAATTTATTAATTATATATGTGAACATCTTGTTGTTGTTGGTTCATTCAAATAGCTTGCAGATTCTATCTATAATATTAAGTTTCAGAAACAACACTAAAACAACTATGTATCGCATGGGTAATAGTTTAATCTATAACTATTACTAAAACAAAAGCTCCCGCTACCACGTGGCAGCTTTCTGTGAAAAACTAAATTTTTAAAAAGGATTTTGTGATGCCACGTGTCACCATTGAAATAGTAAATGTTTTTTTTTTCAAAATTGATTAATTTAAGATAAAAATCTTTAATTTAATTAGATAAGATAAAAATCTTAAAACTAATTTGATTTTATCCTGTTTAATTTATACAAATTTAATTTGGCCGAAACTCTTCAATTTTCATCTCTTTTAATTTTCATACTATTTAATTAATACAAATTATTCACAAGATAATTTTATGTTATTTGTTCTTCTACTAATATATATATAATTATTAATTATTAATCTATTAATTATCTATTAACTATTATTTAAATAGAAGTCGCTGCTGCCACATGACGACTTTGTGTTGAATGCATAAAGTTTTAAACGAATTATGTGCTTCGATGTGTCAACTTCTTGTGAAGTTGTGATTTTTTTTCTTTTTTTTGTTGCCAAAAATTAAAACCGGATAAATTTTAAAAATGGTGCCTTCTTTATAAATTGTAAAAAAAAAATTATTTTTTTTTGCCACAATCGGTTAGTACGAGATAGATTTTTATCACATTTGATTTAGACGTGTTTCACTTGATTAAGACTCCAAATTTTAATGGTAAAAGTGTTTTTTTTTGCGAATAGATTTTATCAATTGTCATAGATTTAATCTTTCAATTACATATTCATATGATCAATTTTGAATATGTATCTTATTTTTCGTTGTTTTCATATTATTTTAATTAAAAAATTTAACTATTTATTACAAGTTTAGAAAATCATCTTATTATAAATAATTTTTACACAAAAAAAAACTATTAAAACCGTGCATACGGTACTATATATGTATTTATAGTATTATTTTAAATCGGATATATTTTAAAACTGCTACCTCCTTTATACATGGTAAAAGTTTTTTTTACCATTTTTTATGCCAAAATCGGTTAATACCGGATATATTTTATCACATTTGATTTAAACACGTTTCACTTGATTATGACTCCAAATTTTCATGGTAAGTTTTTTTGGTGAATAGATTTTTCATGTGAATATATATATATATATATATATATATATATATATATATATATATATATATATATATATGATTTATACATGGGAAAAGTTTTTTTACCACTTTTTCTGCAAAAATTAGTTAATACCGAATATATTTTATCACATTTGATTTAAACGTATTTCACTTGATTAGGACTCTAAATTTTCATGGTAATTTTTTTTTGGCGGATAGATTTTATCAATTCTCATAGGTTTTAATCTTTCAATTACATATTCATATGATCAATTGTGAATATTTACCTTATTTTTCATTTTTTTTTCAAATTTTTAACTATTTATTACAAGTTTAGAAAATAATCTTATTATAAACAACTTTTTCAAAAAAAAAAAAAAACTACTAAGACTATGCATACGGTACTATATATATAAATTCTTCCTTTTTTTTCTGCTAAAAATTAAAACCGGATAGATTTTAAAACTGATGTCTGCTTTATACATGGTAAAATGTTTTTATTTTACCATTTTTTGTTGCCAAAATCGGTTAATACCGAATATATTTTCTCACATTTGATTTAAACACATTTCACTTTATTAGGAATCCAAATTTTCATGGTAATTTTTTTTTAAGATAGATTTTATCAATTCTTATAGGTTTTAATCTTTCGATTACATATTCATATGATCAATTTTGAATATTTACCTTATTTTTTGTTTTTTCAAATTATTCTAATTAAAATTTTTAATTTTTTATTACAAGTTTAGAAAATTATCTTATTATAAACAACTTTTGCAAAGAAAAAACACTATTAAAACCGTGCATACGGTACTCTCTCTCTCTCTCTCTCTCTCTATATATATATATATATAAATTGCTACCAAAATTAAAACGTGATAGATTTTAAAACCGATGCCTTCTTTATACATGGTAATTTTTTTATTTTTTGTTTTTTACAATTTTTGTTGTCAAAATCGATTAATACCATATAGATTTTATCACATTTGATTAAAATGTGTTTCACTTGATTAGGACTCCAAATTTTCATGCTAAAAGTTTTTTTTGGTGGATGAATTTTATCACATTTGATTTAGACGTGTTTCAATTGATTATAACTCTTCAATTTTCATGGTAAAAGTTTTTTTAACCTTTTTTTCTGCCAATTCGGTTTGTACCTGGTAGATTTTATTACATTTGATTTAGATTAGTTTCATTTGATTAGGACTCATCAATTCTCATGGTAAAAGTTTTTTAAGTTTTATTATTTTACCAAAACTCGGTCAATTTAAAATAGATGTTATCCAATTTAATTAAACGTGTTTCACCAACACTACAAACAATCACTACAAAATACTTCCCCTCCATCAAACACCTCCTTGACGAGTCTGTCTTCGTGGTACTTCCCATCCCCTCCCTCCGTCTCACACTCACACTAAGAATAATTGTTCGATTTTATAATTCGCATGAATTTTTGGTTTGATGATTTGGTGTGATCTCACGCTTTTTATTTATTAATTATGAGGATATCTTGCTGTTGTTTGTTCATTCAAATAGCTTGCAAATTATATCTACAAAAATAAGTTTCATAAACAACATTAAATCAATCGTGCATCGCACGGGTGATAACCTAGTGAATTACTAATTATTTAAACAAGAACTATTGTTGCCACGTGTCAGCTTTTTGTAAAATGGTTGTCATGTGTCAATTTTCTATAAAATGAAGAAAATATGTATATATTTTTTATTAAATAGTGCTCAATTTAAAACTAAATTTTATCATATTTAATTTATACAAGCTTAACTTGACTGAAACACTTCAATTCTCATCTCTTTTCATTTATCTAACTACTATTTGGTTTAGACAAGTTATTCACGGGACAATTTTATATTCATTTTTTCCTTTTAGTAATCTATTAATCTATATCTATTACTTAATAATTATTACTAAACAAAAGTCATTGCTCCCACGTCTCGATTTTATGTTAAAATGATCAATTTTTAATAAAAATTCTAATTAATATATATTCATTAATTATTAACTACTTCATTTTAAAGTTCTTTTTTCTACAAATATTTTAATTACTAATTCATATGATCAATTTCAATATTTACTTTATTTTAGTTCTGTTCAAAGTATTCTAATAAATTGTTTAAATACTTGTAACAAGTTTAGAAAATCATCTTATTATAAACAAATTTTACAAAAAAAAAAATTTTTTATTAAAAGCGTGCATCACACACGGGTACTAACTAATAAATTACTACAAGAAGGATGGTTCAAATGAACATCACGAGAGTTGACCGGTGTTAATTAATTTATTATTATTTTTATTTTATATTTTTGAAGAAGCAAAGAACCGGTGTTAAGAAGCGAAGAACCTGCTATTAAATAAGAGGTAATAATGAAATGGTCTTTGTTGACCAAATTCTGTAACGAAGAACAATGGAAGATTGACGAACTGTTTGATTTAACTTGTTGATATGTGCTGATGACTTATTACTTATGACTTATAACTGATGATTAATAAATGGTGAGGTTTGATTTAACTTTTTAAAAGTGATGATTAGTTTTCATAAGTTAGTGTGTATTTGATTAATAAGTTGAAATAGTTCTAAAATCAAATATAAAGACTAAAATAGCATTATCACAAAATGTGATTTACATTATTATTATTATTATTATTATTATTATTATTATTATTATTATTATTATTATTATTATTATTATTATTACTATTACTATTATTATTATTATTATTAATATTTATTTTAATCGTATTATTATCATTATTATTTATTATATTTATTATATTTATTATTATTATTATAACTTTTTATTATTTTATTAATAGTTAATACAAATTTTAGGATGTTACATTATTATTATTATTTATTATCATCATTATTTATTTATTATCATTATTATTATTTTTTATTATCATTATTTTTTATATTATTATTATTTTATTATTTGTATTAATATTAATACTAATACAAATTTTAGGGTGTTACATGATTTCTTTAACAGATTTCATTTATGAGTTCAAATATTTTTAGACGAAAGTGATAATTGGAAATTGTTGTATGTATTTACTATGTATGTAAACGAACAGCTTTTGTGTATGGATATAGCTTTTGGTAGAAATCTCTAGCTGTAAGGGTAAAATAAAGATTTTATTTATTGTTGTGTTCTTTTTTGGTTGTAAAGCAATGGTAAGTAATTATCATAAATAATTACTTTCAAAAATCTCTCAAAAGTCCTTATTTAATTTGACAAAATCTTTGGTAAGATTCTTTGCATTAAATTAGGAAACTATTTTAGAAAACTAACATTTTATTTCCTAACATTCTATGTTTCCTTGCAGTTGTTGGATTTTTATGTGTGTAGGTCTCTACCTCAAGTATAAATACAAGGACTTCGTGCAGACATAGTGTTGCTAAAATACAGAAGAGATACACGTAGAGAGAAAAGGCTAAGAGCTGTCTGGAATTTGGATGCAGCTTTGGATGCAGTAACACCCTGAGCTGCATTCACTGTTTTTTGCTATTTGTTTTCCTAGTTTTTAGGGAATTTATTTTTTAATCTCACGTTTGCTTTACTCGTATGTTTGTGGGTTTCCTCTCCAGACTTGTTGTCTTCTGAGAGGTTTTGGTATTTTGTTGATTTCACAATTTATTTTGTAAAACTCATAATCCTTTTAGTGAAAATTCTTTTTACCCATAAGGCTGGATTTACAAGCATAACTTGTAGATTGTTTGATAAACTTCTGTGTTTATTACTACTTTAATAGTTTAAAGACTTCCACTGTTTATTTGTTATATATTCTGGTCAATACACCTTTGGATGTAGCTGCATCACAAGCTACATTGATTTCTTTCAATTGGTATCAGAGCGTTCACTTAACGACACTAAGAGAAGATTCTGGTTGTAGCCATGATAGATTCTCAATATGAGAATGTTATTCGACCTCCTACCTTGACTAATGTGAATTATTCAATTTGGAAAGTTAAAATGCTTATCTTCATCAAATCAATTGATGAGAGAGTGTAGTTGGCTGTTCTGAATGGTTGGACTCCACCTAAGATCATTGACAATGATGGTCCACTGAAGATAGAACCATAGCTTCTTTTAATTCCAAAGCTCTATCTGCCATATACAAAGCCTTAGATGCCAACACCTTTAGGGTTATTGCAAACTATGACTTTGCTGAGGATGTTTGGGAGGCGCCCTTCAAACCTTTTGTGAAGGTCCTACTAGTGTTCGTGCTTCCAAACTTAGAATTCTCACCTCACAATTTGAGAACACTAGAATGAATGAAACTGAGGATATTATGTCTTACTATGGTAGGTTGCTTGATATGTCTAATTCTGCTCTTGTTTTAGGTGATCCTATTACCAATGATCGTCTTGTTAGCAAGATGATGCACACTTTACCTGAAAGATTTAATGTCAAAATTTGTGCTATTTAGGAAGTTCATGATATTGATAAAATGAGCTTTGACAAACTTGCTGGTATTCTCCAAAACTTTGAGTTGAACCTCAATGAGCAAATTAAGAAAAAAAAAAAAAGGCAAAGGAGCATCATTTTCTAGTCCTTCTGTGAAAAACATTGCCTTGCCTTCTGTTGTTGACGTGTCTTCTGATCTGCTTGAATTGCACAAAGAAATTGAAGAATCTGACTTTGGTGAAGAATATATGGCTCTTTTAACTACTAAGTTTAAAAATATTTTGAAAGCCAAAGGTCAAAATAGGTCTTCATTTTCAAACACCAAAGCTATTTTCAATCCTGAGCCTAACAAGTTCATTCCCAAAGAAATTTCTTTCCAAACCCCTGAAAAACCTTTTACCAAACCTTTTGCAAAAAAATCTACATCTAGTGGAAAAAATATTGATTATATCAACGTGTTAATACTTTGAGAAAGAAGGGTTCGAATTTTTCAACTACTCTCAGTGACAGTGATGAAGATCCAGGCGATCTCATCACTCTCACAGCAGTTCAATATGTTCAAACTAATCTTACAGGTAATTCAGATGATGAAGCTGCATCGGATAGAAGTTGGGAAGATTCTCTCTGCTTCAATTCTTCTATAACTGAAGATAATGCTCCAGAATCAGAATGAGAACTAATGGAAGAATACAAGGAATTGTCTAATGAGTAGGAGAAAAGGGCTTGCCAAGTAAAAGTTCTTGGAAAATCAAATGAAGAACTCAAGTAGGAGAATGCAAATTAAAAGGAGTGCATTGCAAGGTTAGAATGTTTGCTCACAAAGAAAGATATTGAGCTTGAATATTTGAAAGAAGAACTTGACAATGCCAATGAAACTATGGCAAAATGGAATTTTGGAAAACTCAGACTTGATGAGATGTTAAAAGTTGGTTAGAATGACAAATCTGAACTTGGGTTCAAGCCAAAGACCTTTTTCAAGGAAGGTGAAAGAACCTCATCATCCTCTTTTGAACCAAAACAATGTTCATGCACATACATTCCAACACCTAAATTTCTTTGTAAAACCTAAAACTAGGAAGAGAAATTTTGTGTGTCATTACTTCCATAAACCTGGACACATTCAACTTTTCTGTTACAAGAAGAAGGTAGATTATGCAAAAGAAGTTAGACAGACTTACCTATCTCATAATCAGATGCATCACCGAATGCAGCACCATCAGAAGCTGCATTAGCCAAAAATGTTTAGAAAAGTTTGGGTTTCTAGAGGAAGTTACAGATATGCTAAACCTCAAATAGTAGAACCATTTGATATATGTCCTGTTGCAAAATGGTCTGATTCCGAGAGCTGCAAAGTGACATTTACATCTTTGAAATCACACATTGCTGGTTCTTGGTAGTTTGATAGTGGATGTTCAAGACATATGACTGGTTCTATTGAGAACTTAAAGGATTATGTAAACATCAATGGAGGATCAGTGACCTATGGAAGGGGTGCTAAAGGCAAGATTGTTGGAAATGTTCCTTGAATGTAGATGGTCTACCTAAACTCAAAAATGTCCTCCATGTTGGTGGGCTTAAGACTAGGGCTGGAAAAAGTCCCGTTTTTCCCGACCCGTCCTGATCCCGTCCCGACATTTCCCGATCCCGACTTTGTCGGGATTTTTCCCGTCCCGACATATTTTCAGACGGTATTCGGGATATTTATCAATCCCGTTGGGATTCCCGACCCATCCCGACTATCAATTAATCCCATCAGGATTCCCGAATCCCGACCCGTCCCGACTAATTTTTTTATTTTTTTATTTCTTTTATAAATATTGTGAGTGTTAAACAATGTCAATTTTGTGTTTGCTAAAATTACTTAATGATGTTTGTTAAATTTATTTTCACAATTAATGTTGTGGTTTTTTTTGTCTATCACATTTCTGCACTTAGTTTAGATCTTCTCCTGCGAGCGAGGGGTTCATTTTGTTCATAATGACAGATTCAACAATATCCCTCATTAAGTAAATATTCAAGTATTCTTGTAAATATACAGTCTGAAATCTTAATCATGATGGAGACATTTTAAAAATATTTTAGTGTCAGAAAATATTGTTCATAAATATTATAGTCGGGATTACGAGATTTTTATCTCCCGAAATGTCGAGATCTCGACAAATCGGGATCCCGATTCGTCGGGTCCCGACACTTATCGGGATCGGGATCGGGAAGGAATTGAAATCCCGAATTTTATCGGGATGAGGGGTACCGAGACGGTCCCGTCCCGATTCCACCCCTACTTAAGACCAATCTCATAAGCAAAAGTCAACTATGTGATGATGATCTTCAGGTATGTTTTGATAAGAATATTTGTGAAGTTTTTTTAAGGCTAATAAATGCTTATTGACAGGTACAAGATCATCAGATAATTGCTACATGTACAACAATGTGCAAACTTCTCATAAGGCTAGCATTGATATCACAGAGTTATGACATCAAAAGTTAGGGCATATGAGTTTTCGTAAGCTTCATAAGCTTGGGAAACATGAGGCTGTGAGAGGTTTGCCATGTTTGAATTGAACTAGAATTCCACAAATGTATGTGGACCATGTCAAAAGGGTAAGCAAACCAAGGCATCACATCCTGCCATCCATCATTGCTCTACATCTAGATGCCTTGAGATGATCCATACTCATCTCATGGGTCCTATTGAGGTAGAAAGTCTTGGTAAGAAAAGGTATACGTTTGTGTGTGTTGATGAATTTTAATTTCTAGATACACTTGGGTTATTTTTTTAAGAGATAAATCTGACACATTTGAAGCTTTTAAAGCTCGGTCTGCCCGTGTGATGAACTTGTATGATCTAAAGCTCATCAGAATTATATCAGATAATGGCACAAAATATGAAAATTCATCTTTTTCAAACTTTTGTGATGCTAATGGAATTACACATAAGATTTTTGCTCCCAAAAACTCCACAACAAAATGGAGTGGCTGAGAGAAAGAATCATACATTACAAGAAACGACAAGGGTCATGGTAAGTTCAATTTTTTTTCTTTAAAAAGCCTTTTTGAAATATAGCTTGTGACCAAGTAATAGGTTATACTTGAGACCAGGGTAGTACCATGACTCCCTATGAAATTTTTTCTCGGAAAGATCGAACCTTCTTTGAAATACTTTCATGTCTTTGGATGTGTGTGGTATTTGCTTAATGGTAGGGATCATCTTTCCAAGTTTGATTCTAGGAGTGACAAGTGTGTGTTCATGGGGTACTCAACTAGTCATGCTCATAGGGTCTTTAACCTTTGAACTAAGACTATTATAGAGTCCATGAATGTTGTATTTGATAACCTAACAAATCTTGACCACAAAACAGTTGAGAATGATGTTTCAGGCTTGCTAAATTTTGGTGATCTTGAGACAACTCCACAAGCTTCAGATCTTGGAGTTGATGGACATTCAAACACTGTTCCTAAAGCACAAAATTCAGAAACTGAAAGTTCAAAAATTCAAAAAATACGAATGCAGCTTTTGATACAACTGCATTTGTCAAAAATTCTGAAGATGCTGAAACTAAACTGAAACTAAACCTACTAGAACAAATTCGAGTGTGACTAATCGTAGTCAAGGCATACCCAGATGTGTACAGAAAGTCCATCCAATTGCTCAAGTGATAGGTAATATTCATGATGACATGTCTACAAGGAAGAAAAGTAAGGTTGATTATAGGAAATTGGCTTGCATATCCTCTATTGAATGTGAAGATTTTCATGCATCATGTCATGTGTCTACTATTGAACCAAAGAATGTGAATGAAACTTTAAAAGATGAATGTTGGACCAATGTTATTCAAGAAGAGCTTGATCAATTTTCAAAAAATGATGTTTGGTTTCTTGTGACTAGACCCACCTCCATGAATGTTATTGGAAAAAAATAGATTTTCAAAAACAAATCGAATGAGGTGGGAGAAATAATTAGAAACAAGGCAAGACTTGTGGCTCAAGGGTACACACAGGTTGAGGGGGTAGATTTTGATGAAACTTTTGCACCTATGGCCCGCAGTGAGTCCATATGTCTTTTGCTTGCCATTGCATGTTTTCTAGACATTACTCTTCAAGAAATGGATATGAAAAATGCTTTTCTAAATGACATTTTAGAAGAAGAAGTTTTTGTTGAACAACCTAAAAGATTTGAGGACCCCCATAAACCAAATCATGTTTTCAAATTTAAAAAGACTTTGTATGGTCTCAAACAAGTCCCTAGAGCTTGGTATGAGAGAATTACAGACCATCTTTTAAAAAGTGGTTTTAAGAGGGGTGAAGTGGACAAAATATTTTTTTATTCAAAGACAAGACAAACACATTTTAATTGAACAAATCTATGTAGATGACATTGTGTTTGCGTCCACTTCCAAGTCCTCGGAAAAAGAATTTGTGCATTGCATAACATCATCTTTTGAAATGAGCATGGTAGGGGTGTTGAGTTTTTTTTCTTGGTAATCAAATGAAACACATGTATTAAGGGATGTTCATTTCTCAAGCTAAGTATGCTACTAACTTGGTGAAGAAATTCAAGCTTGAGAATGGAAAGAAAAAGAAAATCCCTATGACTCCTTCCAACAAACTGTGCAAAGAAGAGAATGTTGAGAGTGTTGACCACACTTTATATAGAAGCATGATAGGAAGCTTGTTGTATTTGACTGCCACTCGTCAGATATCATGTATAGTGTGTGTTTGTGTGCTAGATACCAAGCAAATCCAAAGGTCTCTCATTTGAAAACTGCCAAACAAATCATTAAGTATGTAAGAGACACATCTTCTATGGGTTTGTGGTACACAAAACAAACTAATACCAATCTAGCTAGTTTTAGTGATGCTGATTGGGCTAGTAGTGTAGATGACATGAGAAGTATATTTGGTGGGTGTTTTTACTTAGGAAATAATTTGATCTATTGGTTTAGTAAAAAATAGAATTATGTTGCTCTTTTTTTTTTTTTTTTTGATGAAACAGGCGGCAAATTTTATTAAAATAGAGAAAATACGAGGGGGACAACCCGGCCTAAACTAAAACGACAACTAGAAACAAAGAGACCAAAGCCTAAATACATTGCAGCTGGTAATGGATGCACACAACTTTTATAGATGAATCAAATGATCAATGATTATGGCTTACACAGTGATGTGTCAATCTTGTATTGTGATAACACCAGTGCAATCAAGGTAGCAAAAAATCAAATTCAACATTCTAGAACAAAACACATTGATATAAGACACCACTTTATTAGAGACTTGGTTGAACAAGGAATTATTTGCATTGAACATGTTGGAACGGAAAATCAATTGGTTGATATATTTACTAAGAGTCTAGAGTTTGACAGACTTTCCTATCTTGGGAAATCTCTTGGTATGTGTGTCATGTGATTTTTACACTTAGTTATAATAATTAAAAAATAATAATTAAAAAATTTAGGCATACTTGCATTTTGTTTTTAGGGGCACTCTAGATCAATTGTCTCACTTGTATGTGCCTTGTGTTGTTGCTTGGGTAGTGCATTCAAATTCAGTTGTGACTTTGGTTTATGATTCTCACTCTCTTTCCTAGTTCTTAAGCAAGTTTGAAGTCCACAAAGGAAAGAATTACCTAGAGTACAAAGGTTGTAGCATCTTATCATGGAACTATGGAACTTTGGTTCTTCATGGGTTGATCTTGAGAAAAATAGATACTCTTGGAAGAGTGTGAAAGCTACCTAAAGGAAAAGAGCTACATATGAACAAGGTTTGTTGTAGTCATTCTCTCTTGGAACTATGAATCATTGAATTTCATGGGTTGATCTTGTGCAAAATGACTTCCCTTGGTAAATAGTGTGAAAGGTTCCTAGTGGCATGTTTTGTATAGTTTGAAATAAAGTAGAGCTATACTCCTAAGGAAATAAAATACCTATGAAATTTTGAATGAGAAAATATGTGGGAGAGTAGTATGTTTGAAAAAAGAAAAGATGTAAAATTGCATAAAGTTTCAATATTGCTGAATGCACCTCCCAATGCAGCTGCATCAGGAACTACATCTGTTGATCTAATCATATCTTCACTTACGTGTGATTGCATTATCTTATAGCCTGTTTGATATTTCCATATCATGTTTTATGCATAATTTTAGGACATACATTGTTGGTGAAAGTATCAGCCAATTGAATATTTGTCCTAGAATCAACTATGCAAATCAATTTCGAAAAATAAATAAAAAATCTCCATGTTGAAAAATATTTAGTGGTTGTCTAATTTTTGTAGGGAACTAAGAGGTATTGAATCTAGATATGGGCTGCTCAGTTATTGCTAGGGGCGTGATCAAGTCATGGTGAACACTTAATTGTGTTTTCCAAAATCTTGGATTTTTTTTGGATTCCTAAAAGATTATTGAACAAGAGATTATGTTATTTCTTAAGAAATCATGTCCTCATATTACATTGCCATGTGTCTCATCGTGAAATAAAACCGCCTATTAATTCAGTTTTTGAGCAGTTTTGATTAACACCTTCCATCTCTAATTCTGAAAAAAAAAAAAATCTTTCCAAAAACTGTTCTTTAAATTCCTATCTTCTAACGAAAATATGTAAATCTCCAGTATCATTTGAATGAATTGTTTACAGGTTGAAGAAAGCATAAAAAGCTAATCTCTCTCATTCATCTTCGACCCTTAAACCCTGCGAACTTCTTTTTCTTGATAGGAAACCCTAGTTTTTCCCTAAAATGTCTTCTAGTCCTTCAATCTCCAAAAATCCAACACTTCAGATCGATGAAGCACCTGATGTGACTTCACCACAAGCAACATCCCCTAAAAATTCTTTGCCAAATCTTCAGAATGATGAAGCAACTGATGTCACTTCACCACAAGCAGCATCCCCTAAAAATTCTTTGCCAAATCCCTCAGTTTCCACAACAATTGTTGTTGTTGAACCTCTTTCGGTTCCTTTCTCTAGCATCATTCTTGGGGATCCTGAAAATATCATTGATGTAGAAGACCATGGGGATTTAACAATTTTTCCCCAAATTGGAAACCCCACAATCACAAAATCAAAGAGGTTGAGAGGCATTCCAACCAATTATGAAGACCCTTCTGATGTTGATGTGGCTAGGGCCAAGAAACTAAAAGTGACTCCGGGACAAATGAAAGAAGATGTTGAGATTTTAACATACAGTGATGAAGAAGATTTTTCTCCTACTAAATCCTCTAGAGAAAGAGAGCAATCTATGTTGGTTCGTAAGGCTCATCCTTCTCTGCAAAAAGACAATGCATTAACATCTGTTGAGGTTGCCACTTCTTTCTTCATTGCACCTGTGAAAGAGGTTGTAATTGAAAATATTGAAACTGAAGGAATAATTTCTGAAAATGTTCAGTTCTGTAGATATTCCTACTGAAAAGAGATTTGCAGAAGAGGAAAGTTTTGATATTCATTCTCCTCCAGCTGTATTTCATAGTGAATCTCCAAGACAAGTAGACTCTGTGGCTTCTACCTCCATATCAGTTGAAGAACCTCAGTCACAATTCTCTGATGAACAATATACCCTAGCTGTGTTCATGGTGAGTTTGAAGAATGCACATAGGTTTTCATCACTAGTTTCCTCAAGCTCCTCTTAGTTTGATGACAATTTTGATAAGGACTTTCAAGAAAAAGATGACTTCTTGGACTCTGAAAGTGAGGGTCCTCCTGAACCCCCTGTTCAAATTGGTACTCTTGCCAGAGCTTTAAGAGGAAGAACAGTATCAGTACCAAATGTAGCTCATAATACAACTGTACCCAAGAAAGCTTCAAAATTTTCTAATAAAGGTAAACCTTTTTCCTCTACATTTATTACGCAAGATGCTTCTGTAAGATACTGTTTGTCTAGAAGAGTAATTGATTAGAGATGAATTCCTCTTGAGGACCTAAGAAATCAAAACTTGACTAAGTTTTTCACCAATAGAAAGATGTTGACCACACTCACTTCTTCAGCTTCTTATGTTAAGGCGATGTTGATGGAATTCCATGCCAACTTGAAGAAGAGGATTACTATGACATAAGATCCTATGTTTGAAAAAGTCTTTGTTAGAAATAGGATAGTTGTGTTTTCCCCACTGTTATTAACAAACTCTGTGGGACTGAGAATTTTTCTGCAACTGGCTTGATAACTGATTTAGATATCTGTGTGAAGGAATTGAGTGGTGCGTTAATTAGGAATTGTCCTGGCAAAAAGGTTAAAGTTAGTACTGTAAAATTAACATCATTGTATGTTGTTATGCATAAAATTTTGTGTGCCAACTAGGCACCTACTTCCAATGCAAATTTTTTGACTGAGGAACATGCCAGGATATTGTATCAAATTGGTTTGGGATTACTATTTAACTTTGGAGATTTAGTTTTCAAGAAGATTATTATCTTTGCTAAATCCGAGGGTGATAAGAGGGCTCTTCCCCACCCATCCCTTATCTATAGGTTGCTTCATCTCTCAATGCATTGCTCCTTTTGAAAACGAAAGGTTAACCCTCGTATTGGATCCCCTACCAATTTCCCCAAAATTGCTAAGAGGTGATAGGGTAAAAAATCTACCCTTTGTTTATCCTTTCCTTCCCTACTCTGACCCTAATCCTATGCTTGTACTCACTACCCCTGAGTCTTCTACCACTGCTGAAGTCAATGCAGTTGCATCAGCCTCTGTTCTTACATCCGAACAAACTACTCCAATGGCTTTTTCCTTCATCAACAATCAGCTTGCCCAAGTCATATCTCAAATTGCATACCTACAGACCCTAGAATCACAGCTCACAACCTGGCTTACCATCCACCATGCTCCTTCTACCAGTTCAGGTCAAATAGGGGGAGAAAAGACAATTGCTGCTGCTAATACTAATTTTGAAGATAGTGATGAGGGAAATGATGAAGAGGATGAATCTGATTCTGTGTGATTCATCATTTTGTTTTAGTTGTTTAAGTATCTTAATGATTCTCAAACAATTGTTATTATGTTTAAAAATGCTTTTTGATATTGTGTTTTGCTGAACAAGTTACTTTTTTTTTTTCTAGATTCTAGGAAACGAACAAGCTGGTTGTTACATGGTATTATGAATTTGTTTGGTGATTAATATTCTTATTATTATGTTCAAATTTAGGGGAGGTATGTAATTTTCTAACCAATGCAGGTTAGTTAAGGATAGTCTTGATTGATTAGTGTTAAGCTACACTTGTCATTTGATTTGACCAGAAAGGTTCAACAAAGGGGGATATTGTAAGTGTTAGTCCCAAAGAGCACAATAATAAGCTAGAAGAAACTTTTCGTTTAAGTTCCTAAAACAAGCACTTGCAATCTATTAAAGAGATTGAAGTAGCGAAAGTCTTGCAAGGAAAGCAGTTCAGGTCTGTCGGTGAAGTACTACCGTAGACTTGACTGAAAACTCAAGTCTGCTGTTGAAGAGATAAGTAAAGGAAATAAGAAACAGTTCAAAGCAGTAATCAACAGTAAAGGAAGAACACAAGTATTTGAGATGGTTCACACTATAAAGAGTGCTACGTCCACCACCAAGGCAGTCAACCTTGGATTTAAAATGTGCACTATATTTTCCACTAGTTCTATTACAAGGAATATATCCAATGGATCGTGTACAAAATATTTGACTTGTGTTTAAGGGTTTGGGAATTGAATATCTGGATAAACAAGATATTCAATTGTGCAGAAGAATAGTTAAAGGGAACAACAATAAAAAGCTTAAGATAAATGTTGATGCAGATCTTCTTGATTGTTGTCGAGGACTTCTTGATCATTTTATGATCTCTTGAATGCACTGAGTATAAAAGACTTTGAGTTGTTGGAGAATTTCAGAGCATTATTTTCTTCAGTCTTTGATGGCAGAATTTATAGCTAGAGCATTCTTGACATCCATTGGAGAAGACGAAGTGTAACAGCTCTATTAGGTTGAATGCATTAAATGCATGGAGCTGTCTTGTAGATTTCATCTTCACTGCTTCTGAGCAGGGAATGGTGCAGAGTTGTTGCAGCAACTGACAGGTAGGAAAGTCAGAGGTGCAGGTCTGTAATAGTTGGTACAAACTGTAAGAGACAGCCTGTTCACCTGCTCTGTCACTGTTCATAATGCGAAAGTCTTCCTGCTTTTCGGAAAGCTGGTCAGGCGTGTCTGAGAAGTCAGGGAATGTCTTAATTCAAATTCAAATTGATAAAGGATGAATTTGATTAATCCACTAAGTCTTGGTGATTGGACACGTCATGCTTGAAGACGTGCAGACAAGGTCTACCGCTGGATGCTGTTGAAGGTCTTCCAGTGAAGCTTGGCTGAAGTCTTCCGCTGAACCTGTGAAGCCTATAAACAAAACTATTCTATGGCAAAGTTATATACATAGTTGCCACGTTAATTGATACGCAGCCCAATTAGCCACTAATGTATAAAACTAATGTAATGTATGAACAGATGTAAAAAAAATACAAACGAGAAACAACAATCTCCTCCTATTTGCATCTGGTCATCATTACTTACAAGTGAGGGCTATTGATCGATGTATTTTATACGTCGATTTTATATGCTTCTATGACTTAAATTATGCTATTTCATGAGGCTTTTGGCTACTAATATATGTTTTCGGTGAGTTTTGTAAGTTTCAGGGTTATTAGTGAAAATATGCGAAACTCCAGGGTTTTAAGTGCAAATTTCAAGAAGAGCCAAAAGAAGAAAAACGGAAGCTGTCAACACTGGACACCTTGCGGACGCAAGGTGCCTCAGACTTTGCGACCGCAAGGTAGGCAGTACGGGTCACAAGGCAGAACTCAAGAAACCAAAAGGCCAGACACACTGGAGACCTTGCGGAAGCAAGGTACCCAACACCTTGCGACCGCAAGGTAGTCAAAATACTTGATTTTCGGATTTTCACACAGTGGTTCGATTGGATTACAACTCCCGGGTATATATTGAAGTCAGATGTCGAGCCAAATAGAGAGGAGACGGCTGGAAGCTCTTTTTAATAGATTTTAGGTAGTTTTTAGATTGTATAACATAGTTAGATTTTATAATTTCAAGTATTGAAGATCAAATCATGTATCCGATCATCTCCATGTGCTGTTCATTGTCTATGATGAACTAAATCATCCATAATCTAGGAGGTGGGAGGTAACTTGTATCAAATTTATGTTTTAATTCTTATATATGTTCATTCAATGCTTGTTGATTGTGTTGTTTATCAATCCCTATATTATTTTGCTTTGAACAAATGAATGTAATCGCAAATAATATAGGCCTAGAGGTGCGGATAAGTACATGACCAATGTGCATATGTCGCACAATCGGCTCACCAACACAATAAATTGGACCTATCGATGCACGAGAGTGATAAGTTAGGACCAGGTTCATACATGATCTAGGTGACAGATAGATCATAAATCTAGGTGACAGCTAGATTGACAGTTCTTGTGCTTAGGATATAGAATGGATGAATTTTGCGGGGATGGAGGCTGAACCAATTGTTCAACAGACTATATCTATCTTTAGTGAACGAACCCAAGACATTGAATGATATTATTATGAATTGAACATAAAGGAGATACAAGTGAAACCCAGAATCCTAGATTGCCACCCACCATAAGATCTTCATACCTGTTATTACTGCTAATTAGTTAAACATCTAAATATAAATAGTAGTTTAGAGTAGAATTAAATATAAAACCCCCTTTAGATTAATAATTTGCTATCAATAAATTGCACTGTTCGTGATCACTTGTCTCTGTGGGTTCGACCCTTGCTTCCAATACTATTCTATAATAGTCTTGTCCACTTGCAAGGAAAAAGATTAATTAAAACATCGATCAAGTTTTTGGCGCCGTTGCCGGGGACAAGCTAGTTCACGTAGTTAGTTTGTTGGTAGCGTAGTTTTTAATTTAATTTAGTTTTTAGTTTAATTTTCAGTTTTCATAAAAAAAATATACAAAAAGATTTTATTTTATTTTTAATAGTTAGTTGTTTTTAAATTGCTTTAATTTATTTTTATGCACGGTCGTAGATCTTTGAATCCTAAATTGGTAGACTTAAATCAAGATATAAATATTGTTAGAAGAAATCAAGAAGTCCTTGAAAATCTAGCTCACGAGTTTGATAATCAAGACCAATTGAATCAAGAGGATCCTCTGGTTGATCCTCCAATGGAAGAAAATAACAATAATAGAAATCCTGAAAATCCAGTTGACCCAGTTAACCGGAATCAAAGAGAAGAAGAACCTGCAAGAAGAAATATGGAAGTAGTGATAAATCAAAGAACTATTAATGACTTTAGTAGACCTTCATTAAATGTCGTAACATCATGTTTAGTCTTGCCGATGTCTTTGTTAAGGAATTTTGAGTTAAAAGGTCATTATTTTAATGCTATACCATCTTTTCATGGGATGCCCCATGAAGATCTGTCGCTTTCTTAAGAGAATATGAATACATGATGAGTACTTTTCCTTTAGGAGGGTTAACTGAAGATCAAATTAAAATGAAATATTTTCCAGTACATTAAAAGAATTGGCAAAGAGATGGTTTATGAACCTAACACTTAATAGTGTTTATACTTGGGCTCAATTATATGATTTGTTTATGAGTAAATTTTACAAGCATGCATCTCTTACTGAATATAGAAAACAAATCATGTCATTCCAAAATGAACCAAGTGAAACATTCCATGAGTCATGGGATAGATTTAAAAATCGCTCATTATGTGTCCTCATCATAATTTGGCTCAACATGTGTTAGTGCTTCAATTTTATCATGGTCTTTCGCCGGCTTACAAACTATGGTTGATAGTGCGCTTGGTGGTTCTATTAATAGAATGACACCGAAGCACTAGAAGAATTATTTGAGATGTTAAGTATTAATTCCCAAATGTAAAAGTGCTAGAGGTAAAAATAGAAGCCTATATCAATTGCAAGATAATTCAAATACACAAGCTCAATTTGAAAATTGGCAAATTCAAGAAGCATGTGCTATGTGGATTATATTCTCATGCTACTAATTTTTGTCCATCAAGTGCTATGTATTCCGAATGCTAATGCTATGAATATGTACCCTCAAAGGCCTAAGGAATGATCCTATTCAAACACATATAATCTCGGTTGGAGGAATCATCCTAACTTTTCTGGGGAGGAAATAAGCCTTTGCAACCTCAACAATTCCAACCTCAACCACCACAACCTCCACGTTGCCAAATCAAAATCGTTGAGAATTGAAGAAGTTCCCAAACAAGATGTAAGTAAAGGTCAAGCAAAGATTGATGAAATACATGCTTGAAGAGATTGAAAATCTAAAGAAACACATTGCAAATTCTGAAGTAGCTAAAAGAGAAGAAGGAAGTTCCTAGTCAAACCGAACAAGCCAAGTCAATCACCGCCCTGCAAGCGGTAAGGTAATAGGTGAAGAGGTAAGTGATCCTGATCCTTTTTCTAAAGTGCCTGCTACATTAGAAAATTCTGAAAAGGAAATTGAAAAAGAACTCGAAAAAGATAGTGATGAGAGTAATAAAAAGAATAATGAGTCAAGTAATCAAGAAGTAGAAGTAGAAGTTCCAAATAAGGAACAAGAGAAAGAGGTTCAAAATAAAGATAATACAATAGAAGTTGAAAAAGAGTTGGATCAAGAAGAAGAGGAACCTTATGTGGCTCCACCACCTTATGTTCCTCCAATTCCGTTTCCAAGAAGACTTATGAAAAACCGAATGGACAAACAATTTACGAAAATTTATAATATGTTATCCAAAGTGAATGTTAATCTTCCTTTGCTTAATGTTATTAAAAATATTCCAGCTTATGCAAAGTTTTTCAAAGATCTTCACTCTAAGAAGCACAAGTTTGAAAACAATGAAAAGATTATTGTTTCTGAAAACGTAAGTTTTGTTTTACAACCCGAATTACCACCTAAGTTGAAAGACCCTGGTAGCTTTAATATCCAAGTTTCCTTGGGAAGCTCTAAAAAGATGAAAGCAATGCTGTGTGACGACCCGACCCGGACCCCAATGCGAGATCCCGAGTCGCGCCGTCCAAATAGATAATAACACAAGCATGCATAGTAGGATCACAAAAATCATGTGGCGCAACATCGCATACATACAACAACTCGGCTACACTTGGCCGGAAAAGCAACCTAATTTAAGTAAGTCATCGGCGACGCATACCGAACCCAACAACTACTCCTACAATTATTAACACATGCTTATAATAAACTCAACGGCCACAACATGCCTGAGACAACAACAACAACAATAAATAACGAGCTTTAGCGGAAGAAAATAGTAGTGAACCATACACATATAAACAAAGCTTCGACATGTAAGTCGGCTTACCAAAAGATTACAAGTTTAAGTAGTTAAGTCTATTACATCAAAACAACATAAACCCAAGCTAAGTCTACATGACTTGCTTCCCATCGTCCTTACCAAAATAAGAATCTAAATAACCAAAGTCCAAAATAGCAACCTGCTAAAACAAACAACCAACGAGTACAAGCGAGTCTATCCCGGACCGTCCCCTCGGCTCGGATCTAAGGAAAGACAAAGCAAACAAATAGGGTAAGTCGAAAGACTTAGTAAGTTACTATAATGCATGTACATGTTATAGCATGACATCTATCTCATTTATCATACATGATCATCATATAGCACTTAGCACATAGTTCACATAAGTGCGGAAAAGTAAATCATACAAGTAGGATATGATAGTCACAGCCAGCTCAGAGCCCGCAATAAAACTTTATCATACTTTATCGTGCAACATTGATGCTCGTGAATGCATCAACTTTTATCAAGTACCACTCGATCTAGATAGCAAGCCAATGCGCACTTAACCGATACGGCAAAGGGCTACTTCCCATTGCGGCCAACAATGGAGGTGTGTGTGAAGTCCTAGGTGCGGCGATCCATAGCGAGCACGAATCCCATAATTCGTGAAGGCGATGCATCGTCCCACCTTGACCCGATAAACAAACAATTAATGCCAGCTGGACTCAATGTGATGCACAAGTAGATATTTACTTGACTAAACCAATCAAAGACCGAATTCGACAAGAGCGAACTCGACCAACCAAGTAGGGTATCAATCTCTACTATAAAGTCATATCAAGGCAAATTAAATTGCACAAACCAACCTTTCATAAAACTTGCATAAATCATCAAACCAATCTCATACTTGAGTAAATCAAATCAAACGGTGTCCGAACTTCGTAGGGATTGAAACTAGGGTTCAACACGTTCAATTATTCCCTAAAGTCGACTTCAGCCAGTCTTTGCTCTAAATTCCCAAATTTGGAGAAATTGAAGCTATATGCTTCATAACCCAACCTAGGTCATTTCTAGGTTCAACAAGATTATAAACTCACCAAGGCAATGCAAAGTGATTCAAGTTCATCATAGAGTTCATTTCATAGAATAGAACACAATCAACATAGCAACATATAATGTAGGCTCCATTTAGGGCATTTTCTTGTGAACAAACTTCCAACAACAAACAATATACATGTCTCTAACATGTTTAAAGCTTTAAATAGGCAAGATGAAAGAGTAATATAGGCTTTCACAAGCAAGCATTTAACCTATACATGCTCCTAACAAGATCAAATCTCAACATACCACAATATAGCATGTAAAGCATACAAGTGCCCTCATTGACCTCAACCAACATAGACTTTGCTTCCTTAGGGTCAATGAGAACTAGAAGAAGAAGAAGATTAAGTAGGTAACTTACTTGATACACACCAACGAAGGAACTAGAAGGAACTATTCGGATAGAAATGCTCCCCTTGATGAGCTCTTCAACTTTAATGAATGAGTCTTGGGCAATGGATGAATGGATGAAGGTAGATGATGATGAAGACCTCAAGAAACCATGGAAGAGTCTTGGAGAAGATGGAAATTCGTTTTTGAAAAGTGAGGGAGAGATATGAGGGTCAAAATCTGATTTTGGGCTTATAAGTGGTCAAAAGGGTGGGACAAGTGTCAACCACTTGTGGTCCCTTTGAGATTCTTAGGATAGGGTTTGGATGATCTACAAGCCTCCTAATCCATCATTAAAAATAAGTTAGGGATGTTAGGACTTAAGTAGGAAGGGTTAGGAGGTTTAGGATAGGTTTAAGTAGGGGTTTAAAGTAAGCAATCGTCAAATTCAAACAGAGGAAATCGCCCGTAGCAAGAGAAACAAGTGAGGCGGGCGCCTCACTAAGGCCATGCGGCCGCCTCAACAGAGCCTCTCCCAAAGTTCAGACCAATCGAAATTACTCTCGTTGAGGCGGGCGCCTCACCGGCCCATGCGGCCGCCTGCCCGTAACCTCTAAAACATGATCTAAACTTGGTCTAAATGGTCCCAAACTTTTGGGCAACCATTCTAAGGTCTAACCCTACTCAAAACACATTAGAAACAGCACCGAACAACCCCGAACAAGCTAGGACAAGGCGCGAACCACGCGACAAATGAACAACTGATTAAACTCAAATCAAACGCCAATCAAACTAGGTGTCTTGGGCATGAAAAAGGTTTGTTTCAACATGAATAAGACTTGAATAGAAAGCCAAGAACTCAACGAACACTGCACGCCGAAATAGAAGCAAATACGAGCAACGAGAGGAATCGCTAAGACCAAATTCAACGCGATTAAACCGGCGATTCTACAAACAAGTTTATATGATTCTAAACATGTTATGAACTTTTAAAATGATCTATAAATGATTCTAAGACATTTATATAACAAGTAGACATGCTCACAATTCAACCAAGAAAGTAAGAAGACAAGCATACAATGCACATGCAAGAATACGGGCGTTACACTCTCCTCACCTTTAGAATTTAGTCCCTAAATTCTTACCAAGTTCGTCGAATAAGTGTGATGCTTCTCAAGCGCATCTCCGCCTCCGCCTCCCATGCGCTTCTTCAATGTTATGATTCCTCCAAAGAACTTTGACTAAGGGAATTCTTTTGTTTCGTAGAACTTGCTCCTTGGTATCCAATATCTTCACAAGCTTTTCGACGTATGACATATCCGCTCAAACGTGATCTCCTCATACTCGAGTACATGAGACTCGCCCTTCAAATACTTTCGTGAACATAGAGACATGGAATACATTATGTGTCTCCGAAAGTGAAGGTGGCAATGCTATACGATACGCTAAGGTCCCAACCCTCTCAAGAACCTCAAATGGACCAATGTATCTCTGTAAGCTTCCCTTTCTTGCCAAACCTCTTAGTACCTCTCCTCGGTGTTACCTTCAAGAACACGTAATCACCCACTGAAACTCAAGATCTCGCCTTCGATTGTCCGCATAACTCTTTGTCGACTTTGAGCGGTAAGCAAACGATCTCTAATCAACTTCACGCCTCAACCGACTGTTGCACTAACTCGAACCCCAAAGTTTCGCCTCTCCAACTTCGTCCCAACAAATTGGCGATCTACACTTACGCCCATACAAAGCTTCATACTCGGGCCATCTTGATACTCGATCGATAATCGTATTATACGCAAACTCGGCCAAAGGCAAATGAGAATCCCAGCCTTCCCTTGAAATCCACGGCACAAGCTCGCAAACATATCCTCCAAAATCGAATTAGTCGCCGGACCGACCATCCGCTTATGGGATGAAAAGTCATATCAAGTCCAATCTAGTCCCCAAAGCTTCCCGCAATGACTTCCAAAATCTAGATGTGAACCTCGGGTCTCTATCGGACACAATACTAACCGGTACGCCATGAAGTCTCACGATCTCCGGATATACAAAGTCGCTAATCGAAGTCAATGAATACGTGATAGCTATCGGAATGAAGTGTGCGCACTTAGTCAATCTGTCGACGATAACCCAAACTCGCATTAAACCCTCTCGCTCGCGCTGTAACCCCTCGCACAAAGTCCATGGTAATGAACTCCCATTTCCACTGGAATCTCCAATGGTTGTAGAAATCCCGCGGTCTCGATGCTCTCTTAACCTGGCCGACAAGTCAAACACTTAGACACGCATTCGGCAATTTCTCTCTTCATACCTCTCCACCGTAATCGCTTTTTCAAATCCAAATACATTCGTGCTCCCCTGTGAATGGTATACTTCGCCTTATGAGCCTCACAACCTTTTGGAGAGTAACAACAAATATTTCAAGCTCTTACGGCTCTAGAAGATCTCTCAAAACTTAGACCCATACAAGTAAGTGTTTTACTTATGCAACGCGAAAATAATCGCAGCCAACTCCATATCGTGCCTGCACTCCCGCTTTCATGAATAACTTCTCGATGCATATGTACATCACCTCCCATTCTCGCATCAAAACACAACCTTCCTTGAGGCATCACTATAGATCACAAAATTTTCTCCTCCACTTGGCAAAGCCAAAATAGGTGCCGATGTCAACCGATTCTTAAGCTCTTGGAAACTAGACTCACATTTCTCATTCCAAACAAACGGACGTTCTTTCCGTGTCAACTTCGCCATAGGCCACAATCCTAGAGAAACCCTCAATAAACCTTCGTAATAACCCGCTAACCCCAAGAAACTCCGAACTCCTCGGTAACCGAACTAGGCCTCTTCCAATTGCCACCGCTCAATCTTAGACGGATCAACGGCTATCCCGGCGTCGAAACTATGTGCCCCAAGAAAGATACTTCCTCAAGCCAAAAGGCACATTTGCTAAACTTGCGTAAAGTCGCTTCTCTCTCGAAGAATAGACAACACGATCTCAAATGTTTCTCATGCTCCTCGAGACTTCGAATATACTAAAATATCATCAATGAAGACTACAACAAAGCAATCGAGATAACTCGTGAAAACTCGGTTCATCAAATCCATGAACACCGGCGCATTCGCCAACCCAAACGGCATCACCACAAACTCAAAATGACCATACCTAGTGCGAAAAGCCGCTCTCGGATGTCTTCTCTCTAACCTTCAACCGGTAGTAACCCCATCTCAAATCAAGCTTAGAGTAGACAATGGACCCTTGCAACTGATCAAAAAGGTCATCAATGTGGGGTAGAGGATACTTATTCTTAACGGTAACCTTGTTCAATTCTCGGTAGTCTATACACAACCGCAAACTCCCATCTTTCTTCCTCACAAACAAGACAAAGCGCCTCAAGCGACACACTGGTTTAACAAAACCAATCTCTAGAGTTCTTGCAACCGAAGTTTTCAACTCCCTAAGCTTCGCTGGTGCCATCCTATATGGTGCCTTAGAAATCGGTGAAGTCCCCGAATAAGCTCAATGCAAAACTCTAGTTCTCTATCGGGTGGCATAGCATGGTCGGTAGAAAACACGTCGGGAAATTCACACACTACCGGGACCTCTTCTAAGTTCGGCGAAGACTTTCTCTTATCAACTACGCATGCAAGATAACCCGTACACCCTTGAGATAATAATTTTCTAGCCCTCAATGTAAATAAAGTGCACGCCGCTCAAGCATGATCTCCCACAAAAGTAAACTCAGCACACCGCATATAAAGGTAACTTTTTCTATGGCAATAACTATAGCATGATAAGCACATAACCACCCATGCCAAGAATAACATCAAAGTCACGTATAGAAGAACTACCAAATCAAGATGCAAAGTGTGGTCACCCACCAAAAACATCACAAGACTTAAACACTTCAGACGCGAGCATATATTCCCCGAGCGGGGTAGACACTTCAAGCAAATATGGCAAAGGTTGAGGCAAAACGCAAAGGTTCTCAATAAAGTGTGAAGCAACATATGAGTGTGAAGATCCTGGATCTATGAGAACTCGAGCCTTATGATCGAATATAGAAAGAGTACCTCCAATCACGTCGGCCAGACCCTCGAACCTCACGATCAAGCGCAAACACCGGCCTTGACTTTAGGTTTACCGTCCCCATCTCTTAGTCCTGCATCGCGCCCAGTGTTACCCGACTGACTAGCCTTAAACTTCGGACAGTCCTTCTTCATATGAGTTCCATCTCCGCAATAGAAACATTTCCCATTTTTCCCCAAAGATCTCTCAAAGTGCCTGCACCTCTCGCGTAATGAACAAATCATAGCTTCACTACGCGACCCTTGCCGCCCCTTAGATGCATATATATTACCTTGTTTCCCGATCGTGGCCTACCTTGGCCTCCATTCTCCGATCGCGTTCCCTTGATAACCCCTTCTATTACCCGAATCAAGTTTCCTCGATTGTTGGTCTCGAGTAGTCCGCCGCACTACTAGCATTATTCTTAACCCTGTGTTCATCAATGTCTTGCTCTACCTCATACGCTCTATCAACTGCGGTCCGATAATCGGTGAGCTTAAGTGCTAAAATCTGCTTCCTAAACTCGGTTCTTAACCCCTTCACAAACTTGTGTGTTCTCCTTGCCTCCGTGGAATCGATACGCATAATACCGGCTCAATTCGTGAACTTTGCGTAATACTCGCCACGCCATACTACCTTGCTCAAGATCATAAAACTCCTTCTCTCTCTCTCTCGATTGCGAACCACATCCCACATACTCATTCTTGAATCTCTTTGGAAATTGGCCCATGTAATGGGAACTTGTCAGATCTCCCAACTCTCTTCAAGACAGCCCACCAATGCTCGGCGGCTTCCCTTAAACATAAAGGTTGCTAACGTAACCCTCTTCGTCAAGACACCCCATCATGGATAATATCTTAATCATTTCCTCCATCCACAATTCGGCCTCTCGGCTTTGTTCCCCAAGAAATGAGCTAGGCTTTAGCTTAAGAAACCTCTCTACAAGGTGTGTCGGTCCTCTGGTGGTGGTATAGCATCCTCCTGCGAGGTGGTGGTGGTACTCCCCAGCCTGACCTCCCCGCCCGCCAGAAAAGCCATCAACATACGGTGTAACTCGCCATATCCCGACCCACCGGATTCATCGCGGCGAGTAGCCTCAACTTCGGTTCACGACTCCTCTGGCCTACCTCTACCGCTGCCTTCCCATTCCTAGGATTTTCCATCGAACTCCTACAAGAATTCACTCGACGCTAGAATCATCACACAAATAACCAACCCACCTAGGCCATGGAACCTATCCTCGGCCGACGCCTAACCTATAGCTCGATACCAATCGACGATAACCCGATCTGAATTCTGACCTTAACGAGATCCCGAGTCGCGCCGCCCAAATAGATAATAACACAAGCATGCATAGTAGGATCACAAAATCATGTGGCGCAACATCGCATACATACAACAACTCTTGCTACACTTGGCCGAAAAGCAACCTAATTTAAACAAGTCATCGGCGACGCTATACCTTAACCCAACAACTACTCCTACAATTATTAACACATGCTTATAATAAACTCAACGCCACAACATGCCGGAGACAACAACAACAACAATAAATAACGAGCTTTAGCGGAAGAAAATAGTAGTGAACCATACACATATAAACAAAGTTCGACATATAAGTCGGCTTACCGCTAAAAAGATTACAAGTTTAAGTAGTTAAGTCTATTACATCAAAAACAACATAAACCCAAGCTAAGTCTACATGACTTGCTTCCCATCGCCCTTACCAAAATAAGAATCTAAACAACCAAAGTCCAAAATAGCAACCTCGCTAAAACAAACAACCAACAGTACAAGCGAAGTCTATCCCTGACCGTCCCCGGCTCGGATCTAAGGAAAGACAAAGCAAACAAATAGGTAAGTCGAAAAGACCCTTAAGTAGTTACTATAATGCATGTGACATGTTATAGCATG
>CM028384.1:5849698-5904767 GCA_013146195.2 Codonopsis lanceolata | reverse complement strand
ATATCTCATTACTCCTCAAAATTAACACTACTTTCTATTGGCTTCATATTTTCATCTCGGCAGATTAGGAAATACAAAAATTTCACAATGGAACATGATATCCACAAGCTTGCAAGAATGAGGAGAAAACTTATTTTGAACACAAAGAAAAGAAAGAAGAGAACCCACGCTACAAGGTAATATACGCAATGCACATGTATAAATCCTCAATTATTATAAATTTTACATGGTGAATGTGACTATGATATATGTTGCAGAGCACATATACCACGTGAAATGCTTGAATTTATCCATCGGCCATGTTTAATACTTCTACAAACACAAGCATACCTGAGAACCCCTATCTGCAAGACATATCCAAATTGTCACGTCTAATACCTCTCCAAACACGACCATATCTGAGAACCCCAATCGAACACATCCATTTGACAATGGTACAAGATTTCCACAAGCATGCAAGAATGAAGAAAAGCTGATTTTTGAACAGCAAAAAGAAAAACGAGAACCAGCGAAACAAGGTAATATATGCAATACACAATTGCACATGTATAAAATCAATAACTATAAAACTTACATCTGAATGTGAATATGCTATATCTTTGAGTACACCCATGTTCCAGCGAAGTGCTTGGACTTCATCCATCATTATGTTTAATACTTCTCCAAAGCACAAACATACAAGGAGACCCTATGCAAAACCTATCAAAGCGGTAAGTTTAGTTAATCTCAAACTTCTCATTTATTTATTTTCACGAAAGTATCAAGTATTATATATATATATATATATATATATATATATATATATATATATATATATATATATATATATATACTAACGAACAATATTGTAGTGTCTATCGCACCTCGGTTGATAACTTTGAATAAGTTGCATGGATGCCCTTCAACAAGTCTTGGTCCGTCAATGCGGAAAACATGTAATTCAAAGTCGGACTAATATCAAATCTGTACCAACGAACATCTCGAGAATTATATGAAGATTCAAGGCAACATATGGTAAACAAAGATATGAGACAAACATGTATCTTGCTATTTAAATAATTTTATGCAACTATTAATTAGTGTTACCTAATTTTTTATATCAATATCAATTGCTACGCCAAGAAGACATCAAATTATATGCGTATAAGAAATACATATCCAAGAATATTAAATTGCTACCTTACACGAAACCCTATGCGAGGCGATCAAATCATATGTTGAGATCTCAAGCTTTATCATCCATATCCTTTATGAAAGTATCATCTTTAATCTACATTTCCTTTTTCTTCTTTTCTTTTTTTCAGAATCTTTGGGATATTGGAGATCAACTTGGAAATCTGAGCTATGTGGGGCAATGATGTGGTATGATGAGAGGATAAGAAAAAGTAGAAAATCATCGCAGACTTTGCATTTTTCATTGTGTTGTATCTGAGGGGAAAAGTAAAGCTTTCCCAATTAAAGATCCCTCCCTCAACACTTACCAATCTTCTTGCTAATAGAGATGCTAAAAGTAGACACTTCATTGAAAATATTCGAATGTATAACATGATGTTCTCATTTACATCTATGGGAGGAAAGGTTGATTCATCGTGAACCAGGGCGTGGGCCATATGTATTTAGGTTGCATGGACAAAACTACCACAAGATTGGGAGTTTCTTTGCCAACTCGAGGTCATCTCCAAAGTTCTTGCAACTTTACATACATGATCTTGATAATGAGGTCTCAAGCAGAATATCTACTTTCGGTATGGAATTTGAATTTTCATGCATTTTAATTGAATTTTCTTAAAATGATATCTTATTTGAAAATAAAAATCAACTTTCAATACAATGATACATTTTCTACACTTTGGCTTTTATTTTCATGTATGTGTGATTCATGCAATTGAAGTTCACGAGTAGTTCACATTCATATGACGATATTGTTGATGATCTAAAGAAAATGCTAGATGAGCATAACCCTCTAGCTAAAGCATTCGGATGGCAAGGGATCGATTTGATTCTAATGAGTGTAAAAATGTCAAACTAAAACTCATCGGAAGGGGGGAGAGATGGAAGGAGATACAATCTCCCATACGCATCGAAGTTGCAGCTCTCATTATTGGTGACATATGCAGTTCATTTGATGAGAGAGATATTGTTGTTGAGACACAGCAGGGATCATTGCAACGTATCAATGAACTTCATCCTGCTTATCTTGCCCTTCAATATCCATTATTATTTCCATATGGAGAGGATGGATATAGAGTTGATATTCCTTTAGGAGACACGAGCAACGATTGTTCAAGAAAAGGTCAAGATTAAGTATGAGGGAGTTTTTGCTTTTCAAAGAGAGAGTCAATGAAGTTTGGAACAATTCTACTTTCAAAAAGTTGTTCCAACAATTTTGGTTGATGCATATACAATGATTGAAAGCAGAGAGACTTTCTTACATTCGAGCCAATCAAAAAATTTGAGATCGAGAATCATACAAGAGTTTAGCAGAAGCTTGAGAGAGGAAACACCTTCCTCTTGAGGAAAGCGTATAGTGTTACCTTCTTTTCGAGGTGGTGCTAGATACATGGTCGAAATTATCTAGATGCTATGGCTCTTTGCAAGTGGTATGGATATCTGATCTATTCATAACATTCACTTGCAATCCTAAGTGGCCGAAATTACTAGATTTGTTCAACATCGAGGCCTTAAATCGAGGATAGACGACATCCTATGTGTGTTCAAAATTAAACTAGATCAGCTCATTAAAGATTTGAAAGAACAAAAGATTTTCGGTCGTGCTCAAGCAGGTATATTCTATATCATTACTTGGTAGTTGACACCTTTGTTCATTAGTAAGTATACTTTTGTTTTATATAAAATTAAGACAAGAGGGAGTATTCTTTAAATTTATATGAATAAAATAGGGTCTATTAATCATGTTCATTTTTTTTTTAAATATATACTTTAATATGCATACACAGTTTCTTGGGAAAAATTTTAAACTTTTTATTATTAACTAATTATATTTTTGTTTACCAATATAAGGAAAACTTCGAACAATTTTTGCGTTGTTGTTTATCTTGTGGAGTTCGAGCGTGGGCTTCCTCATGCCCACATATTGTTGTTCATGCATCGCGATGACAAGTTTCCCAATTCGAGAGGACATTGATAAAATTATATCTGCGAGAGATCACGATAAACACAATTATCCTGAGTTGTATGAAATTGTTAAGGATTTCATGATACATGGTCCATGTGGTGCCTCAAATGTCCGCTCACCATGCATGCATAATGGAAAATGTTCAAAACACTTTCCCAAGAAATTGCAAGAAAGGACCAGTATTGATGAAGATGGTTATCCTAATTATAGGAGACGTGATAACGAAAATACAGTGGTGAAGAATGGAGTAATTTTGGATAACGGATTTGTGGTTCCACATAATCTGTATCTTCTAATGAAGTATCAAGCTCACATCAATGTTGAATGGTGCAATCAATCTAGATCAATTAAGTACTTATTTAAGTATATAAGTAAGGGACATGATCGCAGTGTTATCAATGCAAATTGTTGTCGAGTCGAGGTGGCGATAATGGATATGATAACAATGAAATTGTCGATGAGATCAAGATGTACTATGATTGCAGGTATATTTCACCATGTGAAGCTGTATGGAGGATATTTGGTTTTGATATTCACTATAGAAGTCCCCCGGTGGAAAGATTGTCTTTTCACCTTCCGGATGAGCAAAATGTTGTTTTTCAAGACAATGATCCAATTGATTATGTTGTTAATAAACCCGGTATTGATCACTCGATGTTTTTAGCATGGATGGATTGTAATAAGGTGTATGAGCAAGCCAAAAATATAAGTTATGTGGAATTTCCTACGAAGTTTGTGTGGAACCAACAATCAAGGAAATGGACTCCAAGAATCTGTGGCTTCTCAATTGGAAGAATTCATCATGTTCCACCCGGTTTGTGGTGAGAGCTATTATTTAAGGATTTTATTGAATAAAGTGAAAGGACCTACATGCTATGAGGACATACGTACGATTAATGGCGTGGTATACAATTCATTCAAAGAAGCTTGCTATTCATTAGGATTGTTGGATGATGATAATGAGTACATTGAAGCCATAAGAGAAGCAAGTTTTTGGGGATCTGCGCATTACTTACGAGCTCTATTTGTGATGCTTTTATTGGCTGATAGCCTATCCAAACCTGAATCAGTGTGGGAGCAGACATGGCAGTTCTTAGCAGATGATATTCTTTACAAACAACGAAGAATTCTTCAACTTGATGGTAATAAGATATTCCATCTCATCTCATAATTATTTAATTTTTAATGATATTATTAGTAATTCATATAATAACCCTTCATATGGAAATTCTGTTGAATTTGACTATAAAAAATTTACAACACCCGCCCTAAACAAAACTTTTTTCGCAAAACATGAACAAAATATATTAGGATAGATAGTAATTTTTAAAAAACATTCTTTCAAAATATTTTTCCTTGTGTTTTACTACATTTATGTAATACTTATATTGTTAATTATCTGTATGTGGTGTATACAGATCTGCACCTAAGTGATGAACAATTGAAGAATTACACTTTGGCTGAGATAGAAAAAGTTTTGCTTTGCAATGGTAGCAGCCTTGCAAAATACTCGCATATGCCTTTTCCAAATGGTATGGTCATCTCAGAAGGTCAGAACAAGTTGATCCAAGATGAGCTTCACTATGACCGATCATCTTTACAAGTAGAACACAACACACTTTTTTCATGCTTAACTGATGAACAAAAGGAGGTGTATGGAGAAATCATGAATTCTGTATCAAGAGGTAAAGGAGATGTTTTTTTTCATTTACGGGCATGGCGGGACAGGAAAAACATTTATTTGGAGAACTTTGTCTGCCGCTATACGATCAAAAGGTGAGATTGTGTTAACTGTTGCCTCGAGTGGAATTGCATCTCTCCTTCTCATTGGAGGAAGAACCGCAAATTCTAGGTTTGCAATTCCTATAAATGTAAACGAGGACTCAACTTGTGCCATTAGACCAAGCACAGATTTGGTTGAGCTATTAAACAAGTCGAAGCTCATTATTTGGGATGAAGCACCCATGATTCACAAATTTTGCTTTGAAGCTTTGGATAGAAGTTTAAGAGATATTCTTCGATCCTCAAATCCTGCCAGCTTGCAACAACCATTTGGTGGAAAAGTTATCGTGTTTGGAGGTGACTTTCGACAGATATTACCCGTCATTCCAAAGGGTAACAGACAAGACATAGTTTTCTCCTCGATCAACTCCTCTTATTTGTGGAATTTTTGTAAAGTATTAAAGTTGACAAGAAACATGAGACTTCAAGTTGGATGTGTTGATGCAAATGCAAATGAGATAAAAGAATTTTCAGATTAGATATTAAAAGTTGGGGATGGGTCTACTGGACAGCCAAACGATGGGGAAGCAATAATAGAAATACCAGATGACATCCTCATCAAGGATACAAGTAATCCTATTGCTTCGATAGTCGATTGTACATACCCCTCTATTATAGAGAACCTAAGGGATCCAGGATATTTCCAAGAGAGAGCAATTCTTGCTCCAACTCATGAAATTGTGGAGATTGTAAATGAATACTTGCTATCAAAGGTACAAGGAGAAGAGAAAGTTTACCTAAGTTCAGACAACATTTCCAATGCCGATAGAAGTGTAGAAAGTCATGAAGATATTTATTCTCCAGATTTTCTAAACAGTATCAGATGCTCTGGATTACCTAATCACAAGTTAAAGCTAAAGGTTGGTGTCCCAGTTATGCTAATAAGAAACATTGATCAACCTTCAGGCTTGTGCAATGGTAACAGACTACAGGTAACTCAATTGGGCAATCATGTAATTGAGGCTAAGATTATCACTGGCCGATAGAAGTGTAGAAAGTCGTGAAGATATTTATTCTCCAGATTTTCTAAACAGTATCAGATGCTCTGGATTACCTAATCACAAGTTAAAGCTAAAGGTTGGTGTCCCAGTTATGCTAATAAGAAACATTGATCAACCGGGCTTGTGCAATGGTAACGCAATACGAGTAACTCAATTGGGCAATCATGTAATTGAGGCTAAGATTATCACTGGCCGTAATATTGGGAACAAAGTGTTCATAACTTGTATGTTATTAAGCCCGTCAGATAACAGATTACCTTTTAAGCTACAGCGAAGGCAATTTCCGTTGGTTCTTTGTTTTGCTATGACTATAAATAAAAGTCAGGGGCAATCTCTTTCACATGTTGGACTGTATTTACCAAGACCGGTTTTTAGTCATGGTCAACTTTATGTCGCAATATCAAGGGTAAAATCCAAAAAAGGATTGAAAATTCTGATTTGTGGCAAGGATGGTCAAACAAGTAATTGTACTACTAATGTAGTATACAAAGAGGTATTCCAAAATTTGTGACAACAAGGTATTGTTACATATTTCTAATTTTTTTTTGTTTCAATCAATTTGTATCTCATTATAAAATTTTAATTTGGTTATTGTAACTTTGTTTCTTTATCTTGATTTTTTTATTTACTTCAGACATTACTTCACGTATTGGATTCATATTCAAGAGAAGAGATGGGCTTTCATGGATTAAAAAGAGAAACGAATATGAAGGGAAGAGTTTGGTAAGAAGATGCAGCGGCCATGGGTATTCGGCAGAAAGTGGGATGTGAGTTAGTGTGCAACTATGTGTTATTTTGAGCAAAGGGTCAAGTGTTGGGTTGTGGAATGGGAAATTGGGAATGCATGGGAACAGGAAAGCTTGGTCAAGACGGTGAACATTGCATTGGAAATCAATTGTGTTCTTATTAAACAACTCCATCAACAAGACCAGACTTTTTAGTTGTTTATTTATTATTTATTTGTTTTTCTTTCTTTTGAATTTAAGGTGAATATTTGAAATGTTTTGGTGGGGTTTATCAAGAATCTTAGGTCTCCCACATGTTTATACTTTATTATGGTTATATTATAAAGAAATGCGGGGTCGAGTTTGAATAGTTGGTTAATATGGATCTCTGCAAAATGTTATCATGTTTGGATTATTGGGCATACCTACTACTGATGGTACCATCTATCATCGCAAGAGGAACATACTCATAACCAGTACCAATTATAGACCAGTGAAAATGAACTCTTCCTCCCCCACCACCACCACCACCGAGAGGCACACCTTGGCCCCCACGAACAGACATAGACAGAGGAAACAAGGAATTTGAGGAGTTCATGATTCTTTCTACTGTCCATTTGCATATAAATAGAACGAGCCTATTCAATTGTTCAATTTTTATGGCTTCATAAATTTAACAAGAAGCATGCACATCCAAACAAACTTAAAGGGCAAATGAGGAACTTTGAGACCCAATAACGGCTCAAGATTCAGACCTTTTCATGGGCTTGAAGTTAAGAAGAAAAAGACCATAGACAAATAAAGGGGCTCCTTAGACCTACCTTGTATTCCTAATATCAATATTTTGGTGTTTGTTTGTTCCCTCAGTCTTCACATTCTATACTTTTCCTCAAAATCTCATACACCTCGGGATCCTCAAAAAAAGATCCAACAAATTTTGACCGTCAGATTCACAACAACGAATTCGCCTCTTATGAACACACGTGTTATCATGCTTGGATTATTGGGCGTACCTACTACTGATGGTACCATCTATCATCGCAAGAGAAACATACTCATAACCAGTACCAATTGTAGACCAGTGAAAATGAACTCTTCCTCCCCCACCACCACCACCACTGAGAGGCACACCTTGGCCCCACGAACAGACACAGACAGAGAGGAGTTCCTCACTAGAACATGGCTAACTATATTATTTCAATTCACAAATCACAATCGCAATCACAATTATCAATTTATAATTCACAATCACAAAATTTAAATCACAGATTGAGATTCACAGTTATAAACTTATAATTTAGAAAGTTTTGATTTTTGAAAAATACCTCTTGAAGACAATGTAGAGGCTAGAGCACTAATAAGAGGAGAGTTGGAGTTTTGGAGACTGGAGAGTGGAGACTTCAGTTCATTCGCCAGTCGGAATCAGAGGGCCAAAAACTGCCGGTTGGATGCGCTGGAGGCTGGAGCCGTTGTCCGCTAGACTGGAGTAGCGAAGGCGCGGAGCCTGGAGGAGTGGAGGGAGGTCGGAGTAGAGGAGGGACAACGGACTAGGGAGGAGAGCCGGAGAGGCTGAGAGCCGGAGAGAGTGAGATGGAGACGGGATGCGAGAGGTCGAGAGGGAGAGGGAGCAGAGAGGGCGACAGATGAGATTCAATTTCAGACGATTTAGGGATTCAATTTCAGACAGATGGGATTTATGGATTCAATTTCAGACAATGTAATGGTAAGTAAAAACAAAAAAAAAAACTTTTATAGGTGTGGTAAATTGTATAAATTTTATGCGGGTGGGGGAAAATTGTATAAATTTTATCTAGGTGGGGGCAATGTCAATTATTCAATTTTTTTTGTTTTTTTTCCATGTTTTGTTGTCAAAATTGGTTAATACCAAATATATTTTATAACATTTGATTCAAACGCGTTTCACTTTATTAGAACTTTAATTTTTATGGTAATTTTTTTTTGCGGATATATTTGATCAATTCTTATAGATTTTAATCTTTCAATTACATGACTATATGATCAATTTTGAATATTTACCTAATTTTTAGTTTTTTTTTTCAAATTATTCTAATTAAAAATAATTATTTATTACAAGTTTAGAAAATCATCTTATTATAAACAATTTTTGGAAATAAAACAAAAACTATTAAAACCATGCATATGGTACTAAATATATCTATATAATTCTTTTTTTTTCCTGCCAACAATTAAAATCTAATAGATTTTAAAACCGGTGTCTCTTTTATACATGGTAAATTTTTTTTCTTTTTCTTACCATTTTTTGTTGTCAAACTCAGTTAATATCAGATAGATTTTATCACATTTAATTTTAATGTGTTTTACTTGATTAGTACTCCAAATTTTCATGGTAAAATTTTTTTGTTTGCGGATAGATTTTATCACATTTGATTTTAACGTATTTTATTTCATTAGTATTCATCAATTCTCATGGTAAAAGATTTTTTTATTTACCATTTTTTACAAAATCAGTTTGTACCCAATAGATTTTATCACATTTGATTTAGACAAGTTTAATTTGATTTGGACTCCTCAATTCTCATGGTAGAAAATTTTTAATTTTTATTATTTTACAAAAACTCAATTAATTTAAAATAGATTTTATCAAATTTGATTAAACGTGTTCCACCAACACTACAAACAACCACTACGAAATAGCTTGCAAATTAAATCTACAAAATTCGTATGAATTTTCGGTTTGATGATTCAATGTGATCTCACGTTATTTATTTATTTATTTATTATGTGGATATCTTAATGTTGTTTGTTCATTCAAATAACTTGCAAATTCTATTTACAAAATTAAGTTTCATAAACAACACTAAGTCAACCGTGCATCGCACGGGTAATAACCTAGTATATATATATATATAATGGTAAGGATAGATTTCTTCCTCCAAAATCTTACTTTTGAATTTTTGACTTTTGAGTTACCATTTCACTATTTCTCTTATCTATCTTCTCCGATTGTATTTATCTTTCTATCTCTCGTCTACTCCTTATTTTCTCTCTCATCACCACCATCTCTTCTCTTTTAATTATGTTTAAATATTTTTCTCTCTTTAAATATAAAAAATAGTAACTAAACAAAAATAATAGTTCCGGAGTCAAGAAAACAAAAATATAAGAGGTTAGTAATATAAAAATAATTTATGAAACAAACCACTATAAAAATAAAAGTTACAGAATTAAAAAAACAAAATAATTTAATGCGGACGTTAGTAAAATAAAATAATTTACGAGTCAAAAAGTTGAAAAACAAAAGTGCAAGGTTTACAACTAATTTCATAACTATTGCTACAACTAAACCTTAATTAGTGAAAGACAAAGATGTTTTTTTTTTTTTCATTTCGGGAGACATTTGTCTTTCATTTAGACTTAGTTGTTTTGATAGTTGCAAAAAGTAATTTTAAATTTGACCAAACCACCGATGTTCATAAGACTTACCACCTTTCTCTAGAACGCTTGTTTCAGTGACCATTCTTTCATCCCTTCATCCGTTTACTTTGGCCATCTTCTACCTATTTTTCTACACACCAGCTATAGTATCAAACCAAGCAAATAAAAAAAGTATTAGACGTGTAGGAAATTTGCAAAGAACATCTAAAGAAAAATAAAATCTAGAGCAAGAAATCTAGAAGCCAAACTATGATCAAGAGATTATGGGCTCGTTTGTCACGACCGGTGGCTTATAACTTGATAGTTTAAACTGTTGATTGAATGATTTATGTTTGATTTGACGATAGACAGTTTGTTGCAGGTGGTGAAAAACGACTTATGGTCTGTTTGATTTAGCTTATTGATATGTGTTAATAACTTAGTACTCGTTTGTTGCAGCTTATTTAGAGTGATTTTTGACTTTTGAAAAATCATATTTATAGTGTTTGTTTCAGTTTATAAGCCAAAAGTCAATAAGTAAGGTACAACACCCTTTATGCATTGAAAAGCCAATACCAAAAAGGCAAAAATTTTAAGCTTTTTTGATTTTTTTTAAAACATGAAAACAACTATTCATTAATAAATATTTGATTATCCTCATTTCATTCTTTTATGAAATATACATAAAAATATGAATACTATTTTTCAAGTTTTTTTTAACAAATAATTATAACAACTCATAAGCAGCTTTTCAACAGCTTTAACAAACAATCTATCATTCAATCAATCACAAGTAATTCAGCCACCAGCTTAAGCTATCCGTCATAAGTCATAAGTCATAAGTCATCAGCCATAACAAACGAGCCCTTATCTATATATATATATATAATGGCAAGGGTGGATTTCTCCCTCCAAAATATCACTTTTGAATTATTGACTTTTGAGTTACCATTTCACTCTTTCTCTCTCATACCTTCTCTAATTGTATTTCTCTTTCTCTCTGGTTTCCTCCTTATTTTTCACTCATCACCGCCATCTCCTCTCATTAATTATATTTAAACATTTTTCTCTCTTTAAACATAAAAAATAGTAACTAAAACAAAAATAATAGTTCCGAAGTCAAGAAAGCAAAAATATAAGAGGTTAGTAAAATAAAAATAATCTATATATATATATAATGGCAAGGGTGGATTTCTCCCTCCAAAATATCACTTTTGAATTATTGACTTTTGAGTTACCATTTCACTCTTTCTCTCTCATACCTTCTCTAATTGTATTTCTCTTTCTCTCTCCGGTTTCCTCCTTATTTTTCACTCATCACCGCCATCTCCTCTCATTAATTATATTTAAACATTTTTCTCTCTTTAAACATAAAAAATAGTAACTAAAACAAAAATAATAGTTCCGAAGTCAAGAAAGCAAAAAAATATAAGAGGTTAGTAAAATAAAAATAATCTATATATATATAATGGCAAGGGTGGATTTCTCCCTCCAAAATATCACTTTTGAATTATTGACTTTTGAGTTACCATTTCACTCTTTCTCTCTCATACCTTCTCTAATTGTATTTCTCTTTCTCTCTCCCGTTTCCTCCTTATTTTTTCACTCATCACCGCCATCTCCTCTCATTAATTATATTTAAATATTTTTCTCTCTTTAAACATAAAAAATAGTAACTAAAACAAAAATAATAGTTCTGAAGTCAAGAAAGCAAAAATATAAGAGGTTAGTAAAATAAAAATAATTTATGGAACAAACCACTTTAAAATAAAAGTTACTGAATCAACAAAAAAAAAATTAACACGGAGGTTAGTAAAATAAAATAATTTACGGAACAAAAGTTTAAAACAAATTCTTAAAAATATATATGTAAAACAAAAATACGTTAGCAAAAAAAAAAAAAAAATATATATATATATATATATATATATATATATATATATATATATATATATATATATATATATATATATATATATATATATAATGGCAAGGGTGGATTTCTCACTCCAAAATATCACTTTTGAATTATTGATTTTTGAGTTACCATTTCACTCTTTCTCTCTCATACCTTCTCTAATTGTATTTCTCTTTCTCTCTCCTGTTTCATCCTTATTTTTTCACTCATCACCGCCATCTCCTCTCATTAATTATATTTAAACATTTTTTCTCTTTAAACATAAAAAATAGTAACTAAAACAAAAATAATGGTTCCGAAGTCAAGAAAGCAAAAATATAAGAGGTTAGTAAAATAAAAATAATTTATAGAACAAACCACTATAAAAATAAAAGTTACTGAATCAACAAAACAAAAAAATTTAACGCGGAGGTTAGTAAAATAAAATAATTTACGGAACAAAAGTTTAAAACAAATTCTTAAAAATATATATGTAAAACAAAAATACGTTAGTAAAATAAAAATATTTGGTGGAACAAAAATAATAGTTACAAAGTCAATAAAAACTAAAACAATTTAAACTGATGTTACTAAAATAATAAAAATAATTTACGGAACAAAAAATTTAATTTTTTTTTAAAAAAATAGCTATGTAAAACAAAAATACATTAGTTACATAAAAATATTTTATGGAACAAAAATAATAGTTACGGAGTCAATAAAACAAAAATAATTTAAACTGATGTTAGTAAACCTATAAAAATAAATTACGGAACAAAAGTTTAAAACAAATTATTAAAAATAGTTATGTAAAACAAAATTACGTTAGTAAAATAAAAAAATTTGATATAACAAAAGTAATATTCACAAAGTCAATAAAACAAAACAATTTAAACTGAGGTTAGCAAAATAATAATAAAAAATTACGGAACAAATTTTTTCCGTAAAAATAATTCTTAAAAATAAAACAAAATAATAGTTACGAAGTCAATAAAACAAAAAAATATAAGGAAAGTTATTAAAATCAAAATAATTTACAAACAAAAATAATAGTTAACAGTAAAAATAATTTCGTTATTTTCATTTTAGCTTATTTTCTTCTAAGAAATTTCTTTATTCATAAAATACAAATATAGTTTAATAAAAGTAATCATTCAAAAAGAAGAACTTATTTGAGTTCAGATTTTATTTGCAGGGCGGAAAAAATTCAAGTTTGTTCGAAGACATTCATTATATAGAGTTTTTGAATAGTATAAAGTGTTCGGGGTTGGCAGGCCATGAATTGACACTTAAAATTAGTGTTCCAATAATGCTATTAAGAAACATTGACTATGTTGCAGGGTTGTACAATGGAACAAGACTAATCATCAAAAATTTCGAGGATCACATTGTTTAAATATAAATTTTGAAAGGAAGCAATGTTGGAGAAAATATTTTTATCCCAATATTGTCATTTACTCTATCCGATGTAAAATTGTCTTTCAAGTTCCAGAGAAGACAATTTACATTGCCGGTATCATATACAATGATAATTAACAAGTGTCAAAGTCAATAGTTGCACGTCGGTCTCTTTTTGAAAAAAACAAATATTGTCGTAGTTTGTAGAGTAACAAATTATTTTGGTTTGAAGATATTAGTATGCGGTAAAGATGAAAAACTAACTAATAAGACAATTAATGTTGTGTATAGGAAACTTTTTTAGAATTTATAATGATTAGTGATATACTTATGTATAATTGTTAATAAACCGATCCTTCTTATTTTTTTATGTACAATTTAATTGATGTGCGTTTAACGCACGGGTTAAAAAAACTAGTTATCTATAAGAGCATCCTCAATGTGTATATTCTTAATATAACTTCTTAACTGGGTCCCACTACCACCTACAGATTTTTCTCTTCTTACATACTTAAGAATAAATCTTCTCATTGTATATTATTCTTACACAATTTTTTACACAAAAAATATTAAATTTAACACCATCTTAAATAAAATAAAAAACTCTTCCCCCTTCCCCCCCCCCCCTCACACACACACACACACAAGTCTCCTGCCAACCATCCACCTTCCTTGCTTTTTCCGACAAATAGGAACTTCCTATTGAGGAAGTTGTATATCTATCTCTCTCTTATGTGGACACTTACGTGGCCACTAGGGAGTCTTCCAAAGCACTAAGAAGTGCATTTAGCCCACGTTGGAGATGCTCTAACTAATGGCTAATAACTAGTATTGTTTGATTTAATTTTTGGAAAATGCTGATTAGCTTTTATAAATTAGTTATAAGTATATTTGTTAAATAAGTTAAAAATTATTTATTTACTATCATAATTATATAATAAGCACGACTCGAAAATACTCCCGGCTGAATACCACGGAGGCGCTATACCAGGCATTAATACTTGGCTAAATAAGGCGCACTGTTCTGTTTATCTTAGATACTTCCTTCCTTCCACCTAAATAGTAGATTCTTGTTTAGCCTACATAATTTGAATGTGGAGACCTCCATTATAGCTGGATTCCACTATACCAAACAAGCCTTTGCCACTAGACACTCTGCAATTGGTAATGCATAAAAATGATAACTTCAAGGCAAAATTTCTCAAAGTTGTTAAAGGTCTTGTGCTTAAAAAAATGCGTACTCCCATGGAAGAAAAAACTTGGGAATAATTGTGGGTCGATATATTTTTATAAAATTATAATTGTTTAATTACCTTTTTTTTAATTGATAAAATGCTTTTTAAAACTTTTGTTCTAAAAATATCCCTTCCTCGGTCTCCTTTCCATTTTTGTGTAAAAGAGAAGTTTTTTTGGGGCTGCCTATCTTTCTATAGTTTAGAATTATGATGCTGTCGTAAGCTCTCTCTGTCGCATCTAGGCTTCCTATACGAACTAAATCTAAAAAGCAGTTGAAGAAGACGACAGACCCAATAAACTCAGTTGCGATTCAAGGGTCAAAGTTGGCAATTTAAGCGTCGATAGCTGCGATGTAGACATCGAACAATAAATCCAGTTATAATTCAAGTATTAGCGTTGACAATTTAGGCATCGTCAATATTTGATAATAAAATATTGACAAAAGACATCAAATTTAGTCAATATTTATGTCTTGAAGAAATGAAGAGAGAGAATACATGTGGGATAATGACATCAAGCAATTTGGAGATCCTGTCAAATTTGGTTGCCTTTGTTTTTTGTGTATTAAACCTTGGGAAGGGGAACCATGCAGGAGGGAGCGGCTCCTGGGCTTGGGGCGTGGCTCCGATAGGTCTTTTTGAGAATCGATGTCCTAAATTGATGAACGACGCTTAAATTTTTTTAAATAATGTTAAAAATAATTGAACGATGCCTGAAAAATTTACTAGTACTAAAAATATCGTTTTGATCGACACCCCAAATTTTTGAATGACGCCCAAATTTTTGAGTGACGCTTAATTTTTTTACCGACACCCTAAAATTTTTGTGCGATCCCCAAATTTTTTTACTAACGTCCCTAAATTTTGGATCGAAGCCCAAATTGGGACAGTAGCGTGTGTGTAGCTTTCCTTCATTAAGAATATTTTTGTCGTTTTCCCCCTAAAAAATATACTGTAGCGGTTTAAAAAAATAATTGTGGACTTTTGCGTTTATAATTTCACCGCATGGTACCGGCCCGGTTATCACCCAAAAACATGAGACTAGACCTGACAATTTCAATCCGAAACTCGTTAACTCACCTGACCCGACCTAACAAATATCTGACCCAACCCAACCCAACCCGTTAATATTTTTTGAGTCGAGACGGGTAACTCATTTCAACCCAAAAATATTAACTTATCGGGTCGAATCCGTTACCCATTTTGACTCGCTAGTTTTTACTCTTTAACTGTGTAGATTTTTGGGAGAAAATAGGGCTAACCCGTTACCCGTCACAACCCGACTCAATTCAACACAACTCATTTAATATTCGAGTTCCAATTAGTTTAGACACGTTGCGAACCATTACTCATCCTAACCTGACCCAACTCACCAAATTCTCAGCCCTACTTGAGACAAACAATTCCAATTTCTGATAAGCCAAACAACATTAAACCTAAGACCCACCAAGTACTATATATATTAATAGTAATGGTGTTTCAAGGAGATTAAATAACTTGAAGATCAAATTAGATTATCAGGTTCAAGCTTGTGCCCAATATGGGGAGTTGAATTCAAAATTGAAGAGATTCCTCAATGCAGCCACATTAGAAAGTTTCAGCACTCCGAAGTAATAACTAGATTGTTTAACGACCATTATATGTAATTTTTGAATTTGTGAATCACGGTACAAAACTATACTAGCTTTTGAATTTGTAAATCATGATGTAAAATTTATGAATCGCGGTACAACTTTTGAAAATGTTGTTAAAGTGCAAAAAATTAATTAATTTGTAATAAATTACAGTATAAAATGCAAATATATCGCGGTGCAAAACTATACTAGCTTTTTGAATTTGTAAATCGTGGTACAAAACTATGCTAGCTTTTAAATTTGTGAATCGCGGTGCAAAGATTTCTGAATCACGGTTTGAAAAGGTTGTTAAATTGCAAAAAAGTAATTAATTTTCAATAAATTACAATATAAAATGCAAATATATCGCGGTGCAACAATTTTACATGAATCAAACTTTTGAACCGCGGTGCAAAAATAATGCAATGAAAATTTTGCACCGTGATCCAATAGCATAAAAAACCAGTTTACGTCCTTCATGTTCTTCTTCAATCTCCACCGTCGGATCCCCGTTTCGTTGCGCACAATCGTGATTTTCGAATTCAAAGTGTATTGCCGGAGTTGTTGAAGGACACGATGACATTTTTAGAACAATATTTCAAAAAATGGTCTTTTGCGGTTGAAAAAAAAATGTGGATTTTTGGGGTTAGAAACTTTTAAAAAGGGACCGACCATAATTTTCCTCTAAATAATATTATATTGGATTGGTGTGGTTATAATTTCTCCAAAAGGTACTGGGCCGATTGTCACCCCAATTTTTTATGCAAGTAATTTTACTTGCAATTTAGGGCCGGCCGAAGGCCTTCAGCCCCCTAATAATGTGTGATTTTTATTGTCCCATAATTTATCTTCCTTCTTATAAGGATTAATTGTGGGCCGATACACTTTCCTAAAATTGTAAACGTTCCATTACCCTCTTTTTTCTTAATAAATCACTTAAGTTCACTTTTATAATTTTTTTTTTCCAATATCGGCCAGTTTTTTCACATCTGGCTGAGCATCTTTTTTCTATTGTTGACCTCTTTTCATCTTCCCCGACTATTTTTTTCATAACTTTTGATCCCGGATGAACTACATGACCCACTACATATCAAATCAAAGCTTTTGACGAGATCTACAAACACATCGAGTTCCACCTAGGATGTCTTCGTTTTAAAGCCAAAGAACGATGTTTAAACACTGTTTTGGGCTTCGAAAGTTTTTTGACGCTTAACTTTTACACACAGATTCACTACTAGAAATTTGGTTTTACGTGATTGTTAGTTGCGATGGCTTTTAAAACCATCATATAATCTTCTTTTTCGCTATTGCTTTTTTCCATCGCTTTTCTGCAATTGCCTTATGTATATGCGATTTCTTAACAATCGCCAGTGTCGTCACCTTTGAATATTTGAGGGGAATTAGCGAAAAAAAAATAGGCCCCGTGGAAAATAGAAAGATAATGTGATGGTTTTCGTAAATACGCGATTGCATTTGTAGTCGCAAAATTTGACTAATACCGAACTATGGTTTTGCCATCACATTTATAAATAAAAAAAATATAAAAAATACAAAAATAGTTTTTCGTGATTGTTGGTTGTGATGGCTTCAAAAGCCATCACTTAATCTTATTTTTTGCGATTACTTTTTCCATTACTTTTTCTTCAATCGCCTTATATTTATGCGATTGCTTTACAGTCGCTAGTGTCATCGCCTTTGAATCGGCTGTGATGACTTTTGAAACTGTCGCTTAATCTTTTTTTAGTGATTGCTTTTTTCATCATTTTTTCCGCAATCGCGTTATGTTTATATAATTGCTTTACAATCGCTAGTGTCATCACCTAAGATTATAAATAATTCGACATAAAATTTATTTTTAAAAATAAACAATTGCAAATGCATTTAATGGACGTGCCATGTTTACCCCAATCGAGAAAAAAATGAAGAAATTAAACATATACTCCATCTATATATTTTCAAATTATCATTCTCTTTGTCCCGGCACACTGTTTAAGAAAACTTAATTGATTGTATTATACATATTGGTGAAATGTGTGGTTTTCTTTAATGCCTTTAAGCATGTGGTTATAATCAAAGTAGGTAGAAAAACTAAGGGTAAAGTGGTAAAAGTGTTTTTCTAAAAGAGAAAGTTTTGAAAGAAAACAATTATTTTAGAATGGACGAAAAATGAAAGGAGGACGATAATTTTAAAACAGATGGAGTACTAAAATTGATCAACTTTATTATAATATTTAAGAGTGTGTATTTTTTAAGGATACATATGTGATAATGAGGTCCATCAATTAAAGTGAGAATCAAATTAAGGGAAAATGATCACTACGAAAACCTTTGGATTATTAAGGACAAATTTCAAAGGAAATATAAATCTATCGTAATTCCAGACAATTCGAAGATTTCTTCTTTGGTACCAATAGGAGCGTTGAAAGAGTAATATATAGACACATACACAATGTAAACCATTATGAAGACACTCATGTATGAGTTCATATAGTTGAGTCTCATCACAACTTCTATTGTTAGATTATTTCCTTAATTGGGCACATGAATAGAAAAATTAAACATGGTATATGTGGCGACATATTTTGCAGGATGTAGATTACTTGATGAGATGAAAGCATGATCGATATGACACAATTGCATTAAAGAAGGATATAATTGAATTGTAGGAGTTGGTATTCCAGTTAGGTAAACAAGACCTCTCACTTTTTATGACGATGTTTGACATAAGACCCAAAAGAACGACAACGATTCTACTGGTTGGCCACAAAGTAGAGGTCTTGGGTAGAGCCGTCAAATGGGCCAGGCCGGGCTTGCTCGACCCAAGCCCACCGGGTTTCGCTTAACGGTGGGGCGGACCGAAACAGTGACGGGCCTCATAAAACTCAAGCCCAGCCCATGCGCACACTACAACAAAAAATATATTTTAGGACCCCCTACATAGGAGGCTTTTAAAATAATCCTATAAAAACCCCAATAGGACGCCCTACTCATTGGGTCCTATTATAGTATGACCTAATAAGGCGCCAGACTCTTATTGTCCTATTATGGTATGCTTAAAAGGACACTAATTCTTAGTGTCCTATTATGATATAGTCTAATAAGACACATGATTCTTAGTGTCCTAGTATGGTATGACTAATAGGACGCCTGACTCTTGTGTCCTATTATGGTACGACTAATAGGATGCCTGACTTTTTGTGTCCTATTATGGTACAGCTAATAGGACGCCTAACTCTTAGTATCCTATTATGGTACAACTAATAAGACACTTGACTCTTAGTATCCAATTATCATTAAGCCAAATAATGATCACCTGGTTATTACCACTCTATAACCATGGATCCACCACAATTACTTCTAATATGCATCCCTTCCCCATGAAAACTATCACCTCCTACCCACCACCAAACCATCACCTCCTCCATTCCTGCCACTACCATCAATATCACCACCATGCCTAAACTGGCAAACACTTCCCATCTACCATGCCACTAAATATTACGACCATTGTTGCCACACCCCTTCACTGCTACCAACCCTTCTTCTCCATAGGCCATCGCGATCATGCCTAAACCCTTTGTATGAGTAACTAACATCACACCCACCGATAAAAAATATGCATTCCAGCGAGGGACATAAAGAAAGGAAAATATTTTGGTCTCTAAATAAGAGTATGATCAACTTTACTTTTTAAATTAGAGACAAACAAGATACTGAATGGTCGTAGATGTTGCATAGACACGCAGGCGATAGCAATAGCAGCGACAGTGGTGTATTGAGGGAAATATAGGGATATGGTGGTAATTGATATATGGTGGTGGTGGTAGTGGTATTCGTGCCGTACGTTGGTAAGTGTTGTGGATTAGTTACGGTTATATAGTGGTGGGGTGATGGTAGAATTGTTATTGTTATAGTGATGTTTGCGATGGGGTGATGTGTTAATGGTAGTCATGGTTTGCGAAATGCTTCAGTAGTGGTTGTGAGGGCGGTAGAGCTATTTTTGGGTGATGGTGGTGCCGGTAGAATTGGTGGTGATAATAAAATAATAATGAAAATATAATATGAAATATTATTTTTTTCAAAATAATATTTATAATCAAAACCATGTACATTTGTAAATTATTTAAAAGCTGGTTGTGTTATTAAATAAGAACATAAGTTTTTAATTGTTTTTAAATAATAAGGATATGTATGGAACAATCACTTGTACTCCTTCCACTCCGGGTAAAAAGTCTACTATTTCATTTTGGTATGTATCATTTAAAAAGTCCACTTTAAAAAATTAAGACATAAAAATATTCTTTTATTACTAATAAACTACTAAAGTTGTAATTTTCATAAAAAAAAATAATTTTCAAACAAGGACCGAAACAAAGAAAGTATTTGAAATTATAAAAATATAATTTCAAGTCAATTAATAATCATGTTCCCCAAAATTAAAACTCCCTCCACTGCCAACCCCAAAATCCCCAAATATTCTTATTACCGCCAAAAACACTCTTCCCTTTGTGAAATCCCTAAATCAACTATCTAAATCCTCAAATCTCCAATTCTCTCTTTTCAGGTTATTGCTGCGTCCAGCCTTTGCTCCATCCTTCTCCATCGCCTCCAAATATTTCCCATAAACTTCTCTCCCCAAGATTTTACTTTCCGACTTTACTTCCCTCCACACAGGTTTTTGCCAAATTCCCTCTGCATAGGTATTCCCCAAATTAACTTAGACATTCAATCGATAGAGAGCAGACACTTTGCACAAGCAATTCGAGGAATCGCTAAATACAGCACACCGGTTACAATCTCTCTCTCTCTCTATCTCAATTTCTCTCGTTTTTTTGGCACTTCACACTGCTATTTGTTACTCTCTTTTTTATGGCCACAACTCTTCAATTCTTTGTCATCTTCACAACCATTATTGTGTTGCTAATTCCACAAAAGCTCTTAATTTCTCAAGGTACGCTTCTCTATATATATGTGTGTGTTGTATTATACTACATGTTTAATTCGTGATTGTAAAATATAGGGCACACTAGTTTTCTCATTTGTTCTTTTTCGTATTTCAATTTGTTCGTGAAACTTTTTTTTATTTTAGGGCAAGTTAGGATCTCTTAGTCTAATTTTTTTTTTCAATTTCTATGCAAATTTGGGAATTTTTCAATTTATCTTGTTATATAGTTCCCAATTGACTTTCTAATATAGAAAGTATACTATTTTCTTGAGATGGAGGGAGTAAGTTGTCGTGTGTGAACATCTTATTCTAGCTTTGTGGGTGGAATTTTTTTGGAAAACAATCATGTGTGTGGATAAAAGAATGCTTTTTCCAAGTAATAGAAATAGGAGCTTCTGTGAACTGATAGGAAAGAAATCTATTTGCTCGATAACTTCTTGGGATTTTATAATTATCATAAACACACATTTTCCTTCATTTTGCGTGCTGTAGGAATTTATGACTCAGTTTCATAATGCTTCTAGTGAAGGTATATTGTATTGTACTTGTGTTCTTCAATCTTCATTGTCCATTTAAATGTAATAAAAAACATAATTTTCTTCATACTGTAAAATATATACAATAGTTTATTAGGTTTCTGCTTACTGCTTTCAATTTCTGGATATTGCCGAAGACCTTATTAGTCAAAATACTGATCTTCGTGGATTTAATGTGATAATTTGGTTGTTGGGTTCAAATTTTAGGCCAAGTGATAAGTGCCAAAGGGAGTAACGAAAGACAATTAACGGTGATGATCTGTTATGGGCAATGGCTACCTTGGGTTTCGAGGAATATATTGAGCCACTCAAGGCCTACTTGCTTAAATACAGAGAGGTACTTCTTTTACTCGTTCTAGTTGAATGTCAATGTGTTTGGGCATCTAAATTTTGATTTATACTTGTCTCGTTTGATACATTGATCATGGCTAATGGATTGACTTTTCATGTTTGTTTAAGTTCTTGATTGGAATGTCTATATGGAATATGGAGGTTGGTGCATGTTATGTTTGGTGCATTTTATGTTTGCAATTTCCGTGTGGCCTGATGTCAATTTTGTTATATGCAGTAGTATTCACATATAATACTTGGTCATCTCCCATATTGAGTTTGTAAAGCAACCATTCATTCATAGTATAAAATCTTGTTCTTCCTTTCTTGTTTCCTTGTATCTTCTTTATCCCACATGGGATTGCTAATGAAAACTTGTGGAGCTAAACTTGTTATATATAATAGCTAAGTTTGAAGAGTTCCTATAAGCTTGCTTGAGCTTCCCTCTATTATGGGAAAATATCAAGCATGGCTTAAAAGTTTTGAGTATTATATTATATATATATATATATATATATATATATAAGAAAGAAAGAAAGAAATAAACGAGTATGACTGTTCGGATGGGTACGCCTTTGGTGATATGCCTATATGGCTGAGGCACCAGTTTAGAAGGGTTGTGACTTTTCAAGACCACAACACAGACTCTATAAATAGATTTGCCTTCTCCGAACACTAAAAAGAGAGTCTTTCTTCTTAACAGATCTATTCTTCGAGTCAAACAGTTAAAGCTTTGATTATTGTTCCTGAGTTATTCAAAGGAGTGTAACTTTGAATAAGAGTGCGTAGGTTTTGTATCCTGGAGGTGAAATTCGTTGAGACCATTACACCATAGTGGGACGAATTAAATACCTTAAAGATAGCATCTTTTGGTGTGCCTAACCTACTGATTCCTCACCCACAATTAAGTAATATACAACAGTTTTAAGGTATTTAAGAATCGTAGAGATGGAGTCAGTGTTGATGAAAGGACAATTACCCGAAGCAGATAAGTTAGAGAGGCTAAATGGACTGAACTACAAGCGCTGGAGTTTGAAGATGGAATACCTTCTCACCATTGCAAAGGTATTTTACGTGCTATTTGATCCTTGTCCAAAGGAAGATGAAAATGAAAAAGCAACCGAGGCCCAGAAAACCGAGGCAGCTGAAAAGGTGAAGAAATGGAAGTCGGATGACTTCATTTGCCGATACACTATTCTGCAAGCATTGAACAACACGTTGTTCAATGTGTTCCAAATACACAAGACCGCCTCAAATTTTAGGCCAAGTGATAAGTGCCAAAGGGAGTAACGAAAGACAATTAACGGTGATGATCTGTTATGGGCAATGGCTACCTTGGGTTTCGAGGAATATATTGAGCCACTCAAGGCCTACTTGCTTAAATACAGAGAGGTACTTCTTTTACTCGTTCTAGTTGAATGTCAATGTGTTTGGGCATCTAAATTTTGATTTATACTTGTCTCGTTTGATACATTGATCATGGCTAATGGATTGACTTTTCATGTTTGTTTAAGTTCTTGATTGGAATGTCTATATGGAATATGGAGGTTGGTGCATGTTATGTTTGGTGCATTTTATGTTTGCAATTTCCGTGTGGCCTGATGTCAATTTAAGTATCAATTTTTAGATATTAGTCGTCCTAGTGTTCTGGCTGTAATTGTGCATGGTGTGTAAAGTTTTTGGTGTGCCTCTGTAAACAAGCTGAGAAATGAGCTCCAATTTTGAAAGTGTATACTGAAAATGGAGAAGTTGGCTCATCTAGTCCTAACTCCTTAAAATGAATGTCTAGTGGTTAAACTTAACCGAATTACACTTGTTTTTTTGTCACTTTCTAAATTTTTTAATCTATTTAATGTATTCCTATATTGGTTTTATATATTTGCTTCAATTTCGTGTCCACATAGTAATATCTCAATCTTTTCTGTCATTTATTGTAATTTATTATATTTTAAAAATTTATTGACAACTGAATCATTGATGTTAGTCAGGCTCGGGAGCACTCATTTTGTAAGCTAGCCAGGCTGAGCTCAGTTTTAGCTCTTTATGTTAGTCAGGTGCTTATATTGGGAGGGACTAGTTATCTTTTTTGGGGGTACAATACTTTCTTGTGTAGGCCAATATGATGCTTTGATTCTGAATGATGTGGTTTATTTTTAAATTTTTATAGATCTGAAAAGTCAAAAGGATACTATTGAGGTTTTTTATTAGTTAATATCAAATAGAGATACCCAATTGAATAGATCAGTTTCGATAAATTACTAACTACAACCATACTAAACTAGATTAGAACTTGGAAGATCAGAAAATGGAGTGTTGAGCCACCAGGTGGAATTGCATTTCAATCCCTACGAAGTTTGGACATCGTTTGATCGAGTTCACTCAATTATAAGTTGAGCCTAATTGTATGCAATCAAGTTGTTGTGAATGATTGGTTTTAAGCAATTAATTGCCTTGACATGATTTATGGTAGAGATTAATAACCTACTTGGTCGGATGAGTTCGCTCTTGTCGAATTCGATCCTTATTTATTTATGACGAGTAAATATCTACTTGTGCATCACATTGAGTCCAGCTGATATTATTTGGTTTGTTTTATACGTCAGGGTGGGACGATGCATCGCCTTCACGAATTGTGAGATTCGTGCTCGCTATGGATCGCCGCACCTGGGTCGTCACACACACCTCCACTGTGGGCCGCAGTGGGGAAGTAGCCCCTATGTCGTATCAATACGTGCCGCATTGGCTTGCTAATTAAATCGAGGCGATTCTCGATACAAGTCGATGAATTCACAAAACATCGATGACACGAACCAGTTAATACAGTTTATTGCAGAAGCTACGTAGCGGCCGGGCCTATATCATATCCTACTTGTATGATTTATTTCCCGCACTTATGTGAATAATGTGCTAAGTTCTATATGATGATCATGTACTATAATTGTGATAAATGCTATGCTATGACATGAACATGCATTTTTAGTAACTTACTAAGTCTTTATGACTTACCCTATTTGTTTAATTGTTTTGTTTTTCTTAGATCCGAGCCAAGGAGACGGTTCTCGCTAGATTTGCCGTACCCGTGTTTGTTTGCTTGTGAGCTCGAAGGTTGCTCTTTGGGACTTTTGTAATTAGACTTTTATTTTGACAAGGACGATGGGAAGCAAGTCACTTAGATTTGACTTGGGTTTTGTTGTTGTTGTTGTATAACTTGAATATTCTAGACTTATAATCTTTTGTATGCCGACTTATATGTCGAGCTTGTTTACATGTTATGGCTTACTACAACTTATTCCGCTTATTACTCTTTTATAGTATTGTTGTTGTTGTCTCCGGCATGTTGTGGCCGTTGAGGTTTTTATACGCATGTGTTAAAATTGTAGGAGTAGTTGTTGGGTTCCGGCTGTAACGTCGTCGAAGACTTGTTTAATTTCTGTTATTTTCCGGCCAAGTGTAGCCGAGTTGCTAATTGTATGCGATGTTGCGCCACGTGAAATTTTATATTCCTACTTGCGCATGCCTACTTGTTATATTTGGGCGGTCCAACTTGGGATTTTGCATTGGAATCCGGGTCGGGGTGCCACACAGAGGGAGGTGCAAGGTGGTGGATTGGGGCGGTTGATGGTGGGAGTAGTAAGAAAGAAGACAACATATTTATTAAAAAAATTCAGTTAGACTCCTTTAGGTTTCTAATATCACATAAAAAGAATAATTGTTATTTAACGGGGATAAAATAGATATTTCACTCATATTTAACGATGGAGCTAACAGACATCCAAAATATGGGCATGCTTGCAACCTAAATTTAGTTTAGTGGCCTCATTGCAAGTTTTAAACTTTCGGTGGCCGCTCTATAATTTTTTGAAAAGTTGGGTGACCAAATGGAGGGTTTTGCCTAAAATTAATATATCCACTTATTAATAAGATTTTTCAAACAAAGATTCTTTGTTCCGAATTTTAGATATTTCACTAAAAAATGCTCTCAGAATTTCTAAACTGAAAATCTTACAATTTATGAAAATTACCTTTTTATATACAGTTAAAGGCACAAAAAGGTTACAAACTTGTAGATATAAAAAACTATATTCTCCCTGTGTTTCGGCAAAGTTAGACTTCACTGTACTATTTTACGATATTATATTTAAATAGTCCATTTAAAAAATTATGTTTATAATTTTCAAATATTTCATTTTTACCTTTTATTTGTGTTGTGTTCCAAAAGGGGAAGCTCTCCATCCGAGAGCCCCCACACCCCAGTCATATGAGAATGTGAGAGGAAAAATTACGGTGAATTAGCGATTAAGTAGTTAGGAGGACCAGTGTCTAGTACCTACAAGGAGCCACACCCACAAGAAGATGAAACCCCCACACTGCGGTTGCTAGGACTCGATCCTTGGTCCAACTTAGGATTTTGCATTGGAATCTGGGTCCAAATTTATTAGCTCTTAACAAACTGAGCTACGTTAGTAAGACCTTCTATTTGTGTTGTAAGTGTATTAAAGTGCTTACGTGGGATCCCACGTGATTGGAAAAGAGGCCGAATTTAGCTGAATGTTTGCGTGTTAAGTATAACACGAGACTTCCCACATTCCTAGTTGTGAAAAACTCTTATCTAAAATAAGTTCCAAAAAGGGGAAACTTTTCCCTCAAGAATCTCCATACCCCAACCTCATGAGAATGTGAGAGGAAAAATCACGGTGACTCTGATGTGATTTTTCTTTTCGAGTAAAATATAACACGAAAAATCCCACACTTTTTTACTTTTTTTAAAATCATTTAGTTAGTGTATTATAAAAAGTAAATACATAATTAAAACTTAAAGATAAAAATATAAATGAATATAATTATTGCTTATTACATGAATGAAAAATCTATATATATTTTAGAATACGACTTTACTCGAATATTTATTTGTTGATGATAAAAATTGCACTATAAATTTAAATGACGATAAACCAATGAAAACCGATTCAAATTATGTACTTCCTATAGCCAACCCTCCCCTGAAATGAACAAAATGTTCTCGACTCAAAAACCCTTTAATTAATAGTGTCACCCAAATGAGGTGACACTGATAATATGTGTACTTAATTATTACAACTATATCTATAAATATTTAAGTCAAATTCAATAAACAATAAAATAAACATTTGGACTATAATTGCTCTCAATTCATGGTACCTCTCACAGAGTATGATATACTCGCTCATATACATAATAATAATAATAATAATAATAATAATAATAATAATAATAATAATAATAATAATAATAATAATAATAATAATAATAATAATAATAATAATAATAATAATAATAATAATAATAATAATAATAAAGTGTTTTAACTTCCAATGCTTAGCTGGAAATGTCATACCCGCTCCGTTCCGGGCAAAGTGTCACCGTTTGAAAGTCAAAATTTTTAATAAAATGATATTTTTAGTAGCTTATTCGTAATAAAATAATACTTTTATACTTTAGTTTTTGAAAGTGAACTCTTTAAGTGAAACATCTTAAAATGGAATAGTGGACTTTTTACCTAGAACGGAGTGAGTATTTGAGTTTCCATTTATGAAAGTATTTTAGGTGGAAAAATCACAGTTGCTATTATATAAAAATGTGTCACTCTTAGTCCCTCAATGACTTAATTATGTCATACAAATTTATCATTTGTGTATTTGAACTTTAATATATTATATAGGTTTCCAAGCTATTAACGAGCATTATGAAGTTTAGTACGAAGTTCAGACAATTTTGGGCTTCAAAGTTGAACCTCAAAGCATTTCATCAAAATTCGTTAGGGTCTGTCAATTAACATCTTAATTCACAAGGCAAATGAAGTTAACAGAACTGACAGAGCATGAAATTGCAAGACATAAGAGGAAGAAGATTTGCAACCAACCTTAGAAAAGCAGTGGCACCGACACAAATGAGAAAGATGTCATTGAAACATAGCAGCCATCCACGTCGCTCCTTCCAAACCCGTGTCCCTCTCCATGGTGCTCCAAACTCGGGCCATTTTCACTCTATCCAATCTGTTTTGGCTCTGATTTATGAAATGAAATTTTTAAGGCTGTGTTACACAAGTTTTGTCATATACTTCATCCGTTCAGGACAAAGAGTCCACTACTTTATTTTGAGATATTTCACTTAAATGCATAAAATGTCATTATACTACTAATAGATTAATAAAAATGTTATTTTCTTAAAGAGTCTACATTTATAATTATAGTTTAATTAATACATCGTCCGTTCTGAACAAAGAATATCCGTTTGAACTATATTTTGCGGTTTAGACAAGTCAAACAATGTCTCTCACTCTCCTTCACTTCTCCAAACGTCACCAACCAATGCCACAATAACATGCCGTCCTATTCAAATTCAACCTAATCTGGGATTAACTATATATCAAATCCCATTCAAGTCTTATGTCCCATTTTGCAAATCACCGAAAGAAAATTCAACTACCAAGAACAAGTCAATATCCTAGCAATTCCTCTCAGGTTCAACAAAGTGGGAAAAATAAATTTTAAAAAAATGAATCGATAAGAAAGACCCGTAATCTTCGAAAATTAATACCATAACCACAGCCAGCCGAATCGGCCTGTTCGGACTCATGGTCATTTTTAGGGGTGGCAAAATGGGTGTTATGGGTATATGGATAATAGGCTATTATCCATGGATATCCATGGATAATAGCCTATTATCCATATACCCATAACACCCATTTTGCCACCCCTAGTCATTTTGTTGTGCATGGGTTCTTTTTACGATTTTGTAATTAATGAATTAAAAAATTAAGAGAGCGGTAGAGAGCTCCAATGAGGGGTTTTATAAAGTAACCAAGAGTTTCTTTCTTTTTTTTCCTGGTGATGAAGCTAAGGACTCCAAGGACAAGAAGAAACTGACTGAAGGGGCAAAGTGTTCATATTCAGATTAGAATACAAGTGCAACAGACCACAGGAGCGTCGGGTGTATAGAAGATAAAGACAAGGGTGAATTGTGTAAAAAAGCACAGTTAGTTAGTTAGAACTTAGAAGAGATCTAGTTAGTTATTGTGGCTTGTATATATTTGTAAAGGATTGTAAACCAGTCGTCTATCAATGGAGACCATGTTTTTCTTCTCTCCAATTTGATGTTCTTGCATTTTACTTCTTATCACCTGGTGATTTATTTGCTGAGATAAATAGTGAGACCCTAATTCTTCATGGGCAAAAGCTTAGTAAAGATCGTCTTACGAGTATTTTCTGTAAGACGATCGATCTCCCTGACCCGACTTACCGTGTGTTTGGTTGATTGAGTTGTAAGAGAGTGGAGTCCCGTCATACCGATTAGGTTCCGTAAGACCATCTTAAAAGAAACATACTCTTCTTTCGGATAGATAGTGACCGGAAATATAGCTTAGCTTTTGTTTTATAGGCAACTATCGATCAACAGGGCCGGTTCTGAACTTTTGGGAGCCCAGGACGAAAAGAAAAGAAAAGGCCTCCTAAAAATGTATAAAAATATAATTTTTAGACGAATAATTTTTTTTTTTTTTGACTTTTTATCGTTCATAGTATTGAAAATGTACAATACCTATAAATGTATAAGAAAGATAAGCATTAAAATTTTATTGAAAACTACTATTTTACATCGATTTAAACAATTTATGACAAAAATGATATACCCCATCAATCTTTTTCTTTTTTGACTTCCGGATAGATATTTTCTTGATAACATGTTTGTACTAAAAATTCAAGTTTAAAAAAAAAAGACACAATCACTAATAAAGTTAAGAACTAAAGAAACATTAGCAATAAAAATGAGTCAAATAGCAACAATACAAAAACTTGATTTTTTGCTTGAAATGTAATAATTAAGCTATGAGAGATGGATGGGCAGGAAATTAGTTTGACAAAGAAGAGAGTGGACCTAAAATGAAATAAAATAGAAGCCTTAGTTGAGATTTGAACTCATGACCTACATATTCATATTACTCAACAATTTCCATTAAGCAAATAAGACAATCATGCATTTAAATTACGTGATATTCTCTTTGTCCCTAAATTATCGTCCTAGTTGACTTGGCGCACAGATTAAGAAAAAATAATTGACTTGATTATTTATATTAGTTTAATGTGTAGTTTCCTTTAAAGTCCATGTGTATGTGGCCCATAACTAAAGTAATGTGAAAAAGTAAGGGTAAAGTGATAAAATTGATGTTATAAAAAGATAAGTTTGTAACTGAACAATTATTTTGGGATTGACGAAAAAGAAAAGAAGACGATAATTTAGGAACGGAGGGAGTATATAAATATATTTAAAATCTGGCCTACACTTCTTTAAAATTAGGTCCTCTAAAATTTTAGACCCTGTGCGAAGGTCCATATTGCACCTGCTTAAAGCCGGCTCTATCGATCAATTAAACGGAGAAGAATCTATTATTCAATTTTATTAAAATAAAATTGACTTTTAAATGAAGGAGACAGAGGGAGAAGTTAGTAAATCTTGAGGTCAACGTAACTTTGATTTGCTAATGTTGATAGTGAGATCAGTTTGTAGAAATCATCAGTTCTTACTTTTGGCTATTTTACTGTAGCAAAAAACTTTGACCATAACCAAATTCAAAGAAGAAAACTTGATGTTTGACTAACAATAAGTCTATGGGTAGACTTTAAAGAATACAAACTAGTAGTAGTCTACTAGTATGTCTAACTAGGGGTGGCAATGTCTGGCACGGCACGTTAGCACGAACCAATAAGACACGATTATAAAACACGATTACAGAGACAAATAACACGATAAGCCCAGCACGAAACGATACAACACGAAACACGATACGAAAGACACGAAATTGTTAATATATTCAAATTAATATTTATTGTTTTATTTATGATCAAATAAGATAGATAATATTAAAACACAATAATGAGGCACGAACACGACACGATAATACAAATTGCCTAACAAATATTTTTTAGTATGCTTTCCTACTACTGTGCGTGTTCCTACTTACAGCTTTAGCAGTAGAACATCACCCACCGTTAAGCCCCTGCCGACAAACACAAACAATTGAATCAAAATCTCAATGAATCAATAGAAGACAACTGAATATTAACTGGGAATGAAATACTTGATATCAAACAAGTGTCTATTCATGTTGACAAAAATTAAACTAAAGAAGAACATCCTGCATCGGACCTCCAAAATTAAAAGCAATGTTGTCTTCGATGATGTACATAAGCCGATTGATATAATATAAGACTTAACTATAAGCTGATTGGTGGTATAAGACATAACAAACATTGACAAGTCAGCCATGTGGGTTCTCACTCTCTTTATACTTGATTGATTGCCTAACAAATAACAAAAAGTATCTTTCTAGCCTTTTAGAGCATCACCCACCGTTAAAGAGAGCATCACAAACACAAACAATTGAATCAAAATCTCAATGAACCAATAGAAGAACTATACAAGACAACTGAATATTAACTGGGAATGAAATATTTGATATCAAACAAGTGTCTATTCCTGTCAACAACCCAACTCTTGAAATACAAAATTCGATGAGCCTCTTCTCTTGATGGAAAGGTAAAGAGGAAAAAGCTCCCGCGGAGCTCAAGAACTTTCACTCCTTCAGCTACTTTCCAGTGAATATTTACCCACCACTGAACTTCCTCCCTTTGTGTGTTAGCAAAATAAACAAGGATTATGTTCTATTCAACTGACAAGGACAAACTATGATATTTAGACATTGAGAACTCATAAGATAAAGATACTTGATATGATAGACCACAGTTGACAGACCCTGAAGACATTGAGAACTCATAAGATAAAGATACTTGATATGATAGACCACAGTTGACAGACACTGAACTAAACCAAACAAACATCTTAGTTTGCATCCTTCGCAAACCAAAAGCTATGCTACATCTCATAGTTACATAAGCAGATTGAGAAGATCAATTCATCAATATCTAACAAATATCAAAAAAAAAAAAAAAGTATGCTTTCCTATTCCTATGAATCAGAAGTTGAGATATACACCTCTTGATTCCCTGAAACAAACATGTCTCCAAGATTATCCAATTGTAAAGCTTTCTCACTCTCTTTTCTTATACTAGATTAATTGCTCCAGCATTTTTATACTGGATTGATTGCCTACATAAGTGGACCTTGATGGATTGGGTCCCAAGGGGAACTCCAAATTTTGTCAATGAAAATAATGTATTACAGTCGCTGCGTTATTGTTCAACTGCCTTCCTTTTTTCCGTTCTATATACTTCATAATCAAGTGATAATGGGATTGTTGTTATGTTATGCAAGGAAATGGCTTTAAGGTATAATTTCGTTGAAGAAATAACTCCTATGAAGGAAACTTGGAAAATCAAGATAAGAATAATACATGTATGGAAATTGCCCAGTTTTGACAAGCCAAATGAGGATAACAGTATTGAAATGATATTGCTAGATGAAAAGGTAAAAAAAGCCTCTCCTCTTTTTTATATAAAAAGTCTTCCGGTATAACCTTTCACACATTATTTAATTTGCATATTTGAACACTCATAACTAATTACTTTTGTTGATTTTGTGTTCCTATAGTGTGATAAGATTCAAGCTACAGTGAAAAAGTCATTGATTAGAAAATTTTCTAATCAAATTATAGAAGGTCAATTGTGCGTCATCACCAACTTTGGTGTTGGGCAAAACAGTGGAAACTATAGGCCAACCCAACATCCTTACAAGATCAATTTCTTTTTCTCAACCTCTGTTAGAGTTTGTGAAAACTTGAGCATTCCATTATATGGATTTAAGTTTGTGTCATTTGATGATATCTCATCAAATCGGATGGACGATAAGTTCTTAATAGGTACATTATTTGACTTATATGTTGAAATTACTCCTTTATACTTTCTATTGACATTTGAACTGCACTAATTCCTTAACTAGATACCATTGGAGAAGTTGTGGCTATTAGTTCTATTGAGAAAATTGCAAGAGCCGAAAAGAATCTAAGAGGTCGATCATTGAAATGAATGATACTGAGTATGTTTTTTTTTATTATTAACAAATATTTTAAAAATTGTGTTCAAACATAATATTAATATCTATATTCACTATTCTCTTTGAATATGCAGGAAAAAAAAATTGAAATGTACTCTATGGGACCAATTTGCTGAAGAATTGAAGCTTTGAGCAATGTGGCAGAAGGAAATACTAGACCAATCATTGTTATTATACAGTCTGCAAAAATCAAAGAATGGAAGGGTATGCAACATATTTGATTTTATGATGTTTAGCACCAAATTGTTATACTTCTATTTATTACACATTACATTTTCATTTGGAACAGGTGAAATTACTCTGTCAAATTCTCTTTATTCCACGCGACTATTCTTTAATGTGGACGTTGATGATGTCAAAGAATTCAAAAATAGGTTGGGTATTACTTAACCTTATTATACAAAATAATGCATACATGTTTTCATATTTGTACTGATGTATATAAATGATGACAGACTCGACAAAGAAAAAGAAAACACTTCTATCAAATGGCTTACTCAATCATCAACTCAGACTTCTACTTCTATCACAGACGAATTTCTCCAATCAAATCACAAAAAATCACTAGATGAGATACGTGAAACTGATAAGGTATACCAATTATCTTTTCTTAAACTTGTCATTAAAAAAATATTGCTTTATGTTGGTTCTTATATATTTTAATCTAATTGTGATTCTTAATTACCTATATAGGCAACCTACTGTATTACACTGGCTACCATTGTTTGTATCCGGTCGGAATATGGTTGGTTTTATCTAGCATGCAAAAAATGCAACAAGAAAGTCATTAAGGAGGATGACAATAACTTTGAGCATGATGATGACAAAAAGGTTGAAGCTAACAAGAAAATCACGAAGGAAAAACTATTTTACTGTGGAAAATGCAAATCTTCAGTCAAAGTCGAATCTGTTGTTCCAAGGTACGAATCTGCAACCATTTTTTCGTAAAGTTTATATGAAAATTGAGATAATTTATCATGAATATGCATACATATTAAATAATAATTTACTTAATTGATGGAAATAGATTTAAGGTCGAGGTTCGAGTTGTTGACGAAAGTGGAAGTGCATCATTTGTAATGTTTGATCGAGAAGTTGTGGCTTTTCTGCAGAAGTTAGCTTATGATTTGAGAGACTCATTGACAAAGGTAAAAAGTATCATATATGCATGACTCGATTGACATTTAACTATTAATCAAATCCAACAAATTCCCAGATTGGAGAAGATGATTCATTTCCAGAAGAGCTGAATGAGTTCGTGGGGAAAATTTTTTTGTTTAAAGTTGAGGTTTCAAATTACAACCTTTCGTAGAAGTGGCCAATATACACTGTTATGAAGATGAGTGACAATGAAGATCTAATAAAATCATTCTTAGGTTCTTCTAATGTACTCCAGGTATAATCTTTATTCAATAAGTTTTACTTTTGGAATTTTGAAATTTTGTTCATTTCTATGCACTAACCTTTTTTTTTTTCCTAACAATAGGATACAGTATCAGATGACACTCAAAGAAGTATGTTGGTTCATGAAACAGAAAAGGTAATTAACATAGAAAAACTTCATATAATATATAATTTCCAAAAAAGGATTTATTCATCATTTCAATTTCCATTCAAAATATATTTATCAATTTTAATTATGGATTTGGCAGGAATCAATTTCATATATGGGAGACAATGAACATCTCTCAGCATCATCTCCTTGCACTAGCCCCTCCATAAAACGCGGAAGTTGAATCGATGACACCGAAATTGAGTTGTCAACCACCAAAAAAAAGAAAGTTGTAGTCAAGGTCGAAAAGGATGAGAAGTGATATCCATATCACTAAAAGGCTTATTTAGGATATGCTATTAAATTTGTTTTGGCATTTATACATTTCTTAGTTTGCCATTTCAATTTGGGTATTAGTTTGTTGGATCAATTTTCCAAACTTTGTGTCTATTTGAACACATCTTCATCTTTTTAAGACATTTAATTATGTGATGAGATATTTTTTAATGATAAATTACGCATGGTTTGCAAATGTGTATGCATGAGGGATATTTTAGAACACCTTTCAAAGTTGTCAAGCTTACATAGCAGCCTTTGAACTCCACCTCTGATTCTCGCATCCACCATCTCATTAGTGATCAATACTGCATCAAGAATCTGACGACATCCCACGAACGCGTGTTGAGAAGTCGAAATAATTTTGCCTAGAACTTTCCTCAGCCTGTTTGCTAGCACCTTTGCAATAATTTTGTAAACACCACCAATTAAACTGATAGGTCTAAAGTCCTTAATATCAACTGCTCCTGCCTTCTTTGGGATCAAGGCACTAAAAGTGGCATTAAGACTCTTTTCAAACCTCTTGTGAACAAAGAAAAACTGAAAAATGTCCATCAGTTCATCCTTGATCACCTCCCAAAACTGCTGAAGAATAGCAATGGAAACCCATCCGTCCCCGAGGCTTTGTCTCCATTTAAACTACGTATCGCGAGAGAACCTCCTCTTCCAAGAACGGGATTCTAAGGACTCTTTTCGAATCTAGAGAATTAAATGGAACCCCTTCTAGCTGCAAGAAACCATCACCTTTGCCCTTGTATAGCTCCCCATAGAAACCCGCAATGCCTTTCATGATATCTTCTTTTTCTTCCAGAACTACACCGTCAACTTTGATAGAGCGAATCTGGTTAAATTTCTTGTGTGCATTGGCCATCCTATGAAAAAACTGTGTTCTTATCCCCCTCCTTGAGCCATTGAACGCGTGTCTTTTGCTTCCAACTGATCTCCTCACGAATAAGAAGTTTTACAGTTTCTAACTTGAGTGCTGCAAGTCGCAGAGAATCATCATCTGACAGATTATCTGCACCTGCTTTTTCATCCAAATATCTCGATCTCTTCAAGAGCTCACCAACTTAACCTCTATACGCCCAAAAATATCTTTATTCCATACAATAGGCTCCCTTTTCGATGCCTCAATTTGTTTGCAAATCAAACCGGATCTCCGACACAACGAAAGAGGTCCACCTATCCTTCACCCAATCCTTAAATCCCGATTCTACCACCACATCTTTTCAAATCTGAAAGGAGATCTCCCTCTGCTTAACTTACCACATTCTAGACAGATAGGGGCATGGTCCAAGTTACCTGACGCACCTAAAAGAGTCTCCAAAGCACTCTTCCCAATCTGCAGAAAAGAAATCGTCCACCAAGAACTTTGATTCATGTCACTTGCTTTCTAAACCAAGTGAAGCGAAAAGGATGAGAAGTGATATCCATATCACTAAAAGTCTTATTTAGGATATGTTATTATATTTTTTTTGGCATTTATACATTTCTTAGTTTGCCATTTCAATTTGGGTATTAGTTTGTTGGATCAATTTTCCAAACTTTGTGCCTATTTGAACACATCTACATCTTTTTAAGACATTTAATTTAATTATGTGATGAAATATTTTTAATGATAGATTACACATGGTTTGCAAACGTGTATACATGAGAGATATTTCATAACACCTTTCAAAGTTATCTCCTAGCATCGCGCCTCCATAAAACGATCATCTAAGTCAATCGATGACATCGAATTCGCTTGTCAACCACCAAAAATAAGAAAGTTGTAGTCGGCCTCGAAAAGGATGAGGAGTGATCTCTATATCACTAAGAGGCTGACTTTATGATATGTTATTACATTGGTTTTGGCATCTAGACATTTGTTAGTTTTTCATTTTAATTTCGTGTAAGTTTATTGGATAAATTTGCGAAATTTATCATGTTTTAACGTTTTTAGATATTTTTAGTTCTAATTATGTGATGAAATATTTTGTAATTATGGATTCTTAGAATGTTTTTTTTATTTCTTAATCATCTCAAATGGTTGTACTCTATACCAATATCTAACAACACTTATTACAAAATTTGTGTATGAATGAACATTGTGTAGAATTAGTTAAATTAACATTTTTGAATAAGGTGTAAATTATGTTGGTCTTTATCCATTATCCTTTCCATTTGAGATATTTGATGCACTTTATTGCTTTTACATTAGATTTAAATGAGTTGTAGTGGTTGAGTTCAATTAGAAAACGATGGGATAATTATCCAATTATAGATAAGTATACAAAATGTTGTTGTGCATCAACAAGATAATCATATCTCATTACTCCTCAAAATTAACACTACTTTCTATTGGCTTCATATTTTCATCTCAGCAGATTAGGAAATACAAAAATTTCACAATGGAACATGATATCCACAAGCTTGCAAGAATGAGGAGAAAACTTATTTTGAACACAAAGAAAAGAAAGAAGACAGAACCCACGCTACAAGGTAATATACGCAATGCACATGTATAAATCCTCAATTATTATAAAATTTACATGGTGAATGTGACTATGATATATGTTGCAGAGCACACCCATATACCACGTGAAATGCTTGGAATTTATCCATCGGCCATGTTTAATACTTCTACAAACACAAGCATACACAGAACCCCTATGCAAGACATATCAAATTGTACGTTTAATACCTCTCCAAACACGACCATATACAGAACCCCAATCGAACACATCCATTTGACAATGGTACAAGATTTCCACAAGCATGCAAGAATGAAGAGAAAGCTGATTTTGACAAGCAAAAAAAAAAAGAACCCGCGCAACAAGGTAATATATGCAATACACAATTGCACATGTATAAAAATCAATAACTATAAAACTTACATGTTGAATGTGAATATGCTATATGCTGCAGAGTACACCCATGTTCCACGCGAAGTGCTTGGACTTCATCCATCAGCTATGTTTAATACTTCTCCAAACACAAACATACAAGGAGACCCTATGCAAAACCTATCAAACAAGAAGTTTAGTTAATCTCAAACTTCTCATTTATTTATTTTCACGAAAGTATCAAGTATTATATATATATATATATATATATAATAACCTGAACAATATTGTAGTGTCTATCGCACCTCGGTTGATAACTTTGAATAAGTTGCATGGATGCCCTTCAACAAGTACTGGTCCGTCAAAGTCTGGAAAACATGTAATTCAAAGTCGGACTAATATCAAATCTGTATCAACGAACATCTCAGAATTATATGAAGATTCAAGGCAACATATGGTAAACAAAGATAACAGACAAACATGTATCTTGCTATTTAAATAATTTTATGCAACTATTAATTAGTGTTACCTAATTTTTTATATCAATATCGAATTGCTACCTTAAGCAAGACATCAAATTATATGCGTATAAGAAATACATATCCAAAGAATATTAAATTGCTACCTTACACAGAAACCCTATGCGAGACTGATCAAATCATATGTTGAGATCTCAAGCTTTATCATCCAGCTATCCTTTATGAAAGTATCATCTTTAATCTACATTTCCTTTTTCTTCTTTTCTTTTTCAGAATACTGGGATATTGGAGATCCAACTTGGAAATGCGAGCTATGTGGGGCAATGATGTGGTATGATGAGAGGATAAGAAAAAGTAGAAAATCATCGCAGCCTGCATTTTCATTGTGTTGTATGCAGGGAAAAGTAAAGCTTTCCCAATTAAAAGATCATAGCCTCCCTCAACACTTACCAATCTTCTTGCTAATAGAGATGCTAAAAGTAGACACTTCATTGAAAATATTCGAATGTATAACATGATGTTCTCATTTACATCTATGGGAGGAAAGGTTGATTCATCTGTGAACCAAGGACGTGGGCCATATGTATTTAGGTTGCATGGACAAAACTACCACAAGATTGGGAGTTTGCTGCCAACTCCAGGGTCATCTCCAAAGTTCTTGCAACTTTACATACATGATACTGATAATGAGGTCTCAAACAGAATATCTACTTTCAGGTATGGAATTTGAATTTTCATGCATTTTAATTGAATTTTCTTAAAATGATATCTTATTTGAAAATAAAAATCAACTTTCAATACAATGATACATTTTCTAAACTTTGGCTTTTATTTTCATGTATGTGTGATTCATGCAATTGAAGTTCACGGAGTAGTTCACATTCATATGATGCTGATATTGTTGATGATCTAAAGAAAATGCTAGATGAGCATAACCCTCTAGCTAAAGCATTCAGGATGGCAAGGGATCGATTTGATTCTAATGAGTGTAAAAATGTCAAACTAAAACTCATCGGAAGAAGGGGGACAGATGGAAGGAGATACAATCTCCCATCTGCATCTGAAGTTGCAGCTCTCATTATTGGTGACATATGCAGCTCATTTGATGAGAGAGATATTGTTGTTGAGACACAGCAGGGATCATTGCAACGTATCAATGAACTTCATCCTGCTTATCTTGCCCTTCAATATCCATTATTATTTCCATATGGAGAGGATGGATATAGAGTTGATATTCCTTTAGGAGACACGAGCAACAGTTGTTCAAGAAAAAGGTCAAGATTAAGTATGAGGGAGTTTTTTGCTTTCAGGATTCAAGAGAGAGTCAATGAAGCTGGAACAATTCTACTTTCAAAAAAGTTGTTCCAACAATTTTTGGTTGATGCATATACAATGATTGAAACAGAGAGACTTTCTTACATTCGAGCCAATCAAAAAAATTTGAGATCAGAATCATACAAGAGTTTAGCCGAAGCTGCGCAGAGAGGAAACACCAACCCTTCTTCCGCAGGAAAGCGTATAGTGTTACCTTCTTCGTTCACAGGTGGTGCTAGATACATGGTCTAGAATTATCTAGATGCTATGGCTCTTTGCAAGTGGTATGGATATCATGATCTATTCATAACATTCACTTACAATCCTAAGTGGCCAGAAATTACTAGATTTGTTCAACATCGAGGCCTTAAATCTGAGGATAGACCTGACATCCTATGTCGAGTGTTCAAAATTAAACTAGATCAGCTCATTAAAGATTTGAAAGAACAAAAGATTTTCAGTCGTGCTCAAGCAGGTATATTCTATATCAATACTTGGTAGTTGATACATTTGTTCATTAGTAAGTATACTTTTGTTTTATATAAAATTAAGACAAGAGGGAGTATTCTTTAAATTTATATGAATAAAATAGGGTCTATTAATCATGTTCATTTTTTTAAAAAAATTATATACTTTAATATGCATATACAGTTTCTTCACAAAAAATTTAAACTTTTTATTATTAACTAATTATATTTTTGTTTACCAATATAAGGAAAACTCGAACAATTTTTTGCAGTTGTTTATACTGTGGAGTTCCAGAAGCGTGGGCTTCCTCAAGCCCACATATTGTTGTTCATGCATCGCGATGACAAGTTTCCCAATTCAGAGGACATTGATAAAACTATATCTGCAGAGATCCCTGATAAACACAATTATCCTCTTACTATTAATACTAAGGGAAGGATGATATTATTAACGAATAAAGTCATTATCCCTTCACTATTAATACTAAGGGGAGGATGATATTATTAACACTCTCATAAAAAATAAATTTAAACTAATATTTTTAATTTTAAAACTACTATCAATATACAAGTAAAAATTAATAATAAATATATTATTAATATTAAAATTAATAATACCGCTAATTCATGTCACACTACCAAACATGTGTCCATATTCAGTGATTGTTAATGACATTGTCTATGGGCGGTTAATGGCATGTCTCCACGTAACAGCACGTTTGTCCTACACAAGCATATGTGTACGCGTGTTGGGTCCACGTAATAATGCACTCACGTATACACGTGCCAACTGCTCCACTTCAAGTCCTCAGACTTCAATCACCATTTGTTCACTACATTAATCATTGACGTTTATATATTTGGTTGTGTGTTATCAAGGGTTAGCTTAATGTTTACCATATTTGCTCGATCTAGTTGGTCTAAACGGTAATCTTCAATTTATCATTAATGATTTTATATAGAGAGGTACTCTAAGATTTAATAATTTATAGAAAATGAATCTATAATCATTTTTTTTTTTGAAAGGAACACTTCAATTTCCATAAAACTTGGAAAAATATATATACTAACTATATTTTCCTAAAATTATCAAACATCAAAAAATAAGAAAAACGTTTTATTAATCAAACAAAATGTTGTTTAGTACTTCAATTTTACGACTTGGTTAGGTTTTGTAAATCTAGGAGGCTTGTGTTATTTTTTCACTTAGATCCATGATTAATTGCCCCTTTTTTTCTTGTTTCAATTATTTTTTTATTAATCAAACAAAATCAACCTTTTCATCTCATAAATGTTGTTTGTTTTTTCTACAATTTTGGTTGAAGCTTGTCTTTATCAATTTGCTATTCGATTTTGATTCAAGTATGTATGTTTTAGAGTTGTTTACGTATAGGGTTAGACAATCGGTGAAAGTAATGGCTAGTTATGGCATTGAGAATTTGAGATTAATGTGAGGAAATTGGACAGGATCAACTACTTACATGATTCCATTTTGTGTTATATTCTCTCATTTCTTACTAGAGCCGTCAAGGTGGGTTGACGGGGCGGGCCAACCCGCAACCCGCTATAATCCGTCATTTGGCGGGGCGGGACGGACCAACCCATCAAATGTGTCGGGTCGGAAATTACCAACCCAACCCCAACCCATTTTGGGTTGTGGGTTAAGCAGACCAACCCACCAACTTTTTTCCAATTAATCTAAATAATAAAAATAATCATAAATAATACAAAAAAAATGTCACAATTCATTAAAAAAATTAAATTTTCTACTATTATATTTTTAATAGTGTTTTCTAACAATTTTCTCTAATATTAATAGTATAAAATGAGAAAAAAAATATAAGTAAGAAACTATTTTATCATTACTCTTTTTGTATGTTCTTATAATCATCTTTCTATAAATATTGCGGTTAATATACCTTATTCTGACATTTTTAGTTGCTATAAATGTCACTTTTTGAACGAATTCAAAATCATTTACTAATATTTCAGATATAAAAAATAATCTTACATTTTGAGCGAAAATGATTTAAACTAATTATTTCAAACTTATGAATTGGTTATTTGAAACTAGTATATGACGGGTCAACCCGCCCCGGCCCGCCCCAACCCACCTCAACCCGCAACCCACCGCGGGCTCAACCCGTTTGACCCACCTTCTAATAGGTTAATATTTTCTCAACTCAATCCACCTTTTTTAAGTGGCAGAGCGAGCCAACCCAACGAGCTCAACCCATTTTGACAGCTCTATTTCTTACCATTAAAGAATCAGTTGTAACCAGAATTCTCTCAACAAGATGGCACTACTTTGTTAGGGTCTGTAAATATAGGAGAATAGGAGGCTAGCTTGTGTTATTTTATCACTTTGGTATCGTTTGATAATCATGATTAAAGTCAAATGTGATTAATAAATCGAACTGTCTGATGTTTAATACGTAATAGGCGGTCTGAACTAATAGCACGAGTTATCCGAATAAATTTATTTCTTCCTTGCTAATTATACCAAGGGAGAGGATGGTATTATTAGCATCCTAAATTTTTTTAAAAAATGGAACTAGTATTTTTAATCTCAAAACTACTCCCGATTGATGATTAATAGCGAGGACGTTAATAGTATTAGATTTGTTTATCCCTACCGACTAGCAAATAAGATCTTAGAACCGTAATTAGCTCCCTTCTATATCTTTAGGTTAATTTAGTGCTTGTTTGGTGGAATGTTTAGCGTTTTCTCTTTAAAAATATTTTAATGTAGCGTTTTAAAATGTAACGTTTTAAAAATGTGCATTATTTTCAAAATATGTTGTATTTATAACTACTTTGTTTATGAAAATAACATTTTAAAATAATTTCTCAAACATATTTACAAAACAAAATAATATTTTAAAAATATTATGTTTTAAAAAAACTCTTTTATCAAAACACTACACCAAACCAAATAAGATCGTGAGTACTCATATAATTACTTTAACATTATGCAATTTGTACGCCATGGTGAAAGACATTGGTGCCCCAGTCGCGTCATATATTTATACTTGTATATTGAACTCATGGTCTAAGAATACATGCAAATTGAACTTAAGAAAGGTGAATAAGATGGAAGTAAATTATACGTGGAATTAATGTTACTCAGGAATTACTGTTGATGGAAAATATGGGACCTGTTGATATTTTGTTGGAGTAAAATAACCATTTTCTTTTTTTTTGTCGTGTCTTAACTCTTAACTTTTAAAACATATGTTGTTTTTTTTTTTTTTTTGATATTTGCTAGCAAGTTTGGTAGATGTCTTTTATAAGGATTCAAATAAAGCATAACCTAACTTGTAGGAATTAGAGTTTTATTTCCATAATAACTCTTTCATAATTTTAACATAGCCTTGTTGAGTATTTTATTTGGAAGACAGATTTTCTAGAACTCTATATAAGAAGTGAACAGCCCTGGACGAGAAGACATTCACCCAATTAGGGGTGTGTACGGGCCCCTAAGCCCGCGGGCATTGGTAATGCCCAGTATAGGCCCATATGGCAGCAGACATCATTTTAAAAAGCCCAGTATCGTAGACAAGCCCACGGGCATCAGTGAACGCGCATTGGACGGGCACAGGCTTAGATGGGCTTTCCGACGGCAAGGGGTATAGAGGCAAATGGCGATGGCGTTGATTGCTCCTCCCTTCAGTTCATTCGATTGTCTACAATGTAACAGAACTATGAAGAACCAAATTTCAACTAATACAAAGTATTTTCATTATTTCATTAGCTCCCAAACAAAACTGCATATGATCAAAAACCTTGAAATCATTCATTTGACTTGCAAACTCAACACACTGATGATAATTAACCCCTAATCAAACATCATGAACACCTAAAATTTGAAACCCAAATGTTATTTTCAATAATGACGCAAGAAAACAAACTCAAATCAGAACAAACCCAATTCACACTTTCACTTTCCCTTTTGAGTTTTGGTCTTTTGCATTGGACTTATTGGTATATAACTAATTCATTTTACTATATTGACTAATCTGGATAGTGGATTCTGTTAGTATATTATATATTATACTAGTATATAATAATATAATTTGTGATTTTGTTTATATATAATTTTATATATGATATATCTAATAGACTAATACTAAGAGACAGTAATAGAGTAATGATATAATTATAATATATTTAAAATTTAAAAACTTAATGTGATGATGGGTCGGGCTGGGCTTAGATGGACATTAGAACTTGAAGGCCCAGGTGTGCCCGAGCCTGCGGGCATCTAACATCTATAAAGCCTAGCACTATATATCAGCCCATGGGCACGGGCACTTTGGGCCGAGCACAGACGGGCACAATGGGCTGTACGGGCTCATGGGCTGGGCTGCTCACCCCTACACCCAATCATAGAATTTAGAGAGAGAATTTCACACATAGTGCTGTCAGGTCAATGAGCTATTGAATGATCTCTCGTCAGAAGACTCATCAGGTTCGATGTTCTCTTCATCAGTCTACACTCTTTGTATTCTTATGATTTGTTGATGTATTCAAGACTAGAGTGTTTAATATAAATTATATATATATTCTCACTTAGAAGTTTTCGTAATGATTTTCGCTCTCTAAAACAGTTTGTTTTCATATTTGAAGTATTTACAATATTTTAATCTAGTGTAAGTTTTGTCACGAGGCATCGTCTATAAAATTTTCACTTGTAGACATTAACCACTGCTTGGTGTCACTCTGTTTGTTTAGTTTGTTATTTATTTTAATTATTTTGCTATTGTTTGCATTTGATGACTTATGAGATGATGTATAATTGGTGACTGTTTCAATGAGTGTTTTGTTTATTTTTGAATCCTAATTACATATAGCATTTCATACTTAAAGTTTTTTGAATTATGTAGATTGTTTTAATAATATAATTATTACATGTAGAATTTTGTTGACTCTTTATGTGATTGTTTTTAAAGTTTTACTTGCGTTTTACAATAACACAAGAAAGACTTGATGAATTAGTTTTCATAGCATTTGAGGATGATTTTCTGGGAAAAAAAATTTGATTGTGAAGAGCTAATTGAAGATTTTGTTTCAAATAAAAAGTTTGATTGTAAACGGGAGGTTTAGTGATTTTGGTATTTCATTTGTAAGAAAATTTATAAAATATGATGAGCTCGGCCCAAAACTGATGAGCTCGGCCCAAATTTCGGTCACGAGCCAGGCACAGGCTCCAGCACGTGATAGTCACGTGTATGACAGAGACCAGGAAAGAAACTACCCGAGCAGGATAGCCGCGAGATGATCATCACACAACTATATCGAGCAGGAATTTCTCTATCACTCAGCGAGCAGGGAACAAGGCTGCTCGATTGAGCTCGGTCTTAATCTCGAGATATCCTCGTCAATCCCGAGATTTTGGCCTTGATTCCTTCGGTTACGCGGTCAACCCGCATTTATGGTATTACAGTCCTAAAATATCTCCGTGATCACGCCTAACCCTGGATCTTACTCCCGTAAAGGCTATATATACTTCTTGAAATCTCATTTGAAAGGTACGCACACTTCACATACCGAAACTCGTCTTTTTGCTTTCAATAAAAGCTTTAAATACTTACTCACACCTGAGGGTTTCGCGAGGCCCGGCCTTGCATTCCTACTAAGGTCTTTTTCTTTTGACAGATTGGGGTTCTAATCCTCACCTTTACAATTAAGCCCGTATATCCTATAAACCGCAAGGACCGCCCAAGACCAGATTGTGTAGCATCAGTTTGGTTCCGTTGCCGGGAAACGAAAAATTTGAAGTTCATCTTTGATCAAGTTTTGTTAGCATGGCTAAGAACGGAAAAGGACACGTTGGTGCAAGTGGAAATGCTGGTGGTGATGCATCTGTTCATCAAGGAGATTGGCCTCCAATTAGTAACAGGCCTGAGGGAATTCCCCAGCTGGACCAATTTCCGCGAAATGGTCTCCCACCATTAGGGGGTGATGACCGTATCACAAGTGGCGTATGAAGATGCACCAACAAAGTAGGTTGCCCCTCAGAATCGATGCACCGCAACATGATTTGCGAAATCGCAAAGAAAAAAGCCAATTCGGTGGAGCTACGTGACCAATTGAACCAAAGATCGGAAGCTCGCCGACTTAATTCAAGAGTCGAGCCCGTCCCCATTAAATGAACAGCAGTGCACAAGCTCTTCGCAATCAAGCTCAAGATTTGAGCAAGATGTTTATTCTCGAATCAACACTGGCAGCGCTTGGGACAACCACCGCCTCCTATGAAGAACAAGCAATACCGACAGTAGCTTGAGTGCTCCACACGTGGTTGAAAGGGTGCTTAGTGTTGGTGGCCATGCCCGCACAAGCTCCCTTTCGCCATCGAACAGTTCCAAAGACGAATCGCAGTAAAGTGGTGGCGCCCACAATCAAGATGCTAATGCCATGGAAATTGTGAGGAAAGACGGGCCGGATAAACGCCGGGCCGTAGAACGCAAAGATGGTCGATGAGTCACAACCAAAAGCGTTTCGAACGATGAGCACGAACGCCATACCATTCTCGATCCCATTATTCTCATCGTTCTCGACGGACATCACCACGTCGCGAACATGACAGGCGAGCTGACCGCTATGAAACCACTAGACCCCCAAGGGTCCCCCAACAGCTCCGAGAACAGCCAGATGAGGCACCTCTGGCTACTATAGCTCACCGCTAGCATTCCAACCATTCATTACCACCAACCCCAAACAATGGCCGAGGTTTTCGCGATCATGCAAGCTAGAATGGACAAATTGGAGGTCGCCGCTCGACGGGTCCGCCGATCTACGATGGAAGTCCATTCGCAGATCGGATCGAAAACACACCTCCAAAGACAGGAGTCAAGTTTTTCCTAATTTCGATAAATACTGAAAACCCGAGCAGTGAGATTGGCTGCGATCATTTGAAGCTCAGTCGCTTAGTGACTAGTAATGAAGCCTTAAAAATGAAGGCATTTCTAGGGCTATACAGGCAAAGCCTGTGAGTTGGTTAGTATGCGTTTCCCAAAAGGATCCATAACCGCATGGAAGGATCTCGAGGGAAAAGTTTCTAGCAGTAATTTGGCTCTACCGGAGCACTCCCTAAAAGTCGATTCGACCTTGCAAAGTGGTCCAGTGGAGTTGATGAGTCCTTCCCATAGCTATGTGGAACGATTCACTAAGGTGCTCGAACAAGTCACGGGCATGACTGAGGGAGAGGTTACGCTTTGCTTCTTAAACAATATGCGAAGTGGGGGCCTGAAGCAGGAATTGGTGATGCACCCACCGGCCACTCAGGGTGAGATGCTTGCGCGAGCACAATTGTTCAGCTCGACGGAGGCAGACCGGAAGGGAAAAGGGAAGGAAAAGGCGGAAAATAGTTCGACACCAACTGCCACTCCTAGCTCAGGAAATAACAACAATTTTCGGAGAGACCGGAACAAGACTTCTGATTCCACTCAACGATTCAGGAGCAAAGATTTCACTCCCTTAAACACTTCCGAGAGGAAATAATGATGCAAATACTGCAATGATCTCCCCGCCTCCTTATCCCATGAATCCGATACCGCACAAGCATTAATACCGTGGATAGCACAAAATTTTGTGCCTACCACAACGACGTGGGGCATGTCACGGAAGAATGTTTCATTCTGAAAAAGGAAATCCAACGCCTGATTAATCAAGGACGTCTTGATAGGTTCAAGCAAGGGAACAACAATGGTGGCAATCGCCGTGATCCTCCTGCTCGGGGAAACGGCGGAAACAGAGGCAATGCCCCCGCATAAACGGGTGGTGAATGTTATTCTCGAGGACGAACCCACCAACTCAACTGGAAAGCATATTTACTCACCGTCAAAAGCAATGAATATGCCACCAAGAACTCGATTTGGCGAAAGCATCCATCCAGCTTCACTCTAGCAATGAAGCCGGGCGAAAGCACAGCCAATCCGAATTTTGGTTGTGTCGGCTTTGATCAATAATCGGCAAGTGCATCGAGTGCTCGTGGATACGGGAGCATGCCGGGATGTGCTTTACTACAATTGTTTTAAAGAGATTGGTCTCACTGATGCCCGATTAAAACCTTATTTGGGAACTCTGGAAGGTTTCACAAATCATAAAGTCGGGGTCAAGGGCACGGTTGACCTGAAGTTTACATAGGCGATGGGAACATACAAGGTTAGAGGTCGTAACTTTCCTCGTAATCGACCAAATCTCCATATAACGCCATCACGGGCATCCCTCCATGGCTCGCCTGCATGGTAGCCTCTGTTCCTCACCAGAGCAAAGTTTTACACGACACGGCGTGGCATCCTTCATAGTCGCCCCTGACAATGTGGGAATTTGTCCGAGAAACGCAGTAAGAAAAGGCGTAAAATCGCGCCGCCATCCCCAATGAAGAAATTGTTGTTCCGTGCAAAGTTCTCGACAAGATAGCCGTAATTTCAAGGAGAGTGCTCGCGACTTAAAATATGGAGGTTGATCACCCCAAGGACAAGGAGACGTAAGCCGCCGAGGAAATATCAAAGCCCGCCAGTAAAAAGAGGGCAAAGGGCGATTACTTAAAAAATTGAAATGGACACACCGCAGTCCGTGAAGAGCCGTAGTTCCGGCCGAGGATGAGCTCGAGGAAATTGTTATCAATCCATCTTTTCCTGAGCGTAAAATCAAAATTGAGCTTTCCCCGAGGAGCGACAAGATTAATCGAGCGCTAAAGTCAAGCCTTGATGTGTTTGCCTCGACAAGGGAAGATATGAGGGGCATAAGTGAGGAGGTAGCTCTTCATCTGGCTAAGTGTGGACCCAAAGATGTCGACTAATTCAACAATGACCTCGCCAGCCTCCACGTAAAAATGAGGCTATAAAGAAGGAGGTAGAGAAGCTGTTGAAAGCCGACATCATTGAAGAAATTCATTACCCATCCTGGCTGGCCAATGTGGTAATGGTTAAAAAAAGCAATGATAAATGGAGAATGTGCGTGGACTTCACAGATCTTAATAAGGCTTGCCCCAAGGACGCTTACCCCTCCTCGCATTGACAGTCGGTTGATGCAATTGTCGGATTTGAAATGCTCAGCCTTCTTGATGCCTATTCAGATACCACCAAGTGAAAATGAGCGAGCAGATAAGGCTTTGACCGCATTCCGAGCAAATGGGCGGTTTATCGTTATAAAATGATGCCTTTCGGTTTGAAAACGCCGGGGCCACTTATCGCAGATGGTCAACAAAGTTTTTGGCCAACAAATTGGCCGAAACATGGAAGCATACATTGATGACATGGTCATCAAGACCAAGGGGAGAGACCACATCAAAGATTTGGAGGAAACTTTTACCAACCTGAGAAAGAACAACATGAAGCTGAACCCGAGCAAATGCGTTTTCGGTGTTCGGGCTGGAAAATTCTTGGGGTTCATGGTTAACCGTAGGGGGATCGAAGCTAACCCGAGAAGATTCAAGCTTTACTCGACATGAAGCCGCCTGCATGTATTAAAGATGTCCAACGCTTGAACGGCACCATCATCGCTTCTCGGTCGTTTATTTCTCGCCACCGAACGATGTTTACCCTTCTTCAAAGTACTCCGGGAAACAAGAATTTTGAGTGGAATGAGGAATGTGCAGAGGCTCAAACAACTTAAGAAGTATCTCTGGTGAACCACCCTTAATGAGCAAAAATGGGAGAAAACTCAGATTTACTTGGCGCCTACTGCACTGTGCCGTAGCCGCCGCTTTGGTTGTGGAGGAGTCAAATGTTCAAAAACCCTGTATTACGTGGTCAAAAGCCCTCACACCTGTAGAGAGCCGATATTTTAATATAGAAAAGTTGGCTTACTCTCTTGTTATTGCTGCTCGGAAATTACGAGCCTACTTTTCTGCACATGTGATAATTGTGTACACCGACTCACCATTACGAAAAATTTTGCACAAGCCCGATTTTTCAGGAAGAATGCTTGGTTGGTCCATCGAACTCACAGAATTTCACATCGACTATCAACCACGGAAGGCGATCAAGGCAATGCATTGGCGCATTTTTTTGGTAGAAACGAGCTTTTCTAACCATGAGGAGGAAATGGTCCCGAGCACAACTCTGCCCGCCGAGCAGGAAAAAACAATTAAGATCAAACCAGCCCACTGTTGGGAATTGTTCGTGGATGGCGCGGCGAGTAAAGCGGTGCAGCATCTTATCGGGTCACACCGTATCAAAGCGAGGAATTCGAGATGGCTCTTAGATTCAAATTTCTCGCTCGAACAATCAAGCCGAATACGAGGCCATGATTGCTGGATTAGAGCTCGCATTAGACATGGATATCGATTCGGTCACAGTATACTCGGATTCACAATTGGTTGTGAACCAAGTACAGGGGGAGTATGCAGTCCATAATCCTACACTGATCAAGTACTGTGAGTTAGTTAAAGAAATTTTGAAGAACTTCAACTTCTGGGAGATCGCCGTAATTGATCGAAAGCGATAACATGCGAAAGCGCACTATCTTTCCAAGATAGCGAGGACTAAATATCCGTGTTAAGGCCAGCAAGCGATGATTGATCATTTGGAAATACCTTCGATTGAAAGGGACCGAATAATGGATATTGAGCCGAAAGATGCCGGATCGACGAATATAAGGATTTCATCGAAAGGTATATTACCGTAAGACAAAAATCGAGCAAGAGTTGTCCGAAACCGTGTGTCGATACTCTGGTGGCCTGAGGGATACTGCATGCGGTCCAAGGGTAAGACCGATGCTTCGATGTGTTCGACCAGAAATGACTCAAGAGCTTCTATACGAGGTCCACCAAGGGGAATGTGGCGGTCATCCAGGGGCACGGACCTTGGCACAAAAAATTTTATTTGCATGTTACTATTGATCACGTTAAGGAAAGATGCAGCCTTTATACGTGCGTAAATGTGACAAATGTCAAAGGTTATGGATATACCTAGATCGCCATCCACCGAAAGCGTACTCCCGCCGTGGGCAAAGATGGCCTTCGACATGTGGGGAATCGATATAATTGACCTTTTCCTTTAGCGCGATCTCAATTCAAATATGCAAGGTGGCAATCGACTACTTCACCAAATGGATTGAAGCAAAACCGTTGGCGACCATAATCGAAAACAACATCATCAACTTCGCATGACCACATCCGTGTCGCTGGGTTACCTAGAGCCATCAGGTCGATCATGGCACGCAATTTCTCGATAAGTTTACTGCAATGTAACAGATGTATGTCAAACATTGGCAATCTTCGCTTGCCTATCCACAAGGCAACGGACAAGCGTAAGCCGCGAACAAACAAATCCTCGCACGCCTCAAACGAAATTGATGATCGAAAGCAGAAAATGGGCGCACGAGTTACCGCCGCTTTATGGTCGATTAGAACGATCCGTAAGGGGATCAACAGGGAAACACCTTTTGCGCCACATACGGATCGAGGCCGTAATTCCAACCGAAACAAATTTTTCCCGCCTACGAGTGGCTCATTATAACGAAAGCAAGATAACGAGGTCGCCAGGCAATCGACCTTGACCTTCTCGAGGAACGAGATTGGAAGCTCGCATCGAATGGTTAACTACAAGCGTAAAGCCAAAGCCCATCACGATAGGAAAGTTCGGGAAGAGCATTCAAAATTGGAGACTGGTCCTTAGGAAAATCGAGGTTACTGACAAATGTAATTTAACGAGGAAAATTGTCACCTAATCGGGAAGGACCATTTAAGGTTACAGAATTGTTAGAGAAGGTACTTACACCCCGCGTAATCAAGAAGGCAAACATTTGAAGCATCCTTGGCACTCGATCATTTGAAGAAATATTATTATTAACATGAGCGTTAATTCCGCTTATCCCGGTTGATCAGATTTTCAAGAAGGGTTTCTTCAATAATAAAATTGTTTCAATGAAAATGATTAAGCATATGGTTTGAAATTTTCAAGTGGTGCATGTCAAAAGGAAAATATACTCAAACAAATATAAACAAAACTTTGCTTGAAAAATCGAAAGCAAAGTGGGCCCCGCCTGCTTATGTTTAAGTTTGAATGCCTCAACAAGAGAAGGGAGCAACCCGGTTTTCGATATTATTTGACGGCTTTGTTCGCTTTGGCAAAGGGAGATAAATCTCGCCAAATCAATATCCAAAATTTAAATAATGTTAACGGTTTGATGAACCAAGGGCCATGCCCGCTAACGCGCCACACAACTCGCCTCGATAACTCTGCAATAGCCAATTATTTAGATGCCCGCCGATAGCGTAGGGGCCCCGCCTCGATGATACTAATTGTTCGCTTAAGTGCAAACCGAAATAAAACAATGTAAAGTAATGTAAAGACATTCACACATATTTTTGAAAGAGAAAGTTTTCATTATAACCCTTTTCAATTACATGCGAAAAGAAAACAAATACAAAGAGGATCAAATTTATCTAATTTCCTCCTCGCCACGGCCGTCCCCGAGGTGTCTAGCTCGCAAAATTCCGCCCATCTCTGACCGCAGTTCTGAGGAAGAGGTGGTGGAGGAGGTAGTTGCTCGCCTGCCTCGGGAGGAGGAGGCAAATTGCCTCGCCTGGAAGGAGGAGTAGCCCGATGCTCCTCGACATCTATTATCACCGGCCGACAGTCGGGAGCAGATCCTCATCCTCATCATCGCTGGCCTCGCCTCAAAAAATAGCATTCATTTGATCAACTACATTATTGGCCAACTGAGCCTGAGGAATCCATTCCGGCCACCGCTCTCCCTATCATTATTTGCAATGATCCCCGCTCATCCACTCAGATAGGGATCAAAGCATGGCTACTCCGAGCCGCAAAGACACCAGGCGAAGCCGCCCCATCCGGCCATCATCTCAAAGTTATATCCGCAGCCGCCGCCAACATGCGCAAAACATGGCCGCACCTTGGGAATAATAGGGGACCACTTTGCATCCACGAGCTGCCGGGTCAAGCTTCTACCGATCCGCTTGAAATCTTCAATACCGCAGCTTTGGCGCGACCTCCCGTGTCAACCCGGCTCGCCAAGCTCTCTTCGCTCGGCACCGCTGCCTCAAACTTCCTCTCCTCGCTCAATGTTTTCTCGAGCGCACACCTCCCTGCTCGAGCAACTCCACCGGGCCTTTAGCGGATAATTTCTTCCTCGAGCTTAGACAGCTGCACGACCTTGTCAGACTTCTTTGTCCTTAGCCAACAAGTCTTCTTTGTAAGACCGGCAATTCATCTGACTTTCGCTCGCTCGAACAGCCCAGCCAAATTTTATCTTTATACTCATCTCGCACGCTTGTGCGTAAGAGTGACCTCGAGGAAAACCGCAAAACAAAAACAATACATGAGCGAGAAATATACGTTATCGCCAGCAGTCACCTTCGATGCATAACAGAATGACATACCTCGCCGACTAACAAACCAATTCACCGAGAAGCACGCTGCTCGGAGTTTCAGCCACCACGAACAACATCGCCGACGACCTCTTTTCAGATCCCCGCTCGCAAACAGGCCATGGTTCCCCGATCACGAATGTTAATTCCTTCGAGAGGGGGACGGCAAGTTCATTCACAAAGGCCCTAACCCCATCTCGAGATATACGGCGCCACAAAATTGGCTCTCACCAACTAGGGGTAGCACTCCGTGATGGCTCTTCGCGACGGGAGGGGGAGGAGGAAGCCCCGTGACAGAGGCGCTGGAAGGACAGAGAGGCGCGGAGTAGACCCCGCTTGAATTGTTTCGGGGTTCATCCCCTGCTCGAGGTCGGTGCTCCGCCTCCCCGCCGAGAATCGGCACGATTGGTCTCTTTCTGATGAGTGCTCTGTGGTCGGCGCCATCCTCGAGGGAGATCTCGGCCAAGAGCCAGAACCAGAGCACGAGATGATTTTTTGCTCCTTTCGTAAAAGGGGGGCCTGGATTCGTAAGGCTTCGCGCAGTCGCCACGCCAATCGGCTCACCATGGCGAGCAAATGCATCTCGCCTTGAACTCAATCTTCCTCTCGCCTTAAAAATATCTTTCACCACCGCAAACGAAAGGAAAACGAAGTTAGAAAACATCGGTGATATTTTTCGAGACTCATCATAAAAAAAGGGCAAGTAAAGATCATCAAAATCAAAACGAGGGGTACACCTCCCCTAGACCAAGAAACAGATTCATCTGGGAACCATGGGTCATGGCAAGTCCCCAAAAAAGGATTTTGAACGGCTCAAAGCATGTCGATCAACCAAAGGAACCACACCTTCCACGGCAAAGCAGGTACATCCCTGCCAGCGTAAGATCCGAGGGGTCCTCGCACGATTGATTTCCAATAATCAACCACTCCCCGACCCCTCGCCGTCACTCCCAACGCCTCCTCGCAACATGTCCATACACCTATCCTCTCCTGAAAGGTGGCATACCGATCGTAAGTCGTGGGTTTATCGCATAAGGGGTTTCCTGGCAAATGGCCACCCGACCCGAGACTCCACAACAACAATCCTTTGTCCCACTTCACATTTAATTCCTCAAGTGGGAAATTCGGTAAACAACTTCGTGGCTCCAGCCTTTTGATCGCCAACAATCCCGCCTCGATCTCCCTGGTGAATTGAAAAGTTTTCAAGAATAGTTGTCTCCTGCTCGAACCCAATCGACGGCAGAGAAACGCGCTAAAAGCGATCCGAATCGCATCGCTGTAAGTCGGAGGTCACAAGAACGGCATTGGTCTCCCTTAAGAACTCGACAACAAAAAGGATCTAGCTGAAACGATCCCGACCCGAAAGAAATCATAAAAAGACCACTCTTTTGGTCTTACCTCATTTGAGCAGAGTCATCTCGATTCATAAGGGACCCCTCGATAATCATCCCCTCGGAAATCCCAATCGGTCAAACCGCCCCCACCTCAACAACCGAGTCCATAGACTCCCAAAGGAGCAAGCGAGCTCAGATTAAAATAATCCTCGCATGAGGTCCCTACCCGCCCGAGGCCCACCTCACCACCTCTCGCCGGGCATCTCACTCGAGCTCGCCCCATCTACCTCATCCCCGGCTCCGTGGTCACATCGCTCACAACCCTCTCAAGGAGACGACTATTTGCTTCTGAATGTTCCTCCTCTCCGAAATCAACATATCGACTCGCCCTCTCGTAATCTACGGTGAATGATGCTCCCGGGCACCATGGTCATAATCATAAG